>LT669791.1:8637085-9237085 GCA_900128785.1 Arabis alpina | reverse complement strand
CATCACGATGGCATTACCAGCTTCATCAATTATGTTCCCCTGCTCATTGTATCGGTTTCCATCTCTGTCAACCAATTCACCCTGAGCATTCGGAAGAACAACCACAAGCTGACGCACCATCTCAGATTGTACCTGAAACACAAAAACAAAACAAAAACGCGTAAAAAAGAAAAAAATACGTTGTAAAAATTCTAGAATCAAAATCCTATGGAAGATTTTGACTCCCCGGCAACGGCGCCAAAATTTGATATGCTCAAATTTACCCTGAGCTACTCTCTCAAATTAAGAGATCAACTGTAGTAGGGGTCGAATCACTGGGAGTCGAATCAAACGATAGGATATATGACTTCGAATCAAGCTAAGCGAATAAAGTAAAGTAAAAACAAGAAACAATTCAAAACAAAGAAAGGTTGTTGGTTTTTAAGGATTCAACTAAACAAAAGTTAGGTTTTCAAGAAATTCGCACGCAAAGATAAATTGTAGAATTAATAAAACTATCAGGATTTTAATGAAGATTCGTTCTAGAACTTGAAACTCTAATGTAAAATTAAACGACTTCTGTTGAATTAATTATCTATGCATAAACCCTATAAATCCAAATTCTTTTGTAAAGTCAATTAATTTATGCAAGTATTAAAGTTTAGGTTTCAATTGCTCACAAAATCCCTAAACCAAATTCCTTTGAGAATAAGTGATTTTGCTCATCTAAGATTATGGTGAGATTATCAATTGATGCTTCCGCTTCTAATTAATCAACCTAAGATATCTAATTAAGGGTGATCAGTCCTAAATCAGGGTTATTGCAATCTAGATGAAGAACCAATAGATAATCCTAACATGAATTCAATTCTAACAATCCATCTTAATTCCTTTGAAAAACCCTAAACCTAACAAGCAAATTACTCAGACGTGGAAGCAAAGCAAATCACAATAACTGAATAATACTCCATTAAAATAGAGTAAGAAAGATATACACAAGGGTTTGAAGAAATCTGAATGGTCTGAAAACTTGTCTCCCTAACTCTCAAAATCTCTCTGAATCTCTAGGTCTTTGAATAATAGAAAGTTTAATGAAAACTAAAAGAAAACTTAGTATTTATAGGCTAGGATTCGGGTTGGGCTTTATTTGTTAACTTCTGGAACTTCTGGGGTAAAAAGGAAATCTTCAGAATAGGAAAAATCCTCTTCCTTCGCGAATTAACATCTTCCGTCGATCGACGCACACGTGCTTCCGTCGATCGATGCACACGTGCTTCCATCGATCGACACACCAATTTGACGGCAATTGAAAATCCGTCCTCGCGACTTCAGCTGCTCTTTCCATGATGCTCCAAAATGCTCCATAATCACCAATTAAGCTCCATACATACACAAACCTGCAAAGACTCTAAAACACTAGAAAAATACCGAAAAGACTCGATAAAACCAGGTTAAATCATGGCCAAAAGATGGTAAAAACCATGATATATTAGACCACGTGGCATTTTCTTGGAGACTCCGACATGCAAATCGAAAAGCTTCGCCGCCGTCACCGGAACCAGCCGAATGTGCTTCGCAAACAGAGCTTCTTTACTCCTTCTTCATCAAGATGCTTCAACTGCATCACTCTTTAGATTTGTTCCTTTAAAATCTCTTATGCACCTCTGATGGAAAGCAAAACTGTGGAAGCCGGAAATCGCACAATTAGCTTTGTAAGGGTTTCGAGAGAAAGTAGAGATTTCTGAAGATAAGCTATGAAGAACAATGATGAGCAGAGAGAAATTAGGGTTTGTATTGCTTGTGTGATAAAAATTGTGAATCCATCTTTACAAGTGTTTGTACAGCGATATATATAGCCCCCTAAGTCAGCTAAGCCTTTCCCTAAACGATAATGTCAACCTTTTCTTAAACCTTCGCGGATTGCCTTTTCCCCTTATGTCGGTCGAGCCTATGTGGGCTTCGCTACTGGGGTTTAATGCGTTGAACCTTCTGAAACCTTCGTTGATGTTCTGACGGGCGACGAAGCACCTGAAGCCGATGGGAATGGCCTGGGCACCGATATCAAGTGCTTGGACACCGATGAGGCCAGGCACATCTGTTCAAAGTTATGATGTTGTAGGCTTAAGCCCTTAGTGTTGATAACACTTTAAACGTTATTTTTCGTTCTTCGAAGGTTTTAAGACTTCGTGCTCTGCTTGCGAGAGTTGATAGCGTCTGCTGTTGATAATGGTATTTATACTTAAGGATTTTAAGACCTTGCTGAAGATTTTAAGACTTCTCGCTTCGCTTGTCGAAGCTGCTGATGAAGATTTTAAGACTTCATGTTTTTGTGAAGATTTTAAGACTTCGCCTTCGCTTGTCGAAGCAGATGATGAAGATTTTAAGACTTCATGATTTTGTGAAGATTTTAAGACTTCACGCTCTGCTTGTCGAAGTTTTGTTACCGTAGAAGACTCCTTATGGGCGGAGAAGACTTTGCCTCGCAGGCGGAGAAGACTTCGTCACGCAGTCGAAGAAGTCTTTGTCTCGCAGGCGGAGAAGCCTACTCGTTTTTGGTTTCGAAAAACCCTTGTCTTAGGTCTTGATTTTGATGATGTAGGTGAGAGTAGAGTAATGAATCCAAAAGAGCTTAGATTGAGCATGATTTCTGAGCTTGAACCCGACGGTTATGGCGTCGGTGTGACGAACTGAGGAGGCCCCGATGTCACCGTGAACTAATCCGACCTTGACGCTGTCACGGAGGGTAGCGATCTCGATGTCTCGACGGGCCGAGAGGAAGGTAGACCGACGTCTCTTACTCGTCACAGTGACAACCCGACGTCGGTACCCCGAGGTGACATCAGAGCCCCGAGGTCATCTCCTCCTCGTCACGATTATACCCCGACGTCATTACCCCGATGTGACACCGAGGCCCAGAGGTCGCCTCCTTCATGCACCGTTGATCTATCTCGAATGTTGCCTCCGAAGATCTCTTACCTTATTTTCATACCGATGGGATGATCGCTTCGGTTTTACAAATGCGCTATTCTTTTGACCACTATGCTTTGATAGTGAACACACGTCCATTTTTACATAACGTCGAGGCAGACGATGATGATGTCGAGAAAGACGACGACGACGTCGAAGTAGACTAATGATACTCGTCATGGACGTATAAGGATAAGAGAAACGATACTCGCTTTGTTGACTAAGCCTTTAGTATAGGTTAGAGGTCGTTTACACTTGAAACGCCTTTGGCTGTTTGTACCAACGTCGTTGTCGGGTTTATGATTGCTGGATCACAAAAATCGCAAATGCGCTTTTACTCCTTTCTTACCAACGCTTGTTGTTGGGTTTTCGCTTTTACCAACGTTGTTGTTGGGTTTTATAGAATGGCGGTGCTTTCCGAACACGTTTGTTTAGAAGCGATCTCACCTTTTGACTTGACCTACGTGTTGTCGGGTTTTATGAATGATTATTCGGTGTATAAACCTAAGTAATCATTGGCAGCTGCTTTTTACCAACGGTGATGTTGGGTTTTTGAATAAACGTCCAGGGTCAACAGCCCTGGGTCTGAACATTAGAATCTGCCGGGGTCAAAAGCCCAGAAAATGATCGTTATAACTTATAACTTATATAGTGCGTTTTGGATCCGATGATGGATGTCAATGTGTTCGTGTTGACACATTGTTGCTGTGGCCAGCAGCAACGACAGTGGATTGAACTTGCTTAAAAAAGGCTTCGAATAATCCATAGAGGATGTAGCTGATGACAATGCTTGAACAAGGCTTTGAATAATCCATAGATGATGTAACAGATGAAGTCCATGAGACTTGTGGCACGTGAACCCTGAGAAGGATGTAGACGAAGTGCTCGAGACTTGTCTAATAAATCCAGAAAAGGATGTTTTCCAGCATAGTGGAAGTAAAGGTTGAGAGTATATGAGTATACGTACCCCACTCCCCCCCTTTTTTTACGGAGGAGGGCAACTGAACTCGTCCGGAGACAAGCTGCCTACGTACCCTTTGCAGGGATCAAGTCGCCTCGTAGTTCGTTCTAGAGGCCTCAAGAGGTACTAGTGGCAATACCCTTCGAGTGCCTTGCAAACCACTAGGGAGTGGTGTGGGAGGTTTTTCGGTGACGTAGGCTCGCGGTGGAGACATGATGCAGACCTTGCTACTTGCAGACGCGTTGGCTCTGCGTTTTCAGTAGCTTCTGCGAGCTGTAACTGCTATAGAAGGTCGGTCAAATCATTGACATGTTCGAAACGGGTCCTTCTCCTCTTTCGTGATTCTTGAGGTGAAGATCCCTCCTTCTTTTTCTCAGTGTTCTTCAGCTTGTGCTCTGACATGAAAAACATACGGAACTCCTTCTGGTTGCCCCATATCGTTTTTAAGCCGATTGGTGTTGGGAATTTGAGGCATAAGTGGTATGTTGAAGGAACAACTCTCATTAGGTTGAGCCAAGAAGTTCCCATGATCATGTTGTAGATTGCTGGATGATCAGAGACAGTGATGTCGACCATCTTCTTGATGTTGCCAGCTTGGACGGGAAGGCGAATCGTTCCTATCGTCATGGTTGTCTCACCAGAGAAGCCTGTTATGGGTTTAGGCCTCCTTTTGATTGTGGATAAATCGATCTTCATTCGCTCAAGTGTTTTCTTCAAGATGACATCCACCAAACTTCCTGTATCAATAAGAACGCGGGCAACGTTGAAGCCGTAAACAGTCAAGTTAATTACCAGAGGATCGTTGTGTGGTTGATCGATGCCCTCGGTGTCTTTTTCGTCAAAGGTGATAGGGTCGCTGGAAAGCCTTGGCTTTGCAGGTGCTGATAAGTTCGCGTAGACGTCAGCGCGGTAAGCTCATTTTCCCATAATCATGTAGATAACTTCATGCTGGTCCTCGTTTTCCATGCCATCATCGCGACGTTGGCGTCTGGGAGTATCCACTTGTTGTTCGGTGTTGGCAGGAGCTTTCTCCTCGGGTTTGAAGTCTGACAGTCTGACGTTGCCTTTCAAAGTGCCTTCAGTCAGTTTGGCTATGAGTTGCTGCCCCAACTCCCGACACTTTGCAGTTGAGTGTCCATTTGCCTTGTGGAAGTCACAATATAGCTCTTCGTCATACTCCTTCGGTTCTTCGTTACCCGACGACTCCGCTTCGTAGTTATGGACCCCTATGGATCCTCCCTCGTATTGGATGTAGGCGGGATTCACAACGTGAGCTGGCTCACTTACCTGTTTCGCCTTCCCACCATTCCTAGCATGAACTTCTTCTTCGGTTCGAGCGAAGTCAGCAGCACGGTGGAGAGCGTCTTGAACTGCAGTTGGCGTGTTGAGGCTCATCTCATGCCAGAATGGAGATGGACACCGAAGGGCTCCTCGCAAGGTTTCTAGGGCTGACTTATTGCTGATACCTTCAACCTTTGAAAGCGTGTTCTTGAACCTTGTCATGAAAGACCGAAGACTCTCGGTCTCACCTTGTTTGTTATTCCATAGTTCCGAGTCGTAGATCTTCCATTCCATGAAGATGTTGTAATGCTGCACGAACAACTTTGAAAGCTGGAGGAAAGTGTGAACTGAATTCTTCTCCAGCTTCTACGAACAACTTGCAGTAGACGATGTCTTTTTCCTCTTCCTTGAAGTTTGCTCTCCCTAAGGCCACTTCGAATTCCATCAGATGATCTGAAGGGTCTGTAGTTCCTTCGTATACTGGTAACTTGATTCTTCCGGGATCGGAGATTTTCGTCCTTCCGATTCGTTCGTCGAAGGCTGTGTTCCTTGCTTTTTCTAGCACCTGAGCGATGGCAGGAGCCTTCCCTGTTCCGTGGTGTATCTGCGATTGGGTACGCTTTAGGTTTGAGGTTACCCGATCCATCTGAGCCTTTACTGCAGCGAGCTCTGCAGCGTAAGAGCGATTGAATGCTCTATGCTCTTGCTCCTTCATGTACCGCTCTTCGCTAGAGTAGTTGGTGTACTCCGAGGTGTCTTTCACAATTTCTATCTTGGAAGAGCCTGACGCGCTTTGGGTGTTAGAGGAGCGTGGTTCTTGTCGGCTTCCTTCTGCATCTTTCGCTCGCGTACGCTTCGTGGGAGATGATTCTTCTTTGTCAGAGATGTCCATGATGCGTTCGGGAGACTTGTTCGTTTCTCCACGCGGCGGTGGTGGTGGTAGATCCTCTGGGTTTCCTCGAGTAGTGCGAGGCGCTGAGAAGTCGAGGCGTTGAGGGTCGACGTGCGCCCTAAGTCTTGCTGTGTCGGGTCTTCCGCGCTTTCTTTTCGAAAGAGCTTTCACTTCCTTCGAAGTTGCCTCGATGATCTTGGCTTGCTTCTTCTGCTCGGTGAGGAAGGTCTGTAGCATCTTCTTCACCTCAGTTATGTCACCTTGAGCAGGGGCTTTGGTCGCAGTAGCCTCGACCGAAAGTTCTTTCTCTTGGTTGTTTCTGCGAGACGTGTTTTCTTCGCTGCTCACTATCTTTGATTGTAGCTTTTTTGTGTAAGAAATTCTCTAATTCCCCTTTGTCGGCGCCAAATTGTGGAAGCCAGAAATCGCACAATTAGATTTGTAAGGGTTTCGAGAGGAAGCAGAGATTTCTGAAGATAAGCTATGAAGAACAATGATGAGCAGAGAGAAATTAGGGTTTGTAATTGCTTTGTATTACTTGTGTGATAAAAATTGTGAATCCATCTTTACAAGTGTTTGTACATCGATATATATAGCCCCCTAAGTCGGCTAAGCCTTTCCCTAAAAGATAATGTCAACATTTTCCTAAACCTTCGCGGATTACCTTTTCCCGCATGTCGGTCGAGCCTATGTGGGCTTCGCTACTGGGGTTAATGCGTTGAACCTTCTGAAACCTTCGTTGATGTTCTGACGGGCGACGAAGCACCTGAAGCCGATGGGAATGGCCTGGGCACCGATGTCAACTGCTTGGACACCGATGATGCCAGGCACATCGATGTCACATCGGTGTCACTGCCTGTCACTGCCTGTCATCAGTGTCACTGCTCAGTGACATTGGTGCCAGGCAGCTTTGGCCTCTGCAGCGCCTTCTGTTGGCTTGATGACCTCTCTGACGCTGCATTCATGACTTCTCCCGAGGTGAAAATAGCTTCGAAGGTTCCTTCACCAGGTAGAAGGTTCATGGGACTTAGGGTATTTCAAGAGGTCTTCACATTTTCTTGCAGGTGAAATGACTTAGGAGTTTTTATTGAGTCATTCACCTTTTCCTGTAGGTGAAATGACTTAGGGGTTTTTAAGAGTCTTTCACCCTTTCTTGTAGGTGAAATGACTTAGGGGCTATATTAGCTCTGCTTGTTGAAATATGCTCGTTGCTTATCATAACTTTGAACGTCGAAGTTCAGCGGGTGAAATCCGACCCCAACAACAACCACCGACAATTTTACCCGGAAATCCTAAGCAGACGAGAAGCCAAAACTTAGGCAAAGTATGCCGAACTAATTTTGTTTCATCCTCGCCGTAAAATCCAATCTCTTGATTCTCAAACCCTTAGAGATACGTTACCCAAACTATATAAGGCCCACTTTCGGGAGGTAAAGACTGATTCTCTGGAATAAGAGATTCAAGCACTCGGTGAGAAAAGATTCTACCAAAAACATATAAAGAGTATATAAAAATTTCCAATGAAAGATCTGAAAACAAAACTACCTAAATCTTGTCTAAGCCGAAAACTAAATCCGATTAAAATCGGAAATTTATTGGTCCGATTAAAACAGAAAATTAAATCCGGTCTCGCCGGAATATAGATTTCCGGTACATCGGAAATCTCTATTCTCTCTCTCTCTGAAAGATAAGGAAGAGTGAAGAGAGAGATTTAATCCAATACCTTTGCTTATTCTGTTAGTTCACGATTTGGATTAAAAATCATAAACTTACTTTAACAAAAATTACAACCGTATTCATCTTCTTTGTTTCTTTATACTGTTCTAGTTTTTATGTTAGTAAATAGGTTAATTTGGGTCACAAAACAAATTAAGCCCAAAAAATAATTAACTTCATCTTTTATTTAGATTAACTTAACAAAAAGTTACGGCCGTTAACACCTCTTTTTTGGAATCGCGATTTCGAGAAATCCCGGACGATTCCGCTGTTAGTGAAGTTCCCACTTCATCTCTGTGTCTCGGAAGGACAGAGTCTCGGCAGGTTGAAGAAGAAGAAAAAGAATTGGGCTCATGCATTATGGGCCATCAAGAGAAAAGATTGGACCAACAAATGATAAGTAAACAAGGTCCACAATCTACTTCTCTACAAAAGCAATAAGATGAAACGTCTCTGCATCGAGTAGTACAAAAGCAGAAAAGTGTTATACTGAAACCAGAGAAAACAGCTGGAGTAATTACTACTCATAATCGCTTTAGACCGTTGGCTGTGAACTAGGGTTTTTGTGTCTTGTCTATGTAGCTATATATATGTTGTACTAGGTGAAAGCCTGCGCTGCGCGCAAGCCGAGTTTCTAAATATATTTGCCGTTATGGTTTTGGTTTGGTTCATTAAATCTTTTGCGTCGTGATCACTTTCGCAACCTCCATGTCCTTCCAATGTTCATGCAAACCTTCCATTACACCATGAAAGACTCATTTTCTACTAAAAATGGAACATGCTAATTTGAAAATTGTGTAAATCACTCTTCTAATCATTGGTTAAGAAATAAGAAAAGGTAAGGATGGATCTGGTGAGATCCTACCAAGAACGAAGATGATGTTCATCTTAAGGCATATTCTTCTCAAGCATTATCTTTCTTCATTTGTCAATATCTCGACGTTATCATCTTGCTCATAAGGTTTCATAATGAATTGAGTTTGACTAATTCCATTGTTGATTTCTCTATCTTTGATTTTCGATAAAAAAAAGGAACAATCCATATAACATATCTCAGAATCAGAAAAAGCTTAAAAGATGCATTTTTGTGAAGTTAAAAAGCTTATAGTGAAATCTTTTGTTCTTGGCCTTGGAGTCCATTTTCTACTTTTGCTTTCTCACCTTTAGTCTCAAGGTTTTTTTTCCCTGTTTCCCTGAATTTCACAGTTTTTAACCTACTGAAAAACTAATTCTCCGTTTTTCCAAACTCTTCTCAAACTTCTTAATCTATTGAAGAATTAATTTTATCTTCATGAAAAGGAAGAGTTATCATCTAGTTTTAGGCTTTGCGCAACTATCATCATCCTTTCATGCTTTCATCACGAACCATCTGAATAATTCTTCTTGAAACTTAATTCTATATTACACTTGTACAAAATGAGGAAGACAACTAAAAAGATGTATTATCGAGGACGAAATGAAATGGTAAATCTTGAGCAATGCTCCTCAAGTAGGTAAGCTCTTTATCAGTCCTTCTTTCTTAGCACTAATAAACATCTGGTCTTCATGTATTCTTGAAAACATAAAAAGAGGAAACATTATTTCAAATGAACTTCAAAGTTTTTCAAGTTTTGATGGAAGAATTTCAACGAAGTATGGACTAACCAAACTTCTATGATCTCTTGAGCTCGCTTCATATTTTGAGAAAGAGGAACATCAAATTTCACCATACCAAGCTTGTTTAATCTTTTGATTGATCTAATATCTTCCACAATATTTTTTGTAACCCAACAACTTATATAAAATAGATAACCATTGACCTTATGTACATTTCTAGTCACGTACTTGTCAAACTGACGTTGTGTTCCCTGCGTTAGATATTTTTTTAGTAGAAGTATAGAAAAGAGAAAACAACCATTAGAAAAGAGAAAGAAATTGTTTGGAAGTAGATGATGGAGCTCTCACATATTCTTTGGTTTCTTCTTTGACGGTTATCTTTATGAGCAACTCGATTAATCTTTTATTGCTAATTTTTACATGATATAACTTACATGATTTATGTAATTGTATAGAACTGTTATTGTCTTCCATTTCTCTATATACATTTAAATTTCTCCTTTGTTAAAATAAGACATTTTATTATTTCAATAACTATATTAATGACTTTTCAAATTCTTATCTTAACAAATGCATAATTAATGTTGTTTTTGCATGTATATAATTTTTTTGAATTAAAAATAATAAAATTCTAAATAAACATTTGATGTGGCAATGAGGTGGAAGATGATGTGTCTTCATGAGAAGAGAGAAAAGCTTTCTTTATATATATAGATTGGTAGAACTCTTGAGATTAAGGAAGATTGGATCCTAAAGTTAAAAGTCTCTTCTTTATTTTTAATATGGTAGCAGAGCCTTGAAAAGCGTTGATTTCATCGAAACATACAGTCCGATGGTAAGAACCTCTACTATCAGAATTGTTCTTAGTGTTGCTACCTCCAAAAATTAGTCTATCACTCAACTTGATGTAAAAAATGCTTTTTTACATGGCAATCTTCAAGAGGAGGTCTTTATTTCGCAGCCACCTGGTTTTGTGAATTCTGATTACCCGCATCATGTTTGTCGTTTAAACAAAGCTCCTTATGGTCTTAAACAAGTGCCTCGTGCTTGGTTTGACAAGTTTAACAATTTTCTTTTTGAATTCGGGTTTGTTTGTAGCAATGCCGATCCATCTCTCTTTACGTACAATCATGGAGGTCAGTCCTTAGTGTTACTATTATATGTTGATGATGTTCTTCTTACTGGAAGCTCTACTGAATTGATCAACGTCTTGATCGATGAGCTAAGCAAGAAGTTTTCCATGAAGAATTTGGGCTCTCTTCACTATTTTCTCCGCATACATGCTCAATCTAATGATAAGGGTCTGTTTTTGAATCAAACCAAATATGCCGAGGAAATTCTTCTTCAAGCTGGTATGGCAGAATCTAATCCGATGGCAACTCCATTGCCTATCCGTCTTGACTCTGCCTTTCATGATACTAAATTATTTCCGGACCCGACATATTTTAGAAGTATTGCTGGGAAGTTACAATATTTAAATCTTACACGACCCGATCTTCAGTTTGCGGTTAATTTTGTGTGTCAAAGAATGCATTCTCCAACGATGTCGGATTTCTCTCTTCTCAAGCGGATTCTCCGGTATATTTGTGGCACATCTCAATTTGGTTTACAGCTTTATAAACAGTGATAATGATTGGGCTGGATGCCAAGATACATGATATATCATAGTTTTTGCCGATTTTCGACCTTGATATAAGTCCTTTTATCGAGTCTTTTCGTTGTATTTCGAGTCTTTTTAGTATCTTAACAGGTTATTGCACGTGAGGAGCTTATTTGGTGATTACGGTGCATTTTGGAGCGTAAACAGGATTGGAGTCGGTTTTGCAAGCAGAGAAACAAAAATAGAGCAACCTGTCGATCGACACACATGGTGGCTCTCGATCGACAACTATGTTATATGCCTGTCGTTCGACACACCATGTGGTTGTCGATCGACAGGTACTTCGCAGAAACCAACATAAAGCGTTTAAAATAAGGAAATTCGCCCAATAATGGGCCAGAAGTTGCCAAAAGTCATCCAAAAAGCTCACCACGAGTTGTGCTGCTATAAATAGTTTATTTTAGGTTTTTAAATCATTACTTTAGATTTTACTTAACAAAGTTTAGAGAGCTTTAAGAGAGATTTTAGGGAGACAAGTTTACTACATTCTTTGAGATTCTTCGAACCCTATTATACTTATTCTTATTCTCTTTTTATATGCATTATTATTCAGCTATGATTTGTTTTGCTTCCATGTCTGAGTAGTTTGCTTGTTAGGTTTAGGGTGATTCGAACGGATAGATGATGAATTGTTAGTTTAAACTCACTTGTTAGGATTATTTGTTAGGTTCTTCACCTAGATTGCTTGAACTCTGGTTTAGGATTCGCGACCCTGAATTTGGATATCTTAGGTTGATAGATTGACACGAAAGTGTAATTGATTAGCCAGAACTAGATCTTAGGTGAGCAAATTTACTTATTCGCAAAGAAATTTGGTTTAGGGATTTTATGAACAAATTGGACTTGAATTTAAAGCTTGTTTAAATTGATTGAATTCGCAAAGAAATTTAGTTTTCTAGGGTTTAAGCATAGTTAGTTTTCGCAACGACGGTTGGTTAATTATATCCTAGTGTTTCCAAGTTCTATAATGGTTCTTAATTAAATCCTGATTTTGTTTAAACTGCAATTCTGATTCATCCTGAGAATTACCCAAAAGCCTAGCACTTTGTTTAATTGAATTTTAAATCAACAATCTTTCCTGTTACCAATTGATTTTGTTATTTATTTTACATTATTTTGCTTAGCTCAATTCGAAGTCAATATTCCTACCGTTTGATTTGGCTTCCAGTGATTTGAGCCCTACTACAATTGATCTCTTAATTTGAGAGAGTAGCTCAGGGTAAATTTGAACATATCAATACACGTCGATCAACAACAAGATTTTGCATCTTTCTTGGTTCAAGTTTGGTGTCGTGGTGTGCCAAACGACAACCGACTGTCTCAAGATCATCTATTGAAGCTGAATACCGAGCTCTTGCTTATACTGCTTTTGAATTAACATGGGTAAATTCTCTGCTCCGTGATTTAAGAATACCTCAACCTAAACCTGCGTTATTATGGTGTGATACTCTATCGGCTGTTAATCTCTCTGCGAATCCGGGGTTTCACAACCGTTGAGGTAGACTACCACTACATCCGAGAACGTGTTGCGCTTGGTCTCATTGAAGTTCACCATATCTCTAATATGCAACAAGTTGCTGATATCTTTACCAAATCTCTCCCAAAGCGTTCTTTTATCGCGTTTCGATCCAAACTTGGTGTTGGGCTTAACACCACCACAAGTTTGCGGGAGGGTGTTAGTGAAGTTCCCACTTCATCTCTGTGTCTCGGAAGAACAGAGTCTCGGCAGGTTGAAGAAGAAGAAGAAGAATTGGGCTCATGCGTTATGGGCCATCAAGAGAAAAGACTGGGCCAACAAATGATAAGTAAACAAGGTCCACAATCTACTTCTCTACAAAAGCAACAAGATGAAACGTCTCTGCATCGAGTAGTACAAAAGCAGAAAAGTGTTATATTGAAACCAGAGAAAACAGCTAGAGTAATTACTACTCATAATCGCTTTAGACCGTTGGCTGTGAACTAGGGTTTTTGTGTCTTGTCTATGTAGTTATATATATGTTGTATTGGTAGAACTCTTGAGATTAAGGAAGATTGGATTCTAAAGTTAAAAGTCTCTTCTTTGTTTTTACTATCCGCTTCCGGTTCCGCTTCCGAAGCGGGAAGCGCACCACCACCCAGATTCCATGCTACATAACGTCGCAGATGGTTGTAATGCTGAAACGATATAGTTACAAAAAACTCAAGTAGATGACAAACTCATTTGCGCATGTTCTCGGGAGGGGGATGATTTGGAAGTGTATAAAAACAAAAGTTACTTGATGGAGGTTTAGATGTCGCAGTGAAGATCTTGAAGGAGGTCAAGGGAAATGGAGAAGATTTTATCAGTGAAGTAGAACATCTCATGTAAATATTGTTTCACTTCTTGGATTCTATTAGGAAGGGAACAAGAGAGCTATAATATATGAGTTCATGACGAATGGATCCCTCAGCAAGTTTATTTCCAATAATAATATGTCAATGGAGATGGACTATGAAAGCTTATATGACATTGCGGTAAGTGTCTCTTGCGGCCAAGATCGTTGTGTGTCGAGGATTCTGCATTTCGATAAAACATATTCATTTTATCAAAAAAAGATAAAACATATTCATGGACAAATAGTTTTGGAGTTTCACATAAGTGTGAAAAAATAAAGATAGCATCATGTCAATGTTTTTTAAGAACTTTGGAACTTCACATAAGGCAGATGTGTATAGTTTATAAGATGGTGGTCTTGAGATGATTGGAGTAAAGAATATTGAAAAACAATAGTTCACTGTATTTTCGAAGTTGCATTTATAAGGATTTTGAGAGATCAAATAACCAAAGAAGAAAACATTGTGAAGAAAATGGTATTGGTTGGTCTATGGTGTATTCAGACTAATCCATATATCCACCAATTATCAAAGTCATTGAAATGTTAGAGGAAAATCGAGAGACTCTCCAGGTTCCACGCAGTGGCGGAGGCAAATGTTCTGGGGAGGGGGCAGTTGCCCCTAGTAAATTAATTGGTTCATATATTTTTTTTAAATTATATTTATTGTACTCATAAAAAAAAAATTTGCCCCCATTGCAATTTTTTTTCTTAACTAAATTGCACAAAATAAATTTCTTTCTCTTGATCGTGTCATTTATTATGTTACATTTTTTTTTTATAAAAAGGATTATGTTACATTAAAGGTAATGTGTTTTCTTCTGTATTAATCCCCAGATACTAAAGAATAAATTAATAAAATATCAGTTCTTAATATATTGTTTGAACGTATACAAAATTAATTCATAGAATAATATCTGCTAAACAAATTATCGATCAATATTTTTGCCCACATGGATCCGCCTATGGTTCCACCTTAAGTTCTCTAGTGTTTACCCATGGTAACGGTTCCAGAAACTATTGAAGATAATAATGAGACTTCAAGCTTCCTAACCCAAGTCAGTTTACAAGACTTATTCTCTCTGCTTTTGAAGATAATTTGGTTTTTCCAAAGAATATTTCAATCAACTGTTGAAGAGTCAACATAGTTCAAGGTGTTAAGTATTCTTGTCAATGATTTTTATGTAGTTCATATTTGATTGCTTTTATTCTGTACTTATGAGATGATGT
Organism: Arabis alpina; assembly: GCA_900128785.1. NCBI lineage: Eukaryota > Viridiplantae > Streptophyta > Magnoliopsida > Brassicales > Brassicaceae > Arabis > Arabis alpina. The sequence continues at coordinate 9,222,452 of LT669791.1, read as the reverse complement.
TTCTTTATGGAGATAATTTCTAGATTTTTTGGGAAGACAGTACAAGAGACTTTGGAAGAGAGAAATGTGAATTAAATCTCCTTAAAGACTAAGCTTGCAAATAAGTGGGGTTGTTTAGAGTAGCCAAGGACTAAAGAAACTTATTTTATTTTCTTAATAAAATGTTACAACTAGCTAGTGATTTAATTGTTTTCTCATAGCTATTGTTCAAGTGACAAGACTCACATATTTTGATATTTAATTAGCATGTTCTATGGGACTCTGATAACTGAAGAAGTCATGTTTCATACTACCTCTTAAGTTTAATTTACTTAGTATTTACTATTTATGCACGCGCGGGTTTTGTTATTGACTTTATTTCAAATTGTTTATATTGAATGTGTTTTTGTTGCTAATTTAGTTAGGTTAATTTTAGTATAATTGTTATTTTGTCTTATTAAATTTTTTTTTATTTGGTTTGGTTATAGTTAGGTTTAGTTAAAATTTAGTTTATATCTCATAAAACAAAAATATGTTGGTTCTTAACATATAGTTAGATATAGTTAAAGTATTTAAGTTAGTGTCTTAGATATTATCCGGTTCCTTCTATATTGTTCTTATCTTTTTTGAAAACAAATATGAGTATATGACTTTTAAGAAATTATGAATTTACTTTATTTTCTTTAGACTTTGTTGACTTTTATAAACAAATGTGAGTATATAACTTGCAATGAGTTTGAAGAGTTTTTGAAAACAAATATGAGTATGAAATTGTATAATTTGTGTTCCCATTTTCATTGGTTATAGATACATTTCCTTATTTTCTCTATCATATGTTTGTAAGATAAAACACAATATTAGACCTTTATCTAGTAATTCACTATTGTGTTTTACATATGATTGTAAATGCGGCGTATATATATAAAATTATTAAGTTTTGTAGGATAATTTTTAGTTATGAAAATTGTTTCCACATTGTGTTTTCTCTCTCTTGATTTTAGAAATTATTTATGCTTCTTGAAAACGATTACAAAAAGTGACCTAAATATTTAACTTCTTGATTCTTGAGGTCACTTTGTTTCTCCATTATTTTATCAGACCACATATATCTAAGATTTGCATGGTTCTTTTTCTACGAGATATCGATGACTACTATTTGAAAATAAATATATTTGTTTAAAACTTTGCTATCTAAATAGTCGATTAACATTGCGAGTATAAATTATGAATTGTTTTTCAATTTCTTTCAATAGCATGATAAGTTATCATTTCTTCATCTTCTTTAATTATATGTGTTTTTATATTTTTTAGAAGGACTTTTCACCTTCCATTATTCATATTAACATAAATAAATATTTTTTCCAGTTTTAGAAATACCATATCTTAACAAAAATAAACATTTTTCAATTTTAGAAATACCATATCTTATATAAACTCATTGTTAAATATTGATTTATGATAAAAAAATAAAACTTAATAAATGATGACATGTGGATGATGATGTGGATGCATGAGAAGAGAGAAAAGCTAACTTTATATATATAGATATATATATCTTTAAAAATTGACTTTTTCTTGTATATTATGCTTCTTTATTGTTTTCCTTCTTCTTTATCTTCATTAGATGTGTATTTATTTCTTTTTTATTTACATTTTTCTTTTTGAAGTAATATTTTAGAAGGACTTTTCACCTTCCATTATTCATATTAACATAAATAAATATTTTTTTCAGTTTTAGAAATATCATATCTTAACATACATAAACATTTTTCAGTTTTAGAAATATCATATCTTATATAAACTCATTGTTAAATATTGATTTATGATAAAAAAATAAAACTTAATAAATGATGACATGTGGATGATGATGTGGATGCATGAGAAGAGAGAAAAGCTAACTTTATATATATAGATTATATTAGGACTCGTGCTGTGCACGAATTTAAATGCATTCATTAATGTGAATTTAATAATTTTTGAAAATATTTAAATAAGATATAAAGAATATTTTTGAAGAAATGGTGAGATTAAATTTTGGAAAGAAATAAATGTTTAATCGAATTATTTTGTAAGTAAATAAATGTTTAAGCGAATTACTTGATAAGGAGGAAATTCATTTTTCTTAGAGTTTAAATTTGCACCGTATAAACCCTAAGTAGAGACGTATCGAGATGGAATGACACGATATAACTATATCATTAGTCAAATGAATACCTTAGTCAAATAAATTTAAACTCTAAGTATTGTAGTTGCCTCTTTATCAAGTAAAATAATCGATATATTATTTTGTAACTTTGTAATTGTAAATCTCGATATCAAGAATAACACAATCTAAATATTCCCAATAATCACAATCTAAATATCAATTTGAATTTGTTGTTGTTTTCTTAACATGTTTACCAAAAAAAAAAAATTTGAATTTGTTTGTCATATTTCGTGAAGACTTTTAGTTATTGACAAAATAATACCGAGAATGAAATTGTAAAAGGTAATAGTAAGATTAGATTGTATTATTAAAATAAGAAATTAAACAGAAGAAAAATGAATATCATATGATATTGTGCCGTTCACAGCTTATTCGAGAATGTAGAAAAATAACAAAGTTACTTCCGTCGTCTATCACTTGTCTTTAGACTTTCTCTAATTCCTCTCAAGTGTTGTTGACAACTTATGGATGAATAAATTTATCAATTTCAGGACAGTTTGGATTGTGCATAATTTTAAACCTTATATGAAATTTTTCTTTTACCTAATCAACAAAATATAGTTTCGTCTCTTAGTAATGATTTATTATTTTGGATTATGATATGATGAAAAAAATTAGGAAATACTTTGCCGTTCTTTAATTTTTGCAAAGAATAAACTTGCAATTTTTTGCAAAAAATAAAATGCAATTTTTCCAAATAGTATGAAAATGTTTCGCATGATCACCCCAAATTTTGATTTCTTGATTACGACAGTTCGATCGGGACTTAAATCAAGAAGATTTTGTCTTTCTTCCCTAATAAACATCATTATGAAACGTTTTTTTAATGAAATTTTGGAAGATGATAATGAAAATGAGAATGAGATAGCCTATTTATAGAGAGCATATTTGTGTAGGCTCCAAGGTAGGTCTTAATAGGTAGCCTAATATTTAGGAATAAGTAGTCAATATTTTGTTGAAAACAAATGTAATCAATATTTATTTTTAATTAATATAATGGTGCGTAGGATTAAGGAAAAATTTAATGTTTTTTTTAATATCAAATGACTCTTATAACTTAAACAAAGTTTACAAAGTCGTACAAAGTTTTCTTCGCAAGTTCATCAGCAACAAGATTTGATGTCTTTGGAACGAAAGTAAAGAAGATACAATCAAAGTTTAAAGCAGGGATAGATATATCATTGATGATCCCATGAAGTTTGGAAACATTAGAGCCGGAGTTGCTGGCTCGTATGAGTTGTAAGGAGTCGGATCTTACTGATAAATTCCTTATGTTGTCTTTGATGGCCTGATTTAGAGCTGCACGGACTGCCAATCCTTCTGCTACAAGTGGGGAGTTTACACTCTGAACTACCGTTGAGGTGAGTCCTCATCCTTGTGTCTCAAGCTCCAGCCTAAGCCAACTAGTTGGATGTCTTCCCTCCATGCAACATCAATATAGCAAAGAAACCCAGCCAGGTCAGTGTTCTCCACCTGAGTCACCATAGTCCTTGGAGGCTTGTCTTGACACTCTTTATTTGCTTGCCATTCCTTGGCGTCACATATCGATTTGGTTACAACTTCAGTGGCAGAGAATTGTTATCATTGAATAACAGGTTATTACAGGCTTTCCACATGTTCCAGCAAATCCAAGGTGCTAGGGTCCCTGATCGGAGTCCTGTTGGGGGTTCACAGGTCCTATCTTTAGCCTTTAACCAGCATTCCTCAAAAGTCTCATTGCTCTGGATCTCCAAAGTGGGGGAGAATGGTGATAACGTCCAAACTTGTTTTGCAAACTCCCAGTAGAACAAGAGGTGTGATATGGATTCACCTATGTGATTCTCTCTGCTAGGCGCTCTCCAACAGGTAAGGCTCCACTGGCTGCCCTCCAAAGGTAGTGCTTGATCTTTGGTGATGTCTTGATGTGCCAGATATCCTTATTCCAACTCAGGGAGCTTTTGTGAAGTTAAAGCTTGCTGCTTCGTGAGCTGTGAAGTATCCTTATTTGGTAGTATATTCTCCTGACTTTTCCTTTAGCCAGACTCGCCTGTCACACTGGTTTTGTTGACTAGGCTTAATGCTTAGTATCTCCTTTTCCAGTTGAGGAAAGAGGCTCTGAACTTTTGTTCTGTTCCACTCACCAGAGTCCCCAATTAGCAGATCAGCTACCCTCAGTTCTTCATCTCCAGGTAAACATGGTCCAAAAGGTGCAGCTATTTCAGTCGTCGAAAGCCAGTTATCAGTCCAGACGTTGACAGATTTGCCATTATCAATCACCCACCCTAGGTTCTTGGTCAGTAGATCTCGGCATATAAGGAGGCTTCTCCACCCATGTGATGCTGTATTTGCACATTGTACCTGCAAGAAGTCACCATTGGTACAATACTTTCTCAACACTACTTTAGTAAGTAGGGAGTTTGGATTGTTCAGTAGTCTCTAGCTAAGTTGGCTAACAGGACATCATTAAAGCTTGTGATATCTCCAAAACCAAGCCCTCCCTTCTGCTTTTCCTGTGTTAGCTTTTCCCAAGCTAGCCAACACATCTTCTTCTGATCAAACTTTGCATCCTACCAGAACCTGGTAAGAGCCGACTGTATCCTTTTACAAAGAGACCATGGGAGCTTAAAGCAGGACATGGTATACGAGGACATTGAAGCCAATACACTCTTGAGCATAACCATCTTGCCTGCTCCAGATAAGAATCTTGTGGATCAGCTTATGGCTTTCTGTCGAATTCTGTTAACTATACCCGTGAAGAGATCTCTCATTCTCTTCTCAAAGTGTTATGGTAGGCCCAAATACTTGCATATTCCTCCTTCTTTTGTGATTTGAAGCTCATATTTGACTCATTCTCTTACTGCAGGTGGTGTTTTCCTAGAGAAAGTAATGGAGGATTTCTCTAGGTTAATTACTTGACCTGATACTGCGCCATATCTTGTGAGTATTTCCCTTAGGGCCGTTGAGTTACAACTATTGGTGTTGCAAAAGAACATAGTATCATATGCAACAACAGATGATTGACCCTAGGGCATTTCTTTGCAACGCTGAGCCCAATCAGTCTTTCATTTCCATGAGCCTGTGTACATAGCCCGGAAAGGACTTGGCTGCACAAGATAAAAATATATGGGGACAACGGGTCTCCTTGGCATATTCCTCTAGTCGGGATTACATAACCTTTGGGTTCATCATTGAACATGTAAGAATACGAGACATTACTCAAACATTGCATGACCTAATTGACCCATCTTCTATGAAAACCAAAGCGTATTAGGACTAACTTGATGAATCTCCACTCAAGCCTCTCAGAGGCTTTGCTCATGTCGGTTTTAACCGCCATAGAGCAATATTTTTTAGCAGTAGACACCTTCAAGTAATGGAGAACCTCATGGGTGGTGAGGACAATGTCACTAATTGCTCTTCCTGGAACGAACGCCGATTGGTTCTCAAAATTAGGAGGGAGAAAATTGGCTGCAATCTTCGGGTTAATAGCTTGGAAATGATCTTGAAGTAGACATTGCAGAGTACAATGGGTCTGTAGTCCGCCATCTTCTTGGGTCCATGAATCTTTGGTATGAGCCGTATGAAGGTCTCCTTGCAGGATTGTGGAAGCTCACCCCATGCAAAGAAGCCTTGGATTTCAATAACAATTTCTGGCCCAACTGTGTTCTAGTTAGAGTGGAAGAAGCTGGCAGAGAAGCCATCAGAACCTGGCGCCTTGTCCGCATCAATCCCGAACACTGTCAGCTTGACTTCCTCCGCTGAAGGTTCCTCAATCAAGCTCGCATTCATTTCTGGTGAAATTTAAGGGGAGATAGCTTCCTGGACAGTTGAATTGGACGTTTCCTCCACCGCCGTGAAGAGATCTTCGAAGTAAGACACCACTACCTCCACGATTTGGTCTGGCTCGAACTTGGGAACTCCATCGGAACCGTCAATCACTAAGAAGTTGTTCAAAGCTTTCATGCCTTTGGTAATCGCGTGAAAATAGTCTGTGTTTCGGTCTCCAAGGCTGAACCAGAGTGCACGGCTCCCCTGCTTCCATAATTCTTCCTTCTCTTGGTACGCTTTTTTTATTTCACCGGTGATACTTTCGATTTGCTCGCTGTCGTTGGTCGAAGCTGATAAACACTCCTCGAGCCGTTGCTTTAACTCATTAATGAGTTTTTGGGAATTTAAGTGATGGGCTTTATTCCACTCAATTAAGGCCCATCTGCAATTTTGAATCCTTTGTGTAACTGGAGCATTGGGCCTGTCGGCACAAGTAGTTTTGATCTAATCTTGGATTGCGGGGTCGTTGCGGTGTCTTCGATCATAACGGAACACCCCTTTCTTCTTCTTCCTCGTGAGATCGAAGTGGGATATTATCAGTCTGTGGTCCGATGCTTCAAATCTGAGGTATTCTGACCTAGCCGCCGGGAACGTCTCTGTCCAGTCACTGTTTGCGAGGGCTCTGTCGAGTCGACAGTGGCCAAAATGACCACATCAGTTTACTCTCCAAGAGAGGAAATCACCAGTGTATTGTAGGTCGTAAAGATCCCCCGCCGAGAGGAATTAACGGAGTTCAACGAATGTTCCTTCCGCTCGCTTAACTCCTCCGCTTTTCTCCGAGTTATCAACAATATTATTGAAGTCGCCTGTTAGGAACCAGGGAGCTTCTCTGATTGCTGCTAGTAGTAGAAGTTGGTCCCAGCTTTGTTTTCGTTTGCTGCGATCTGGGTCCCCATATACTAAGGTGATGTATATGGGTTTTCCTTCATAGACTAGTAGGGTATCTATGAAATTGTCACACGACGCTAATATTTGCAACTCAATTTCGTCTTTCCAGAAGAGGGCAAGTCCTCCTCTTCCTCATCCGTGTGGGGGAACCATGTGATGGTGTTCGTAAGCCAAGCAGTTGAGTTTCCGCAAGACAAACTCTTCTAAGTTTTTCGTCTTAGAGAGAAAGAGAATTGCCAGTGACAGGTCTCGCTTGATGTTCCAAATTCTTTTCACTGTCAAGGGGTTCCCTAATCCTTGACAATTCCAGCTTGCCACTTTTAAGGAAGAGGATCGGAGGCGGTACGAAAATCCATCGTTTCCTTCTAATCTTTAGAATGATGTGTCCGATACGAGGTAGACCAGAACTAGGGGGTACCCCACTTGGACCACCAGCTTCTGTGCATGAAGTTGGTACCCCAGGTCGTCTATCTTGGCCCTCTGTGAGTCTTCATATTGGTGAGCAGTTAATTTGTTGGGTCTTTCTTTTCTTAGAATTTGCTCCCTTGAGTGTTTTTGGGCTACCATGGGCTTTCTTTTTCCCAGGAGGACGGGTTCGTTTAGCCTTTCGTTGAGTAGCATTAGGGGCTTGCACCACACCAACAGACATTGTCTATGGGTTTACTGGGCCAAGGCGATGCGTGACTGGGATCCGTCCCTGGGGGCTTTCCATAGCAGGATGCGTAGACAGGGCAGCTTGTACCATTTGTGCTACTGCTTCAACTAGCTCTCCAGATTCTTCAGCTTGGCGGTATCTTTCCTTCCTTGCTGCACTTTCCATAGGGTCATTACAGCTTGAATATCTAACCATCACATCTCTGACCTCACCCATGGCTTCCACTACAGCTTGAAGTGGGATTGCAGGGGAGAGGTGACACGGTTGTCATTAGTTTCTGTGTTAATTCTGCTTGTCCCCGAGGTAGCTTCTTTTTCCTCTCTAGGGATGGTAAGACCAGTAGAGTCTCTTATTCTGGCTCTTTCTGCTCTTCCTGGTCGAATTTTTGAATATAAACTTCTTTTATCTTCTTCTGTAGGATGATGGTTGTGTTTCAGGGGCCTTGGTTCGCATCTTGACTCTCTGGAGGTGTTTTGCGGTGCCTCTCCGCATTGTCCTTCTCCCCAAACAGGTCCCTTAACCTGCTCCTGGAGTAGTCACCTTCTCTGCGGTTAGGGACATCATATCTTCCTTTTGAGGAAGTGGCTAGATGCTTGTCAGTCTCTAGTCTTCTGGTAAAGGAGGTGAGATTTTCTCTGTATCATACAAAGAAAATCCCACCTCCTATATGTATCAATTTTTCCAGGAGGCTCTGCTCTCTGAGTGTGCCTCTGAAGGCTATCAGTTTCGTGGTGGAGGAGGTCAGGGCATTCTTTAGCTTCATGATCCAACATCATGTAGTTAGAGCAATGCCTCTCAAGCTTCTCATATACCAAGGAATTTGTGATCTTATCTCCATTAGGGTATTCCACGATGGAAGATGTGATAAGGGGTTTCAGTCCATTGACATGAACTCTCACCCTAGCCAAAGTTTTGGTGACTTCCATCTCCTTATAAGACCCCAAGCTCTCACCAATACCACCGATAGTGTTCTGGGTCAGGAGATGGATAGGTAGCCCTTGAACTTTCACCTAGAAGGGGATTTGTGTAGGAAAATCTGCAGAGATAATACGCTTCCATCTTTGTAAGATGAGCATCCACTTCGCGTAGTGGTAGGGTCTCTCCGTAAGGACCAGGTGGAGATCTTCTTCATTTGCGAATTGGAAGAGGAATTTTCCTTGTCCAACGCCAATACTAATAGGTCGCATAGATGTCTTCCATCTCTCAGTGAAGAATGGTAGGATAGACCATACCTTCGGGTATTTGTGGTGAGTGACTCGCCCAATAAGAGTAAATTTGTGCTCTAGGATCTGAGCTGAGTTGTCTGTGTCTTGAGCTTTCACTCGGGATACTCTGGGATCCCTTGTTGAGGAGGCTAAAGCTTTGCCCTTCTCTTGATACGTTAGTCTTTGTGTCATCTGGAGAGCGAAGGTAATATGAGTGGGAAAGAACTTTGAGAAAGTTTGAGAAGGTTTCTTCTTGGATAAAAGTAGTGTTGAGAAGCAGAGTTTGTTGGGAGAACCCGTGGTTTACACTTGGAGATATGTCATCTCTGAGGCTGCAAGGAGCTCTGGAGAGCTGTCCTTAACGGTGATTCCAGGCGGAGGGAGAGTTTTTTTTGGTGGTTTCTTCTTGAAGAAGGAAAAAAAGGTTGGTGGAGATTATGGTTTTTTTCAGGGATACCTAAAACGGGAAAAAGTCTGGTGGGTAAAGTTGACTTTTTGTCAAAGCCAACGGTTAAGGATTGTTCTCAAAACTCGTGCCTAGGAGCTTTTTATAGCAAATGAACGACGTTTTATTTTATGATTTGTCGATAAGGAGAAATTATGTTATCACACGATTTCAACTCTTCTCATTATTTGATTTGATAAATATTGGCTAAATATTGTTAGTTATAGTAAGTGATTATACAAAGATATAGTTATAGTAAGTGGGTAAAGATAAAAAGAAATATAATAATGCTATTGTTTGGAGATAATGTTAAGTAATTAGAAAATAATAATGTTACTTTTTTTAAAGTTAAGTTGATTTTGGCTATAGAGATAGTAGGAGTAATAATAACTATATTTAAAATTTTAAAAATGTCAAAAAAAAAGAGTATGACACCTAAGCCTAAAATGCTTCTCCTTTAATATATAGAGGATGTATCAACTTTTTAAGTACCTAATAAATTTAAATTAAATATGGTTTGGTGTTAATTTATGAAATGGCAATCATTTAAAGGAAAATTATAAAAATAGCAATCAAATTGACTCAAATTTTCTAAGTGTGAAAAGCTCTCAAGCACTACTACCGAGATTCGGTATTAACCGATAGACTTGACTAAAAGTCAACTAAGTCTAACGGTTACTTTCCTTTTTTGGTATCCTCCATTGAAACCCGTAAAAATTACCAACTTTTCTTTGCTTTCTTTGGAAGTTCCCACCGCATATCTTAACTTTCTGACCTCATTCCGGCACCAGCTCCCCGGAGCTCCGGGTTCTTTGAAGCCTTAAAGATGGTTCATCTCTTTTGCCCCAACTTTGTTACAATCTAGGATCACAACTTTGTTACAATCTAGTCTGATCCTCTCAAAGAATTTCTACGCTCTTTCAAGCCACCTTAGTCTAATCCACTCTACGGATTGTTCTTGTCTTTTCAATTTAACTAATAAACTTCATCTTACCTTAATCACCTCTGCGGATTGCTTTTGGCTCCATTGCTTACAAGATTCCTTCTCTCAACAACAAGATGAGTAGAAGATTGGCAGCAACAGAGAACGGAAAATGTATTGCTTTACCTAAGGAACCTTCTCGAGTTGCTAGAGTTAAAGTTCAAGATTTCAATCCCTCGGAATTGGTACACAATCATGACTTAATCATTGTTGGACGCATTACCAACCCTAAGATACAAAAGATGTGAGCTCTTCTTCCTTTTCTTGCCGACCACTGGAAGGTTTCTACAAGACCTGTTGGTGCAGATCTTGGCCAAGGAAGGTTCCAGTACCAGTTTGCTTCAGAAGCAGATCTCTAGAAGGTGTTGGATAATAGACTTATCATTTCACACACTGGATGATTATTATTCAGAAATGGGAACCAACAGTGGCTCCTTCCTTTCCATTTTAGATCCTTTTCTGGATACAAGTTCAAAGATTTCCAAGCCACCTATGGTCCAAAGTTACTCTGCTGAGTTTAGCTTCAAATATATGACATTAAAAACCTCTGAAATTACTAAGACTACAGCCAAGATGAGGGTTACAGTTGATGGGCTGTTGTCTTTGATTGCCTCATCTACTCTTGAATTCAGTAATGGAGATGAGGTTATAGCGGAGCTGGTTTATGAAAAATTGGAGAAACATTGCTCTAAGTGTTTCCGCTTAGACCATGACTACAAAAATTGCCCTGATATGGCTGCAGAACCTCCCTTGAGATCTGATAGTTCTATGCACCTTACCGACAATGGGACTGTGAGACAATAGCGGAGAGATGCTGAGAATCCAAGACCCCGACATTTACATGCATATCAACCGGAGGATATAGTTACTAGTTGATAGTTCCTAGCTTATTCTCTTCTTTTCATGGAAATTAGAGAAGTTATGATGCGATATAGCAACTGCCCTGATCCTTGTGAGAGTGCTGCAAGAAAAGAAAGAGCAAGATTATCTGAAGAGCAAGGTGAATATGAGGAAACTGCAGCTCATATGGTTCGAGCCGCAATTGAATATGAAGAAAAAGAGAGATTATTTAACTTAAGGAGGGCATAGGAGTTACAACAAAATGAACCTATTAATCCTTCAGCCAAACCAGATATGGAGATATCAGAGAGAGAAGCTAGTGTATCTTAGTCTTAAGACCGTATTCCAGTAAGACTAAGATTGGGCCCTATTACTATGACTAGTGAGATGACTCCTCCTAGTGGTAGTATTCAATCTCCTCCCCCAGTTAAGAGGAAGCCTGGAAGGCCTCCTCGAAAAAAATGATAAACTCTGCTTGTTTAACTATTGGCTCAAAGAAGAGGACGGTGGTTGGTGTACATCCATCTCCTAGAAGGTCAATTAAGCAACCTACAATTAAAACAGGAAAGTCAAAGGAAAACCAAAAGAATAATTCTAAGGTAGGATCTAGTGGGGTGAGAAGAAGGCTAGTACCTAAACCTCTATAGGTACCTGGGAATGGTCTTCCTCAGGCAGATGAGACCCCTAGGAATACGGATTTTCAAAATCCATCTTCTCTTCTTCCTTAAAAATTGTGAGCTGGAACTGTCAAGGGTTAGGAAATCCTGAGACAGTTCAACGTCTCCATTGATAAGACGCCGTGTTGATCCATATATTATTTTCTTATCAAAGACAAAAAAAACTCGATGAGTATATACTAAGACTTTGCAAACCATGATATTGTCTCTCCTCAAGGACATGTAGGAGGAGGACTTTTACTCTTATGGAAACATGAGGTTATTCTGGATATCATCTCAACCTGCAAAAATTACATTGATTCTCAAATATGTTATGAAGGTAAACGATTTTACTCTACATTTGTATATGGAAATCCTGACAAAGCTTTGAGGAAACAAGATTGGGATTACCCTATAGCATTAGCTGAGTTAAGAGATTCCCCTTGGTATCTCACTGGAGATTCCAATGATATTCTTGAAAATTCTGAGAAATCTGGAGAACAGGTAAGATCGGAAGATCCTTTGGAGATTTCCGGACTTTTTTCTCAGAATGAGATCTGTTTGACCTGAGACACTCAGGTTGTGCTTTATCCTGGAGGGGAGAGAGAGGAGTTCACATTGTGGTCTGCCGTTTGGATAGAGCTATATCCAATAATACTTGGGCTGAATTATTTCCCTCAGGAATATGTGAGTACTTGAAGTTTGAGGCTTCTGATCATAGACCCGTAGTCACTTACTTTGATCCAAACAGAAAGAAGAAAAAAGGTCTGTTTAGATATGCTAGAAGGTTGAAGAACAATGAGGAGGTTAAAGAACTAGTTGCAAAAGCATGGAAGGAGGGCAAAAATGTCACTGTCAAACAATAGATTGATCGTTGTAGACAGGTGATTGTGCTATGGAATAGAGAGAAGTAGAGAAATAGTCAAGGGTTGATTAAAGAGCTAAAACAAAAGTTGGATGAAGCTTTATCTAATGCAGCTAGCAATTTTTAAACTATACAAAGTATAAAGCAGCAACTGAAAGAGGCTTACAAGTCTGAAGAATCCTATTGGAAGCAGAGAAGATGGCAGATTTGGTTGCATCTGGGAGATAAGAATACAAGCTATTTCCATGGCGAAACAAGAAAACGTTTTGCGATGAATAAGTTCTATGTGATTGAAGATAGTGAGGGACAAGCTGTTTTTGAAGAAGAGAATATTACCAAGGTGATTACTACATATTTCAAACAACTCTTTAGCTCCGAAGGCAAAGAAGAACTAGAGGTTGAGAGGATAGTTAATGGGGATTTGCACCCTATGGTAACTGATGAAATGAATCAACACCTGATAAAGGAACCTTCTTCTACATAAATCAAGGAGGCCATGTTTTCAGCTTGTTTCTTCCAATCTAACTGGGATATTGTTGGACCTGAGATGATAGAGGAAGTGCAAGAATTCTTTAAATCTCGAGTCATGCCAATAACAATAAATGAGACGCATATAAGGCTTATATCAAACATTTTAGGTCGTGAGAAGGTTGGAGACTATAAACGTATTCCTCTGTGTAGTACCTACTATAAGGTAATATCTAAACTTCTCTCAAGAAGAATGCAACCACTGTTGGAGGGCATCATATCAGAGAATCAATCTGCATTTATTCCAAAAAGAGCAATAGCAGATAACATGCTTATATCAAATGAGGTACTACACTATCTTAAGCATTCTAAGACTCACAATAGATGCTCTATGGCTGTTAAAACAGATATGAGCAAGGCTTATGATAGACTGGAGTAGAATTTTATAAAGTATGTGTTACTCAGGCTTGGCTTTCACATAATTACTGTGGAGCTACTTCTTTTTTGGAGTGTACATCCCCTGCTGGAGCTTCTTATGGGTGGCAGAGTCTGTTAATGGGTAGAGACCTACTCCTTAAGCAATTAGGTTGGGCTATAGGACCTGGTTCAGAGATTGAGGTGTGGAGGGATCATTGGCTCTCTGTAACTGAGCTAATTCAACCCATGGGACCTGCTCCTAAAGCCCTGCAAAATCTCAAAGTCTATGATCTAATGCACCCAAACTCTACAGAGTGGAATGAAGAAAAGATTGATAAGATTCTACCAATGTACAAAAGTAGTATCCTGTCCCTAAAACCCAGTCTACTTGGGGCAAATGACAAACGTATTTGGGTTAAGAACCCCTCTGGTGAGTATTCCACTAAGTCTGGCTATTTGGCTGCTAGTGAGGAAAGAGCTACAAGGGTCGTACCTGCGCAAGTGGAAATAGTAGATTGGCATAGTAGTGTATGGCAAGTCAAAACATCTCCCAATGTCCAGCTTTTTATCTGGAAGGCTTTCCAAAATGTCCTTCTTGTGGGTGAACAACTTATTGTGAGGCATATAATGGACACAACCAAATGATGCAGGTGTGAGGGATCAAAATCAGCACTACACTTACTCTTCTTATGCCTCTTTGCACAAGAGGTATGGAAGAGAGCTTTCTCAATTGAGTTTAAAACAGTAGAAGTCCAGAGCGTTGCATCTGGACTGGTCACTCTTAAGGAATTCTTCTTGATGCCTCATGTGGGTCTGGAGAAAGGATTCCTTTATCCATGGATTCTTTGGGCGTTGTGGATTGCTCGAAAACAAAAGGTGTTTAGCGACAAGATATTCTCAGTGGATGATACAATCCACAGAGCGATCTGCGATGCTCGAGAATGGAATGCGGCACAACTACATAACCCTCTGATTCCTTCTAGTGTTTCTATCAACCATACAGCCGATCAACCTATGGAGGGTGTGATCTCGGTTTCATTAATGCGGCATGGTCGATTGAGTCTGGGAAGGCATGACTTAGATGGATCTTCCAGCGAAATCCGGATTGTGATCTAGAACATGAGGCGATTAGAATCAATTTGTTGTCGGCCCTAGCTGCTGAAGCATTGGCAATGCGATCAGCAATCCTCAAGCAAGAGACCTAAGTTTTAACAGAGTATCGGTGTACTCTGATTCACAACTCATCGTCGGAGCTCTTAATCAAGGCTCATCAATATCGTCAATTCACGAAATTCTAGCCGATATTGAGATATGTGTTGACTTTTTCGATTTTATCAAGTTTAATTTTATCCCTAGAACTGCTAGTTATAGAGCAAATTTTAAAGTCAAATATGCTTTAAGCTGTATTAGTTTGAGTTAAAGGAATGAAAGAACGTGTGTTTCAAAAAAAAAAATAGCAATCATGTGGCAAAAAAAAAAAAATGGAGTTATTTTATTCTTCCTTTAGTTGTTTGAAACATGGGATTAATTCATTCTGTAACTTTTTTTTTTATGCGTGTAAATGATGAGAATCGCAATAACATCATATATAGGGGAAAATTCAGGGGCGTTCAAATAAAAACATATATTGTGGAAAAAACCATCTATCATAATAGTTAAATAACAGACAAAATCGGCTAAAATACGTTGGTTGTCCCAAAATTACTAATTCTATAATTTGTTTTGTACGCTTGCCAATCTAGAGTCAACATGTGGACAAAAGTCATTCCAACAAGCAAGGCGACAAAATCATCGGTCCTCTGTAACAACTTTTTTTTGACGGGACATTTTCTTTTAAGGGTGTTTTTGCAAAGTAACATTTGATTAATTGAGGTGTGAACCAAAAAGAAAAATAATAATAATAATAATTTGGTTAATTGAGGAGTTTTGGGCCTAAACTTTTATATCTTTGGAGGTCAATCAACGACCGGTAGACTTACATACACTTGGTGGAACAACTAGACATTTGTACTAAGAAATCTTTAGACACTATGTGGCGGATCCATGTGAAGGGCAGGTGAGCCCCGGTAAATAATATTTTGGCAAATGGAAAACTATATACCTAAAAAAACTGTTTCACAAATAAGCATAAATAAGAAACGCAAAATTTGTTAGAGGTTAGTTACTTATCTCTTCACTTAAAAATTTTCTTAAACTTTTCAAATGAATATTATTCCAACAAAAAAACAAGTTACATGAAGGAAAAACAACAAAAATCATTAGATGACTAAACGCGAAACTCCTCATATTTTAAGAGAAAATCTATTAAAGATAACAAAACATGTCGAGACAATGCAAACAACCAAAATAGGTAACCATATGCCTCATGAGTATACAACTTTAGGGCACAAGCATGTGATAATTTATTGTTTATAATTACTTCTCTTGCTTAATAATAGTATTTAACAAAATAATTTTATCATAGTTCTCAAACGTTAAGATGTGGTGCCACATACTCAACCAGACATACATGAATTCATATATCTATCTACATATCTATATCCCGAATAGGGTATCTACGAGCTTACATCCGTGTAGCCATAGACACTAACTTTTAAAGCAAAAAGGATGTGGCAATGAAGTGAACAACACACCAATCACAAAACCCACCCAGTACATTATTTATATATACAACCATATTTTCATTGCTTTCATTCATTACGAATTTACGATAATCATCTAAATATTTGCAAATGGGTGCGTTTTGTAATTGGTATATATAATTATTAATTAATAAGCTATTTTGTTAAGCTGGGTAGATTCGTAGTTATAACTTCCTTTAGGCTTCAGTTTTTTTAATAAAAAACTTCATTTAAATGACAAGCTAGTTTGAAGTAGGTGAAGCCAAAAAAAAAAAAAATTGATTTATAAGAATGATAGGCTACAAACTCGTGCTATCAAAGACCTGGTGTGTGATTTTTAGAAATCAGGTTACAATAAAAATCGTTGCTAGCAATCTAATGTGTGTTTTACTGTTGATTAAATTCAGATAGGTAAAACTTGTAAGTGTTTTAAAGATAGTATATCTAGTAAAAATAAAGTTTTGATTTTGTGTGTATCAAATCGTGATGCTAATTGCGTTGTGCCTCAGGCCATTTACACTACTCTAGGGTAGATCCTTTTACATTTTTCAAAAAAATCTGGATTATTTTCCTAATATTAATTCCATTAATATTAATATTTTATGGAAAAATGATATTATATAGTTAAGCTCCATTTTACTTTGTTATTTTCTGGAGTTTTTGATTAATTAATTTTATGATAAATCTTTTTTGGTCGAAATATGTAAGTTATTTAGCTTTTTAGCAAAAAAAATGTAAGTTATTTAGCTTTGAGACCAACTATCATCGATGGATTTCATCTATATTAGTAGTTATATCTATTTATATTAGATGAAAATTTGGTATTTTCGACTTCTAAATGATGTATAACAATTTTAACAAGAAATGTAAGACAATATAATTAAGGTAATTAATATGAATAAGAAATTGTGAAATATTGTTTTCATTTTCAAAAAAAAAAAAAAATTGTGAAAGAGTTATGTAATGAGGAACTTCATGATTTTTTTTTCAAAATTAAAAACCACGTGTCTTCTTTTTCATAACATATAACCATGTAGGTAGCAACACGACGGAACAAAATATGAGTCTACATGCATGGAAAAAAAATAAAAGACGTAAATGATATTGACACTCACAATCAAAATACGTGTACGTGTTCCACATCCGAAACTTACCACACAAATCCAAGTAGAAAAACTTCGAAGTAATTTCTTATCCCCACAAAGATGACCTATTGAAAAAGGATTTGACTTCGATTTGAGAGTCTTGAAAAAATCACTTTAAGTGAAAAATAAGAGTAAAAGCATATTCAATTGATATAATCGTTAAACAAGAGAGAAACAACCGACGACATGGAAAAGATTTGTTGCTTGCAGCACAAATCTCTAAAGTTATCGACAAAACAATCCGCAACCGTCTGAGTTCTATCCGAGCATTTGGGGGACCATGCATATAAAGAAGATCTTTTGGAGTGGTTTGCTATTAGACAATCATAAATTTTAAAAATGTTTTTTAGAAGAGTTTTTGATGTTGTAGTTAGTGATAAGTTGTAGATTCTCTAAAAACTGGTTTTTTCTTGTTTG
This sequence comes from Arabis alpina, assembly GCA_900128785.1. Classification (NCBI taxonomy): domain Eukaryota; kingdom Viridiplantae; phylum Streptophyta; class Magnoliopsida; order Brassicales; family Brassicaceae; genus Arabis; species Arabis alpina. Next base: position 9,204,856 of record LT669791.1, on the reverse strand, counting down.
AATATAAATTTAACATTCACTTAATTTTTTTTTTGATATATATGTTATATAAATATATATATATGTTATATCGATATATATATATGATTCGTGTTCATTTTTTTTTTCAAAATCAAAGGGTCATATCATTATGACTATCCCTTTGTTAGAAGTTAACACATCAGTAAAAATTTACTAATACACCACTTCGAGTTAATTGTATTGTTTTCAACTGATTTGTTATTTTTCTAAATCTGTTTGTGTCTACCAACTGGTAGGTTATATCCGACAAAAAAAACTACATAATTAAAAAAACCAGTGAGACTAATCTTGTTTGATTTTGCAGAAGTCTAGCTTAACGTGATGCGCATAATAAATGAGAAGTCTAAAGTTTACTAAATTGTGATACGTGATCGTGATGTATCCTTTGTTTTGTTCATTCTCCGAAACGTGATGGAAATGGAATGGATATCAATATGTTTGTATTCTTTCTTACGTTTTTCTCATACATTTGTATATATATATTTTCTTTTAAATAAAAATTTCAAGGAATTTGTTTTTAAAAGTTATAAAATGCGTATGATTAATTTAATAGTAATACTGAATAGAAGTAACCGTATTTTTTTCACTTTCATCTTACATTACATAAATCCTTAAACTCTGGAAATAGTTTTTTATTCAAATAACATTATTACTAACACTGAATCACTGAATCAGACCACCAACATAAGGAACGTTGGTTTGTGGAATCCACTTATCGCCCTGAATAAAGCTGGAAACTGTGAATTTGGAAGCGACATTGGCATTGATAAGGTGGAAACCAGGCCAAGTGACACGGTTTTTGGTTTTTGAACCGGATCCGGTATTGCCATATTCCGCATAGTATAGCGTTTTCAGTGCGGAGTCTCCAGTAAATCTATCCCAACCAGCCGGTTCGAGAAAACCATCAATATAAGTTTGCATCACAATCGTCCTGGAATAGGTTTTCCACGGTCGGCCGAGATAAGTCTTCACGGTATACTTGCTCCGTACCAGCTCATCAGTTGGTTTGATAGTACACCCTTGGATTACAATACCGGATTCATGAGTCGGCACGGTACGACCTTGAGCTGTAATCTCGTTACCTTTGCCTTTGCTCGGTTTGCGTGCATACAAATTGCATTTCTGGAATACTACGGCGGCATCGCCAAAGATAAAATCTGTTGTACCAAAAACGTTGCACTCTCGGTAATATTGTGTTCCAGATTTTGCGTAGAGGGTATCCTGATAACCTTCTATATTGCATTTGTAGAACACCGAGAAGTCTCCATTGCACAACAATGCAACCGCTTGTTCTTTTGTTGGTCCAGCGGTGTTGCGTATACTCATATTTATACATATGAAGTATGAGCCCCATGCAGCTGCGATTTATGAAATAAGCAAAATTGTTACTCGAACGATCATTTCAAATGATTTATTCGTAGGCGAATATAAGTATGGAAAATAAATAAATAATTTCACGAGAAAGTAATAATCTTTTTAAAAAACTAAATTGTTTTATTTAAAGGATTTTAACTTACTAAACGTTGCCGATCGATCAGTTTTCCAGCCGTCGACATAATTATGGTTCCCGCTGATAATTGTCCGGTTTATGCCAACGCCAATCATCAGCAGGTATCTCTTTTTGGCATCAATCGTTACATATTCTTCATACAATCCTCCCATTATCTGGATTCTGAAGTAACCTGCAGCGCCATTACTGTTCTTTGGAGCTACTGCCACCGCATCACTGATTGTAGTGAAGTTACCTGTCCCGTCTTTGCTTACAGTGACGGTCTCTCTGATCTTTATGCCTGCTTCATTTTTCGACAATGTCAACAGAATGATGATGAGGCATAGGGAGATTGTTGGAAGCATCCTTATTCCTGAAAGAAATGAAATTGTGTTACCAAATGAAGATATACATCGCAAACTATAAAAATAAAAAACAATATGCGTAAAGTTTTTTTTTTGGTACCATGCATAGTAAAGATTTGTTTTCGTAAAGTTTGAAAATATATACCAAATGAAATAGGTTACAAATGTTTCCCAAGACCATAGTCAATCGGGGTTTGGACAAAAAAAAATTCACATCAATGAGAATCGGGACTTAAAGAGATTAGGGGTGAGAGTATGCATATGGACGGAGGGGTAGGAGGCCGAGCAAAGAGTATACTTACGTTGGAGTTTTGGATAAGAAAGAGTTTTCTTGTTCTCTAACAATCGAAAAAAGAGAGAGTTTTGGAAAACGTTTTCTGTTATTTGTCTTAATGAGGTTCGTTACATAAGATCTTCATATATAGAAGGAAGGTTCTGGTTTACATGACACAACCGGATCTAAATTAATCAACCAAACCAACTATTTCCCATAATGATTTCCCATACTTTTTTAATCCAAACGCCAATCCATGTGTAATAACAAGAATGGTTGTCAAGGAACATATGAATATGTTTTTTGTTCAAAATTGTTTTGCATGCATGTCTCTCTTGTCTTTTAGTTCTAGGAGAAAACATAAGATGGAGAAGTATCGATATCACACAAAATTGATAAATTATTGGCTTTTTTCTCTTTGAGTATGTAACTTATATGTTCTTTGAGTATGATCTCAAGTCGTGTAACTTAACCAAACCCATCCTGCAAAAACAAAACAACACAAAAATTCCATAAAGAAGGAATATCTGTATATATTTAAGTAGGTAGACTTAAACCCCAATACAATAAGAGGGATTGACTATAAGGTGTGAGAAGAGCTAGAGTTTAGGTATCACAAAGCTTCCAATAATTTATAGAAATTGTCCATCTTTCATTCTTTCACCACCTGCCAAAAAACTGCCGTTTCAGCCAAAAAATTGAAACATTGTAATTAAGAGCATTAACGTTTGTAACTATATAATATCTTCTTGATTAGTAGTAGTTACATTTCTCTCATATCGTTAATTAGGATTAGCACAGTTTCATCGGACATTCATTCAACCATTACTCGAGTATTAGTGTGAACGTTTACTAAGCAATATATTGTTTTCATGGGATAAAACATAAGAACGGACAAATATAAATAGCACACAAAATTGATAAATCTTTGGCTTTTGTCATATCCTACGTACTTTTTCTCTTTGAGTATGTAATTTGTCTATTGCTTATGTTCTCAAGTCGTATAATCTTGGGAAAGTTGGTTGCATAACACACAAAAAATGTATTTAAAAATATAACCAAAACCTCCCTATGTGGTTAAATCTCACTCATTAGATTTTCATACTTTTAATTAGGCTTTTTTGTTAAATTTTTAAATATATTTAGTTTTTGGTTATACTATAAATTAACCTTATAATCTTTAATTTAACCATACACATCCTGCAAAAAACAAACCACATAAAAAGACCCATAAAGAAGGAATAGTTAAGAAAAAGGAGACAAAAAAGGTGTCGAGATTTTTTCTTTTTAAAAAACGACAAGAAAAAAACAGGTGACCTAGTGGATATCGTTAATTATCCAGAGGAATGACGCGTTTTCAATTCTCTCAGTCAAGTTCAGGAGCTTACAAAATCGTTTTCCCAATTTTTCATTATCCCATATTCCACGATCTATTAATTTGAAGGCAGATTGTCTGACTCGTTCTGCCAGATCACGAGTTTTTTTTTTTTATGTAAGCAACAATATACCCACTTAGATTTCTAACTCGGATGGTGTTTTCTTATTAATAGTTAGGTTGAAAAGAAGAAAAAAAAAGTGCCCAAGTAATTAGGTCACTATACCGGTTTGTAACCTGTTTTTCAAAAGAAATTTAGTCAATTAATCAAATAACAAAACAAACTCATGAGGCAAACTGACGGTCTAATATTATCATGCTTTATGCCGAGAAAAACTAAACGGTGATTTAAATGAGATAGTGAATCTATTGAAGATAGCTAAATCCCATATCCTCACTACTCTCACAGAGGCTACAGTCGTTTTTGTGTGAGTCTCCAAAGGCTGTGATCATCTCTACTAATTTTCGGATGAACATAGATATCACCAACATAATCTCAGATTTCTATCTTGTGTTCACAAGTCAAGAGAATAGCAGTGGTGCATTTCTTCTTCTTTTTGTCGGATGGGATGCCTTCCTTATATTTGTCCATTGTCTTTCCATACAGTAGATTAAAAAAGAGTACAATTGCAAAAATACCATTTTTGGTTTGTCCATTTCAAAAAATGTCATTATGAATTCTATCCTTTCAAAAATGTCAAAAATTACGAGTTTTTTTTATACCATAAACCTTAAAATTCTAAATTTTTAAAAGATTTTTGACCATAATTAATAAAATCCAAATCTTAAAAACTAAACTTTAACATAAACTAGTGAATCCAAATGTAAATAAGAAATATGAGCAAAAAGCCAAAAACAAATGAGAAATTTGAGGAAAACAAAGGTAAAATTGGAAAGTGATATATCTAAATATGTCAAATCCCTAGGCAAAAATAAGTATCTTTAATTATATGTTTCTAGAGCTAGAAAAATAGATTAATATAAAATACATGAAAAACTAATAAATGTTATTCTTAAAAACTTTAGTTACATTAAAAAAAATTAACTTACTCAATGTTCCCGAACCTATGTTGCATGGAAACTCCATTTTATGACGTTTCACGCTTCGGAATCGGAATCGGAATCGGAATCTCTTTGAATCTCTTGGAATCGTCGTGGAATCGCGATTCCAAAAATTACCATTTTGGAAGCGCCTTGGAAGCGTCTGATTCCATTTTGGAATCGCGATGAAAATTTCTTTTCATTTTGGATGATAAAAATTAAATATTAGAAAACTTAAAAAAGTTTGATATTTTTATAACTTAAAGAGAAAAACCCCTAAAAAAATATGAATCACATCTCTAGTCACTAAGAAGTAAGAACGATTATGATTTCGCTCACAATCTCTGTAGAAGGACTCTTTAAGTTTCCAATGTATCTCTCGGCAATTTCGTAGAAGAACATGATATATTTCATACTATATGTAATGAAACTATTCTTGAAAGATATGAGTTTGAAGATCTTTTCCTCGACAAACCAGAGTTAAGAAGCAATTTTATTTGATTGAGCAAATGAAAACCAACATGAATATGATAGTCTAAATCATTGATTTTAGTACTATGAGTTGTTTATTCTAATTAAGTTACTTCATACTTTTATGTATTAGATTTATGATCCAATTTATAAACAAAGTTTTTCATTTGGTTTAGTTCTAAATGTTAAAAAGTATTTATTTATATATATATATATATATATATATTTGATTTAGTTATACGCTTCCAAAACGTACCCGCTTCCTAAATTTTTCAAAAAAATCGCTTCCGCGTTTCCGAACGTTTCGCTTCCACGTACCCGTTTCCGATTCCATGCAACATAGTCCCGAACCCATTGTGTCCCAGTCGTCGACATGGCTATGGTTGCCAATGATGATTGTGCGGTTCATACCAACTCCAGTCCTTAGCAAATACTATATTTTTCCGATGAATCGTTATATATTTTCATATAATCCTTTCATTATCTTGATCCGGAAGTAACCAGCAGCTCCATTACTATTCTCTCTGGAGCTACTGCCACGGCATCACTGATGGTAGTGAAATTACCCGTTCCGTCTTTGTTAACAGTGACGATAGCTCTAATCTATACGCCTTTTGCTTCATTTGTAAACAATGTCGAAAGAATGATGATGAGGCATAAACAGAGTTTGGGAAGCATCCTCATTCCTAAAACAAACAAAATGGTGTTCCATTACTGATCGTTTTATATCGTTGTACCACTAAACTGGTACCATGCATCGTAAAGTTATCTTAAAGTGCATTGATCGTAATTTATCGTAATCAATGTTTTAATTATAACAAAAGATGAGAAACTAATAATAAAAAAAAAATGAGTAAGACTATTATTGCTTCAGTAATAAATAATAAAAGGTGGTGAAGGAGATCTTGTTGATGGTGAATTTATGAAAACAAGAGAGAGAGGCGATAAAGAATAAAACGTTTCGTTTTCTATTTGAGTTTTTTGCTTAATGATTACAGCTTGTTGTTCTAAGTTTCCTATATAGGATCTAGCTATACAATTGTGAATCGAGGTTAATTTGTCGTCAAAGCTAGAAATTTTATTTACGGGGGTCATAAGTATTTTAAGTCAATATGATATTTTATAGGGAGAATTAGGTGAATAATAGGATTTAGGGAAAATATTAAGTATGTAACATCACGTGAAATCTATTTTGGTGACTAACAGTGAGAAGAAATTATTTGACTATTTTATCTTTATTCAATTGTGTTAAATTTATGCAGAACAAATAAAATCTGAAAAACTAAATCTGCAAAAAATCAATCACGGGTAAAAATAAATTTATTTGGACGATAGTTTTTGGTCTTGATTGAGATTTCTTCCGATCTTCTTTGAACGAGATCGTGATTTTGGAGTTATTATGATAATTGATTTTGATCTAATATTAGCGAGATCTTTTGAAGTTGATTGATAGTGGATCATCGAAGGTTTGGAGATTGATTCACAAATCAAAATTAATTTTGTGGATTAATTAGCGAGATTGCTATAAAAGGAGCCGTAACAATGTTGGTTGGGCATCGCAAATCGTTTTCGAGAAAAGCTTTGAAGAACTCTTTCAACTTTTGCAATGGTGACGAACATGGTGAAAGAGATTGACAGCTGATTGAGGAAAAGTAAAGAGGTAACTGTAGTCCACTATTCTGACGATTTGTGTAATAGTTAACTATTATTGTGTTGGTGAGATAGTCAATTATTGGTGCATGTGAGAAAGGGGATATATTCTGGGTTTTTTTTATGTTATTGTAGTTAACTTAGATTGAGGTACTGAATAGTTAACTATACATTTGTGTGGTGACCTATATGACTATTGTTTTACTATATCTTGTTTGTTTGCATATAATAGTGGACTATACATTATGTAATTATAATAGTCAACAATTCTAATTAGTGAATTTATGTAATTAAAAACGTTTGTGTAGTGAACTATTCTAATTAGTGAATAGTTGATTATATTATGTTTCTTTTTTATGTTATTGTAGTTAACTAAGATTCAACTACTGAATAGTTAACTATATGTTTGTGTGGCGATATATATGACTATTGTTTTACTATATCTTGTTTGTCTATATATAATAGTGGACTCTACATTATGTAATTATAATAGTGAATTTATGTATAGTGGACTATAGATTATTGTAATTGTAAATCTTGAAGGTGTGGAAGCAAAAGACGAACTAGAAGGAATTGAAAAGTGAAATAGGAGAGGATCAAAAGAAAACTGAGGATACTATATAAGACATGTGTAAAAGATATATGAAATCAAAAGTGAATTAGTGAAGATTAAGAGAAGAAATACAAAATCAAAAAGAAGAATTGTGTGAAAGATTAAGAGAAGAAATACCAAATCGAAAAGAAAGATTATGAATGATATAGAGAGATTGAAATAGAGAGACTCACAAAAATTTGTATAGATGAAATAAAATATCAAAGAAGAGAGGATTGCTTTGACAAAAAAAAAAAGAAGAGAGGATTTGAGTTTTGATGTGTGAATAGAGAAGACGATGGTGTGTGCGGCGGGGTTGGTAAAAAATGTAGGTTTAGTAATTTTTTAATTTCTGTTTTTTTTTTTTAATAATCAAAATTATAGTGTAAACAAAAAGGGCATTATAGACTTTTTACTTCACTTGTATGTTATAAACCTAATTATTTTTCTAGTGCTATTAAATACTTAATTATTGCCCAAAACCCTATTATTGGTGCCAATTTCCCTATTTTATATGATGAAAACATAGTGGTTAATATATGGGTTAATTACCTTAATATTACTATTGGTGTAGATAATGAAGAGACTAACATGTTTATAATTGGAACTAGGTCAGTAGGAGAGAGAGATTTGTTTGGACGATTTTGCTTTTGCAAAATCTATTAAGGAATGTAATTATATCGCAAAAAATTCTCTGAAATCTTTTGACGATTGTAACGTTTTTTTCGTTTGATGAGAGAGCTAAAGTTTAGGCAAAATATTGAGATTATGATTTTGCTTGATATATCTTCATTGATAAAGAGAGCTAAAGTTTAGGAAAATATTTTGTTTATCAGATCATGTTTTGCTATAAATGGGTATCGTTCAGAAATTAGAGACATTAGAAGTAAAATCGGTAGGGCAGAAGGCACAAACTTTCAATGGCGAAGACACTGGAGAAAAATGGTGTCGGCTTACCTAGAGAGCAAAGAGACATATTTGTATTTTGTTTGCTTTGATGTTGTTGTCACTACAAGAAAACACTGCATTTGTGACTGTTTTGTGTGACTGTTGTTTTGGTCACAATTATTTGTGACTCTTTTGCTACTGTTTTGTCACTAATTTGTGACTACAGAAAAACGGTTGCAAATCCGTCGCATATTTACGACTGAAATACTTTAGTCCTCAATTCGTAGCAAATATGTGACTGAATTTATAGTTAGTAACAGATATGCGACTGAATATATGTAGTCACAAAACTGTCTCAAAATCAGTGTGAGGATGAAAAACTTACAAAATAAGTAGTATATCAAGTACTAAACTAACAAAAAGTCATATTACCTTAATTGGTTCGCATTATATATATTTCTAGCCAGATGTCATAAGTTCGAACCACATTTTGCAAATCTATAACTTACTTTTTAATAGGCAGTCACAAAACATTAACAAATTTGTGACTACTTTGTTACCTTTTTATAATTAAATCGTAGGAATTTTACGAAATTTACCAAAAAAAATTATTAATTTGGTTTAATGAATATTGTGAACATTAGCGTTCAAAAATTTAATAGGAATTAGTGACTAAGCATGTGAAACAATCTTTTCTATTCTAAAATATTAGGGTTTTAGTGCATAGGATATCGAATAATAAAGTAAGAGCGACAAAGTAGTCGCTTTTTTGTTACTATTTTTGTTATAGTCACAAATTTGTAACCACTTTATTACTGCTTTGCAACTATTTCATTTGATTTTTTAGAATTTTACCAAATGATTTTGTAAGTAGATTAGTTTTTACTATACATAGAAAATGAACATCTACTTAAACTAATATGGTATATAAGATTGGAAAAACTATCTAACCAAAGTTTTAAAATGAAACTCACCTAAACTTTCCAACTCACATAAAACATACATAAAAACACATAAATGTTTAATCTAAGTAGTTTGTATAAGTGTAATGTTTTTAAACTTTGCTTAATTAGTATTATTTAGTATTATATATGAAAGCATAGACCTAAAAAATGTAAACATGATTGATTTATTAACCTTAATTATCAAATTTTGGGGTATAAAAGTTAAGGCTATAGAATTGTCACTAACTAAATAGAATCACAAATCAGTCACAATATTGCTTTGTGATCAAATGACCTGGCTCAATTTTTAAATAATTTGGGTCATTCAAAAGAATTTGAGCCTTTTGGGTGCCATATATTTCCCTCTAAAATATTTTTTCCGACTAATTAGTAACTCTTTTATTACTCTTTCCCAAAACAAAATATTATATCTAAATCAAAGTCCAAGCCCTAATTTTCATTTCTCTCACAGATTTCTCTTCGAATTCACTTTATTCATCGTGTATCTCTCTCTCTCAATCGATTCGTGTTCGAATCGATTGTTCTCTGTGTCTTCTCTTCATATATTTCTCTCTATCTCTTTAACATCCATGGTTGGAAACGGAAAAACAGTCAAGGGCGAGGGAATAAGAACGGCGGTGTGAGTAGACCAACCGGTGGAGTTGGTTCGAGCTCAAGCAGAGGGGTCCGAGTCAACACCGGAAAACGTTTGGCAGTAGGCGGAGCTCTTGGACTCAAAAAAGGAAAAGGTAATGATTGTAACCAAACTCCAGATATGAATCCACCTCTCAAGGTTCATCAAGTTGCTTGACTTCGTTTTCTCCCGATTTCGTCCCTGTGATTGATTTTATTATTAATTCGTTAGCATCATTTACTTCGATCAAGCTCTTGTTTGCGGTTTCTTGTTAGTTAAATCTAGACACTACACATTGTTTACTTGAGAAATTTTTTAATGGTTATTACTCAAATTTCCATTGTAGAGTTGAATTCTACTAATTTCAGGGTTACTAACACTTGGTTTTTCCATGGCTTAAGGCTTTGGCTTTCCGAGTTTAGAGGTAGAGTGGATGAGGAAGGAAGGAGTAATGATTTGTGAGAGATGATTTCAGCCTCACTAGCCCATTACACTTAACATCTATATGTCGGTTTGTATCTTCTTCTCTCAATCTTCGACCTTTGTTTTACGGGACCTTAGTTTGTGTTCATGATTTATTGTTGAGTTTAGGCTAATGTTTTGGTTTAGAAGCTAATAGTCCTGCTTTAACTGTTGTTGTTCCCTTGTATTTGAAAATCCGAAAATTGTTTGTACTTCATGAGTATCATCACTCCTCATAGTTTTACTTTACTCTTACATGTAGCTTAGTTTGTGCTTGAGATTGAGGACTTGACAGAGCTTGTGAAGCATCATTTCGTGATCATTGCTAAAAACAAGCTCAAAGGCATAGTGAGCCAAGCAAAGAACAATGGTGAAAGGCCATACTGGATTGACCCTTCTACTCCACGCACACTGAGCATTGAAGAACATAATAAGATATTCTTGAAGGTAATTGACTCAAATCGTATTCACTTTTTACATTCCTTTGATCTGAACAGTATGTCTGTGTTTTGATGTGGTGTGTTAGCTGTTTTGGTCTTATTGGTTATTGTCATGGTGTTAGATGTCTTTGTTTTATGGGCTAACTTCTGATCTTTCTTTCACTTTCTGTGTATATTACATCCCCTCTCTGTTTGTGACCTTGAATTGGCTTTCAATTGTTAGCATAGGTTATTGTATGTGTTTACAATCATGTTAACTTAACTTGTATGCCATTTTCCTTGTTTTAGTGAACTGAAACAGATGCAAAAGGAAACCATTTTGGCCTGGGCCAACTTCAAGAGATGGTCAAAGGGAAAAGAAAGCTGACTTATCCAAGCTCATTGACTACCTCAAACAAGCTCAGACAGCTACAACCACTGCAACAACCACTCCTGAGCCACCTGCTACAACCACACCTCAACCACCTGCTACACTAAGTTAAGCTCTTAACTTAGTAATCTATGATGTCAAACTCTCTATGTGATGGAACAATATTTTGGTGTAGATAAAGTGTTAGATCATTTTTTGGGTACACATAATGATCTCTTTCGGCTTCTGGATTATGTAATCTCTTGCTTTTCTTATAATGTAGTACGTTTTGGCTTGTATAACTTTTAGATATATATTACTAATGTCATATTCAATCAAATCTTTGTATAATTTAGATTTTCTGCTTTCAACAATGATAAAATGTATCCACTATATTATATATACTTTAAGACACAGGTAGTAGCAAAAGAGTAGTAATTTTGTGACTGATATGTGACCAAATCTGGTCAAAATAAGGTTTAAGTAGTCGCACAATCGTCGCTAATAAGTGACGATGTTACGACTACAAGTTTAGTCTCAATTTTGGGACGACAAAAAATAGTAACAATTTAGTCGCACAATATAGATAGTCTCAAATCAGTTGTTAATGTGCGACTACCAAAGTTGTCTTACAATCGCACTAATTTGCGACTGAAATAAACAGATACATTTGAATAGAAAATTTGCCACTGATTTGTTACCGTGTAAATTTGTTACCAACAATTTGCCACTACTTTTTTCAGTCACACAATAGTCGCAATTCGGTCATTTGCTACCGTTTTGTGACTATTTCCGGAGTAGCAAAGTCAGTGTTTTCGTGTAGTGAAACAAAATGGTGTTCCATTAGTGATCGTATATATCATTGTACCACTACATTGGTACCATGCATCGTAAAATTCTCTTAAAGTGCATTGATCGTAATTAAGGTAAGATAAAAATGTTATAATTATAACAAAGATGAGAAACTAATAATAATAAATAAAACGAGTAAGAATATTACTGCTTCAGTAAATAGTAAAAAGGTGGCAGTGGCAGAACTTGCAATCGTGGCAAAGGAGAACTTGTTAATGATGAATTTTTGAAAACAAGAGAGAGCGGTGATAAAGAAGAAAACGTTTTGTTTTCTATTTGAGTTTTTTTATTAGTGATTACAGCTCGTTGTTCTAAGTTTCCTATATAGAGGATCTAGCTATCCAATTGTGACTTGAGGTGAGTTTGTCGTCTTCTTCCTCTCTCCTCTCATCACCATTCGTAGTTAAGCACCAAAGAAGAATGGTAGTTAAGAAACACTAGATGGTACACTCGCATGCTTATTTTGTATATTGTTAAGAAACCTACTCTTTTGATTTATGTTTTAGTTTTTGTTGTTAGTTATGAACTTATGAATAGTTTTGGATCAATTTTTACCATTTAGTTTACTTATTAAATAAAGTGAGAGCCAATCATGAAAAGAATGGTCTTATTAAATAACGAGATTGAATAATGTGAGAGCCAACCATAGTTTACTTCATTTGGAAGCGAGAGCCAATCATGAAGAGAAATAACAATCACATGAGCTAAGAACTAAGCAGAGGAGGTGATAGCTGAGTGGGAGAATTGGCAGAGCATAGAGTATGGTTAACAGATAGTTTTGACCGCTAACAAAATCCAACCTTAAAAACTAAGCTTTAACATGAACTAGTTAATCCAAACGTAAATGAGAAATATGAGCAAAAACAATAAAAAGCAAAACAAATGAGAAATTTGAGCAAAACAGAAGTAAAATTGAAATCCCTAAGGCAGATTAAGTATCTTTATATGTTTCCAGAGCTGGAAAATAGATGAATATAAAATACAATAAAAAACTAATAAATGTTTTTCTTAAAAACTTTAGTTATATTTGAATTTTTTTTTGAAAATTTAACTTACTACATGTTGCGGATCCATTAGTTTTCCACCCGTTGACGTAATTATGGTTCCCACTGACAACTGTTCGGTTTACACCAACGCCAATCATCAGCATGTATCTCTTTTTTGCGTTGATCGTTACATACTCTTCATATAATCCTTCCATTATCTTGATGCGAAAGTAACCTGCAGCTCCATTACTATTCTCTGGAGCTACTGCCACGGCATCACTGATGGTAGTGAACTTACTTGTTCTGTCTTTGCTAACAGTTACGGTAGCTCTAATCTTAACGTCTTTGCTTCATTTGCAGACAATGTCGAAAGAATAAAGATGAGGCATAGGCTGATTTTTGGAAGCATCCTTATTCTTGAAACAAATAAAATGGTGTTACCAAATGAAATTATGCATCGTAAACTTTAACAAATATAAAAGAAAATATGCATCGTAAAGTTTTTTTTATCTTGACGGAGTATGTATTTATGAAGAAAAAGGATGTAAGAAAAAAGTGTCGAGATATTTTCTTTTAAGAAAATGACAAGAAGAAAGCAGGTGTCCGAGTAATTAGGTCACTATACTTGTTTGCAATCTGTTCAAAAGGAATTTAGTCTATTAATCAAATCACAAAACAAACTCATGAGGCAAACTGACGGTATGTTGCTTAGAAATTTCGAATTTGGTATCTACTTAGTAAAGATTGATTTCACCCATTTTCAGTCACACAACAATTTCAATGTATTATTGCACTATATTAACTTACTACATTTTTATGTACCATATTGCGGTGCCAAAAATGCACATTCCCTCCGAATTCAGACTCTCCACCCTTGAGGTTCTCGATCGGTCAGAATTTATTATCTAATCGGGACATTTGTATACGACAACATCTTTCATGTTCGGGATTAATTATGGGAGACCAAAGCGTTACCCGCACTCATTAAATCTTTTCATGTGTGGATAATTTCTTTGGTTAATAACTACGAAGTGTGATATCGTTCCTCGCTTTCTGATTGTCCACTTTTCATTACTCACTTTTGTTTCTGCTTCCTTGTTCACGAATAAATTAAGTCCACAAACCTCCTATGCGTTGAAGACTTCATCTCTATTTAATTCCTCTTCAAATGAGAGAATGTTCTCACGATTATCCTCTTTTTGGAATGTTACTGTTGTAACTAGGTTCGGTTCGAACTCAGAAACTAGGGTCGAATGAAGTATATTGTTTTGGGAGGTCGAATAATCTCTTGATGTACTTAAGAATCGAATTGGAAAATTGTATTGATCTTTATCGGGTTACAAATGGGGCTCGAACCGATATAAGATTAATCGGGTCGAGCTCGAGCTTGAGCGAAATCTAATTAATTGTTTAAGATGTAAATCCTTTGTCCTTTGGTCCAAAAAACCTCCTCTTCTTGTGTCTTTTCACCTCCCTTTTATAGTGCTTTTGTGGGTTTGGAGTACATAATCATGGTTAGATTTAACCCATGATATTCTTCCTTTTGGGTCTTCTAATGGGCTTTATTTCTCTTGGACCTTAACTCATGGTGTATTTGGGCTTTACACCAAATACACACCCAACAGTAACCCCCCCCCCCCCCCAAGTCGGCGAAAGAGATCGAATCAAATTCGTCGTTTTTCGTTTTGACAGGTCGAATCGAACTTGCGATTAGTTAAGGTTCAACTCAGCTCGCATCGGTTTCGCCTGTCGGTGTCGAACTCCTGCGCGGACTGGTCAGGTCGAGCTCTCGGATCTTCTCCGCTAGGCTCGCCATGTGGCCCTGAATTTTTGAAGCCCAAGACTTCGGCCCATAGAATTTCAGACGAGCTACTGGGCTTTGCTCTGAAGCCCGCTTCTTCTGATTGGTGGGGAGATGCGGGTATAGATGTCGGTTCGCCTTCCTCCCTCTGCTTATAAATATCGAAGTTCCTCTTTCTTTTCTCGCCATTTGCATTTTCTTTGGATCGAGCCGTCAGTAAAAGAAAAGGTAAATTTCTCTTCGACTTTCTTCTTGTGTGTTCGAACCGTTCTTCGGCAATCCCGAATCGTTCTTCGTCTGTCAAGGATGTCTTCAGATTCAAGCGCTTCCGTGAAGCTAGATAGGAGGAGGATTCGACGCGATCCCGATGTTACCCTGGCTCGTGCATCGGACGGTCGACTCGATACGTTTATCCCGATGGGCATTCCTCTTGCTGGGCCCTCAGATCGGCGTGTATCAGACGCGTCGTCCCCGAGGATCGATCTGCCCGAGCACCGGTTTGATGATGTTCCTCATAAGGTATCTGGAGATTCGTCTGGCGACGGATCCTCGTATGCTCGTTCCGGGGGCGACTCGAAAGTATCTGAAACATCGAATCGAGTCGAAACAGAAGAGGGCACCTCCGGAGGAGAGAAGGGGAGTTTTGTTGATTTTCGAAACGCTGAGCCGAAATCCCCGGGTCCCGGCCTCGGACACGGGATCAAGCTCGATGATTCAAATGACGTCGAGTCGAGTATGAATTCGAGCCGTGTTTATGCTCTAACTCCGGCGGGTGGATGGGAAGGAATCTCGATCTTTTATCCCCAGGCCAACGATCGACCCTGGAGCCCGCCGTCGGGGTACATGTGCGTGTACGAATGCTTTATCAAAAATGGGGGACTCTGCTTCCGGATACCGATGTTACTGCTCCAATACTGCCATCGACGTCGGATTTCTCTTTCTCAGTTGACGCATGGTTCGATTCGAGCCATGATGGCTGTGGTGGTTCTTACTGCAGAGCATGGTGGGGTAGTCAATCTTGACGAGTTCGAGGAGATTTCCTCATTTAGCCCCATCGGAAATTCGGTTCGTTTTTATGTATCCCCTCGGGGCGGCTACCAGCTCGTGAAGGGGCATAGCAGGCAAGTTAGCAGACATCGATGGTCGCGGTACTTCTATGTGGAAATCAGTCGGAGAACGATTGGGGAGTTTAGTAAGCCGATTCGAGTCGGATGGAATTTTCTACCTGGTAAGACCGAAATCGAGTTCTTCAAATTTCTGAACTCGTTTTAATATCTTTTTCTTTGTGTAGTTGAACCTGTGAAGCGGAAGACTCCTAAGGATTCGGTCGTCACGCTTCTTCGAAAAGACAAGAAACATATCCGTCCCTGGCCCGACTTCCTATCCCATCGAATCGCTCGGAGCTACCCTCGGTTCTCGACAGGTAATAACTCGATTGTCTTTTACTTTTGTATCCGGCTCACTTCTAACCGTTCCTTTTTGCAGGTGATTTTTACCTTCTATTGGAAGATAATTCTCCTAAGGCTCAGCAGGACTCGAACAAGAAAGCCGGTTCGAGCCAAAGAAAGAAGAGTTCAACTCCGTCAAAGAAAAAGACTGTGCAGACTCGACCGAAGAAGACTTCGATGGTGAAATTGAACCTCGATGTGGTGGATTCGGATGAGGAGTTCGAGCTTCCGAAGGCGGCTCCCCCAACCGTAAGGGAGGGTCTTCGACCCGAGAAAGCACCGATCACTCATGGTCGGGGTAAGGGACTGATGGGGGGATTGCTGGCGGAGAGTCGACGAGCGGAAGAGGCTCGACTCGAGAGGGAGCGGCATAAAGAAGTGGCTAAACGGAAGTCGAGGGCTGAAGAGAAGAAGGCGGCGGAGGCCGAGACGAAGAAGAAGAAGCGCGTAGATGAGGAGAGGGGGATGGCGAAGCCCCTTAAAGAAAAGAAGAGATCGGCCCAGGAGGCCCTGGGGTCTGGGGATCGAGTCGAGAAGTTGGCTCGATTCAATACTGTTGGTCTTCCAGTAGAGGTCGATCACTTATATGCTGGCGTGGTCGTCCGTGTGGGGGATGGTGATGCATCGAGCTCATCTCCCTTTGACTTCGTTTTTGACTTCAGAGGAGGGGGAAAGCATATTTCCCAAGTCCCCTTAGCTTGCCTCCAGTTCGTCCGTTGCGTGCGAGGCGGTCCTGAATTCCTTTCTCCGCCTGCTGTGTATTCTTCTTCCAGCGACCCGGACACGCGGTTCGCCATGTCGGCCGTCTCTGTAAGTTTTTCTTTTTGATTTTAAGTATGGTCGATCCGAGTTTGGTCGAAACTCTCTTACCTTGTTTGTTCGATCCTTGTGCAGATGCTCGCTGGCTACAACTTTTTATCTGATGCGCGGTACGACTTGGATCAGAGGAACCGCAAGCTCAATACCCAAAACGGCGATCTGGTCTCCGAGTCGAATCGATCGAAGGAGGCTCGAACGAGGGCTGAGTTGGAAGCTGCGAAGCTCAAGGACCTGCTGACTCATTCTCAACAGGTGAATGGTGAACTGATTGCCCGCAGGGATGACCTCAGCTCGAAGGTCGATGCCCTGACCTCAGCTCTGGCCGAGGCGGAGGAGGCGAAGAAGGTGGTGGAGTCTCGAATCGAGGGGGAGGTTGCGGAGCTCAGGAGTTCCTCGAAAGATGTTGTGGCTCGACCCGTTGAGGAGGTTAAGAAGAAAGCTAAAGATAAGCTTCGACGCAGCATCGAGATCATGGAAGAGAGGAGCAAGGCTCAAACCGAGGCTGATCGCCTCGCATCGCTAGCTAGCCAGGTGGTTGGAGCCATCAGGAGGATGGATAAAGCAGCTAAGGATGGAGTTTTGATCGATGCGGCCAAGAAGGAGAAGCTTGAGGCTCGACTCGCTTCATATACCGCTGAGGCGGAATCGATCGTCCTTCCGTCTCTCCCCACTGACTCTTCTGATGACGAAGAGATCGAGCCGAAGAAGGGCGTAGCACTTGATATTTCTTCTTCGGACAGTTCTGATGAAGAGGGTGAGAAGAGCGAGGTCGATGGTCGATCGTCGGTGGCTGGGAAGACTCTTGCCCTTACTCTTGCTGAGATTGAGGAGGCAGCGAATTTCGAGGCGGAGGATGGGAACCAGCTTAGGGTCGAGCTTTTCGGTGATCAGAGCGAGGCGGAAGGCGATTTTGGAGAGACTGCTGCGACCAAGGAGCCTGCTGCGACCAGGGAGCCTGCTTCGATCGATGCGCCTGTTTCAGTTGAGGAGCCTGCAGTAGATGCCGCCACTAGAGAGTTGATCGCTCCTCTCTTCGCTGATTCGAACCTCGAAGAGCTAGAGACTGTTTCCTAGATCGCTTGTGATCGACGGGATTTCTTCTTTATACTTGTTTTTTTCTTTTCTTTCTGAACTTCTTTATCGAGCCATCACGGCTCGGGTTGTAGTACTTGTTTTTTTTTTTTTTTGTTATAGCTTCGAACGCTTTATTTCTCCCGACTCGAACTGGTTTTCACCATCGATCTCTTTCGCCGATTTGTGTTTTAATCTGAGAAACTTATATTTCCAAGTGTTAACTTTTGCTCGTTTCGTTTCCAACTTCGAACGTAGCGGCTTTTTAAATGGACTGAACATTTTTTTTTAAATTCGAGAGTTCGATGCGAATGTGGCGCCGAGCCATTGTAAGCTTAGGATTTCGATTCGAGCTCAGGCCTGATATTGAATGTCTGAGATTCGGGCCCAACCTTTATGCTCGATGGGGGGTTGGGTCCTACGGTGCGAGCCTGGACTCGGCTTATGTGAGTATGATTCGTCTTGCGGCTAAGTGTGCGGGTAGTTTCCGGCTTAATTACTTAGGCATTCTTAGGAGTCGTGGGGGTCCGGCCCCGGCTCTTGGGTCAGGTCGACGTGGATCTGAATTCGATTCGTTAGGAATCGAAGCGACTATGAAAGTGTCGCGCTTTTGTGTAATGAACGAGGCCTGGCCAGGGCTTCGATCGTCTTTTTTTTTTTTTTTTTTTTTTGAGATATAGCTGGACCTTCGAGAAGGCTGCCTACGTACCCGAGGCGGGATCAAGCCATTCGTAGTTCGAGTCGAGTCTTTTTTTTTTTTTTTTTTTTTTGAGATATAGCTGGACCTTCGAGAAGGCTGCCTACGTACCCGAGGCGGGATCAAGCCATTCGTAGTTCGAGTCGAGTCTTTTTTTTTTTATATATATATATTCTAAAAGAGTCGACTGTAGCTGGCTGGGAGTTGTAGTGGTATCGTTTGAGGGACATCGAATTCCATGACCTTGGGATTGCGACGCCTTCAAGTGTCATTAGCTCGTATACGCTGGGTCGAACGACTTTTGAGACGAGGTATGGACCTTCCCAGTTCGCTCCGAGTTTACCGGCTTGATACTCCTTGGTGTTTTCGTATACCTTTCGCAGCACCATGTCTCCTTCGCGGAAGCTTCGACCTTGTACTTTACGATTGTAGTACTGGGCGGCTCATTGTTGGTAATTCTGGATTCGAAGCAGTGCGTGGACGCGTTCTTCTTTGACGAAGTCGAGGAGCGCGGTCTCGTTGACCTCGGGGTTCTTGGGCATGGTGCTCCTGCGAAGGCTATTGATGTTGACTTCGGCGGGTGCCATAGCCTCTAGCCCGTAGGCGAGAGAAAAAGGAGTTCGATCTGTCGACTGTCTCGGAGTTGTGCGAAATGCCCACAGGACGCCATCGAGCTCGTCGGCCCAAAGGCTCTTCTTTTCATCAAGTCGCTTCTTGAGCTCGCTGATGATTATTTTGTTAGTTGCTTCGGCTTGGCCATTTCCCTGTGGATACCGAGGTGTTGATTTGTTGAGTCTGATCTTCCACCTCGCGCAAAAGGCCTCGAATGTGTTGGAGATGAATTGCGAGCCGTTGTCCGTGACGATCTCGTATGGTAAACCGTGCCGGCATATAAGGAATTTCCAAACGAAATTCTGAACGTCGTTAGCTCGAATCATTGCATACGCCTCGGCCTCAACCCATTTTGTGAAGTAGTCGGTGATGACTATGACGTACCTCTTTTGGTGCGACTTGGGGAACGGTCCGATGATATCCATTGCCCATCTCATGAAGGGGTAAGCGGCGGCTGACGTGGTCAGGGGTTCGGTTGGTGACTTGATCATTGGGCCATGCCGTTGGCACTTCTCGCAGCATCGAGCATGGTTCGCGCAGTCTATGAGCATTGAAACGACCCAACCCGTTATTTTATTTTTTTTAAATACATTAACCCTTGGTCTCGGACTAGCATTCCCATAAATGCTATCCTCAACAACCAAGCAACCACAAACAGACAACCAGCGGATAACAATAATAAACCAAGCATTTCATTCCATTAATCTAAACCAGTTCAACACAAATTCCACAAAAAACCAACAACCTAACCAGGTTCTAAAACAGAAATGGAAAACATCAACAACACACAGCACGAAACCGAGACCCTAGATCATCTCCCTCTTCGTTGCCATGATTTCACGATCACAATTTGCCTTTACCTGCATCACATGGAAAAAAGAGATGTGTGAGTATTATCACAAATACCCAGTGAGACGGTCCTCCCATCTACGACTGCGCACACAGACTCGATGGATCCGCTCAGGCAAACACGCATCAAACAATCACACAAAACACAACAACGGCTCAACCACAGCCCAAACAGGCGGCCTGTCGATCGACACTACCACTAGGTGTCGATCGACAGCCCTGTTCACACCTGTCGATCGACACACCCACGGTGCCTGTCGATCGACAGCTCTTCCGGACCCTGTCGATCGACACAACCACTAGGTGTCGATCGACAGCTCCCCGATCACTTGTCGATCGACACAACCTCTAGGTGTCGATCGACAGCTCTCGTGTGACCCTGTCGATCGACACACCCAAGGGCTGTCGATCGACAGGTCGTCGCAGATTCATGGGAAATCGATCATTATCCTCTCGGATCGATTCCTCCTCTGCGTTAACACGAAACCTGCACGCATAAACACAATCCAAACAATCCACACGCAATCCACAGACAGATTCAACACAAACAAGTTCAAATCACAAGTTTTAACCTACCACCAAACAACCCTAACGAATCCACCGGCCCAGAAGCCATGGTCACGCACTCACCTTAGATTTTTGGATAGAATTTGCTGGATAATGAGGCTAGAAACAGATTCAGCTACAATCACCACAAAATTCCTCTTCAAATCGATCAAGAACGAAACCCTAATCCACAAAACTATCAGAAACAAGAGAAACTCCTCTCAAAACTCTTTGTTTCTGATTTTGGGACTTTGGTTCGCTCAAATGCGGCCAAAAACCCTTATATACGAAGCCCTAGGGTTTACCCAAACCGGCCCGGTCCAATTGAACGACTTAAATCGAACCAGAAAACCAGCCAATTCGAGCACCTGTCGATCGACAACCACTAGGTGTGTCGATCGACAGCCCTTAAGAGCCATGTCGATCGACAGACCACAAGTGTGTCGATCGACAGCCCCTCCATTTCCTACAAAAAAATGGTTCACGGGCGTCACAAGCATTGTCGGCCAGTAGAGCCCGAGTTTTTTAATTTTGAGGGCGAGGGTTCGACCGCCTGAGTGGCTTCCTCCAGCCCCCTCGTGCGTTTCGGCGAGGGCTAGATAGATTTCGCCCCCCGCGATGCATTGGAGTAGGTCTCCTGCTGCATTCCATCGAAATAACTTATCTTCGAGCATGACGTAACGCGCACTTCGAGTTTTGAGGCGTCGGGCTGCCCATTTGTCCTCCGGTACGATTCCTTGTGTGATATACTTGATGATTTATTCACGCCAGTCGGCGCTTGACGCCGAAGCTCCTGGGATTGAAATTGGTTCCGAGTCAGGCTCAGGCTCCGCTTCGAGTTCCGTGATGCTCATTACGCTGCTCTGGCCTCGAGGGAGTTCGATGCTGGGGTCGGGTAATATTCCAACAGGGATAGTTCGATGCCGTTCGGTGCCCGAGCTCGATCCCAATGATGCCAACGCATCTGCCTTGGAATTTTCGGCGCGAGGTCCTTGGAGAGGAGGAAACTCTCGAAGTGATTAAGTATGATTTTCTTTGTTAGTTGCAGGTATGCACTCATCCGATCGTCCCGAGCGTCGTACTCGTGATTTACCTGGTTTGTCACTAGCTGGGAGTCGCTGAAAGCATGTATGCGTCGCGCCCCCATTTCCTTTGCAAGCCTTAGACCCGCGATCAGGGCCTCCCACTCGGCCTCGTTATTCGAGGCTCGGAATCCGAGCCGAAAGGATTGCTCGAGTATGTCACCGGAGTGTGATACCAGTAGAATTCCAATTCTCGAACCGTGTCGAGATGCCGATCCGTCCACGTACAGTTTCCAGATGTCGGATCGTCCCACCGACTCGATGCTAGGAGGTAATTCTGTGACGAAGTCTGCCAGAACTTGAGACTTGGCCGTTGTTCTGTTTCGAAATTCCAGGTCGAATTCGCTCAGTTCGACCGCCCAACGTGCCATCCGTCCTGACTGGCTCGGGCTGTGCAGTATAGCTCGGAGCGGTTGCGTCGACATGACCGCTATCGTATGGGACTGGAAGTAAGGTCGGAGTTTTCGAGCCGACATAACGACGGCTAGCGCGAGTTTTTCAAGCGTCGGGTATCGATATTCGGCACCATCGAGCGCTTTACTGACATAGAAGATCGGCTTCTGATCGCCTCGATCCTCTCTGACGAGTACTCCACTGACTGCGGCGTCAGTGATCAATACGTAGAGGTACAGGGTCTCGCCAAGCTCAGGCTTTGAGAGGATTGGCGGGGTAGTCAAGTACTGCTTTAGATCCTGGAAGGCCGATTCGCACTTATCGTCCAAGAGAAGCTTTTGTTACCTCGTAGGAGTTGATAGAAGGGTAGGCTTTGATCGGTGGACCTCGAGATGAAGCGATTCAAGGCTGCGATCCGACCAGTCAAGCGTTGCACCTCTCTTTTGTTCTTTGGAGAAGGTAGATCGGCTATAGCTGCGATCTGTTTTGGATTCGCCTCGATCCCGCGTTGTGTTACGATGTAACCGAGGAACTCTCCGGAGGTCACTCCGAATGTACACTTCGCCGGATTGAGGTTCATGCCATATTGGTTCAATATTTCGAAGCACGACCTAAGGTGCTCGATGTGGTCGTCCGCCTTTTCGTCGATGTCAACTTCCATAGTGTCGCCGAGTTGTTTGGCGAACATCTTGTTTACGAGCCTTTGATAGGTCGCTCCGGCGTTCTTCAGGCCGAACGGCATAACCCTGTAGCAGTACGTCCCGCGCTCCGTAATGAATGCTGTCTTCTCTCGATCGTGCGGATGCATCTCGATCTGGTTGTAACCTGAGAAAGCGTCCATGAATGACAGTAACTCGTTTCCTGCCGTTGCTTCCACGACTCGATCTATATGGGGGAGGGGGTAGTTGTCCTTGGGACATGCTTTGTTCAGGTCGGTGAAGTCCACGCAGACCCTCCAGCTGCCGTTCTTTTTCTTGACCACCACCGGATTTGCCAACCATTCGGGGTATTGCACCTCGGTGATTGAGCCCGCATCGAGCAACTTCGTTACCTCCTCATTTACTGCCTTGGCTCGCTCCGAACCGAGCTTCCGCCGTTTCTGCCGAATTGGTTTAAAGGTTGGGTCGACGTTCAGTCGGTGGCTCGTGATGGAGGGGCTTATTCCCTTCATGTCCTGGACCGTCCATGCGAAGGTTTCGGCGTTCTTCGCAAGGAATTGTATCAGCTCGGATCTTATCGGATCAATCAGCTCGGTTCCGATACTGACGCGTCTTTCGGGATGGGCCGGGTCGATCGTGACCGACTCAGATACTTCTTTCCTGGGCTCCGAGGCATGTGATTGCTCCGTTGTTGAGATATGCAGGCTTACCCTCCTTAGTTGCTGCTCTGTAACGAAACATGTTCGAGCCATCTTCTGGTCGCCTCGTATGGTGAATACTCCGGTCTGAGTGGGAAACTTCAAACACAAATGATAAGTGGATGGCACGGCTCGAAGCGAGATCAGCCATGGGGTGCCCATAATCACGTTGTATATTGCGGGTCGATCCACGATGAGGAACTTGACTGTCTTAGTTATGCCACCTGCGTACACGTCCAGCTTGATTGAACCGATGGTCATTGTGGTGACGCCGTCGAATCCGGTTAGGGGCTTCACACTAGGCTTGATCTGGCTTTCGGGGATATCCATGCTTACGAGTGTTCTGCTTGAAGATTATATCGACCGAGCTCCCGGTATCGATGAGGACTCGGGATACGTCGCATTCCCCTACTCTAAGTTCAATCACCAAGGGGTCGTTATGAAGCATAGCAAGCCCCTTCGTATCGGCCTCAGAAAAAATGATCGGCATGTCAACTTTGGCTCGCACTAAGCACCGCTGTGCTTGGATTGCCATTTTCTCATGTTGTTTGAGTGATCGAACCGACCCGTGCACGAGTTGAGCTCCTCCCATAATCATCAGGACTTTCCTCTTCGAGGCTGATGGTGCTTCGGGCGATACGTGCTGGTTATTGGGTCTCTTCGGAGCGACAGGGGGATTCGCATTTCCCACAGGTCTCTGTTCGAGCTCGTGCCTTGGCGCTTCATCCTTTTCTACTTGAGTTTGGGGTGATTCGACCTTTATTTCGCCCTTGTTGTACTTGCCCAGCAGAACGTTCATCAGGCTGTGGCATACTGAAGTTGCGTGGCCATACTTCTTGTGGAAGGTGCAATAGGACTGGCCGTCCTTTGTATCTTGGCCTCGCACCCATTTGTTGCATTGCCCCTGGTTCGACTGATTCGACTGGTTGGTCGAGCCGACCTGGTTCACCTGGAGCTTAGCCTTGTAACCTTGATCATAGTGTTGTCGGGGCTCTTGGTAGTCATCCTCGATTCGTTCTTTTGCTGACCTAGGTTTAGGTGCGGATGGCTTGAGTGCTGATTGCCTTTTCGAGTTCATTGCCTGGTCCTCTTCGACGCGAATGAAACCACTCGCGCGGTGCAATACATCGTCAAGTCGGTACGCCTTATGCTGCACAAGGTCCCTTCGGAATTTTGACTCGTGCCATAAGCCTTGTTTTAGCGCGCTTATCGCTGACGAATCTGGGACGCTTACTTTGGAGAGGACCGCCTTGAAGCGATCCATGTAGTTTCTTAAAGTTTCTTTCGACCCTTGAGGCTCGAGGTCGTAGAGGTCTGAGTCTGATGCGGTGTCGTGTAGATACAATGAGTAGTGTTTGACGAACGCGAACGATAGATGAAGGAAATCGTCGATCGAGTTTGGTTCGAGATGGGAGAACCATTCCAGGGCTGGACCATCCAGGTACTCGACGAAGATTTGGCAGTTCGCCGCGTCCTTCTGATCAGCAGGGAAGTGCTGTCGGCTCATAGCGTGAGAGAATGCTGTCAGATGCCGCTTCGGGTCGGTCTTCCCTTCGTAGGTCGAAATGCGAAGCTTCCCTGTGATCCGAACTGGGACGGACGTAATCCGTTTGGTGAAAGGGGTGCGTTGCGCGTCCTCAATTACACGGTCGAGCTCCGGCGCCGACCTTAGCGCCTGATGGACCTGTGATTTCATTGTCCTGAGTTTTTCTCTCAGGTCTCGAATATCGTCGTTTCGATCGTCCTGGTCTTCCCTCGATCCTGAGAGCCTGGACAGGGCCGAGGGCTGTGCAGGGTGCGAGGCCTCTGCACTTCCGGCAATCAGATTCGCGGGGGTTGACGGAGTGTTTGCGCCTCCCAGCCTATCAAATATGGACGGTATCACGCTAGGGGCTCTTTGACGTGGTCCCCCGACATGCTCGGAGCGAGATGGATAGATCGACGTCAATAGATCGAGGCGTTCGTTAATTTTTCGGTTTGACTCCTCTTGTTGGTTGACGTGACTCAGGATCGTACCGATTACATCTGTGAGACTATGTCTGCTTCGTTTATTCGAATCGGTGTCTGTTCGACCTGACTTGCTCGTGCTTGATTTTGCCTTAGAGGATGCGAACTTGTCTCCGGGTCCTGCCCCGGGCTTTGCGTGCTGAATGCGACCCGGGGTGTGACTTCTTAAATTTCCGCCTGAGCATTGGGGTTGCCATGCTCGTTTTCCGTACGATTCGATTCCATTCCGCGTAAGAGATATCCTTAACACCCCCTACCTGGCGCGCCAAATGTTGTAACTAGGTTCGGTTCGAACTCAGAAACTAGGGTCGAATGAAGTATATTGTTTTGGGAGGTCGAATAATCTCGTGATGTACTTAAGAATCGAATTGGAAAATTGTATTGATCTTTATCGGGTTACAAATGGGGCTCGAACCGATATAAGATTAATCGGGTCGAGCTCGAGCTTGAGCGAAATCTAATTAATTGTTTAAGATGTAAATCCTTTGTCCTTTGGTCCAAAAAACCTCCTCTTCTTGTGTCTTTTCACCTCCCTTTTATAGTGCTTTTGTGGGTTTGGAGTACCTAATCATGGTTAGATTTAACCCATGATATTCTTCCTTTTGGGTCTTCTAATGGGCTTTATTTCTCTTGGACCTTAACTCATGGTGTATTTAGACCAAATACACACCCAACAGTTACGACCACGAGTTGGTCTTGAATTTCTTGAAGATTGTCTTCAATTTTGAATCCGTATTACAGTTATTTCATTATATACCCAAATTTCTTGGAGCTCCCTGATAACATGTCGGATAAATCTTTAAGCCTTTATAATTACTTTTCATATATTTTTCAGTTTCATATCGTATGGAATACCCTTGTTTGAGGTTTGAATGAATACAATGACTGGAAAAAAAGGTATCTAGTTACTTTTCTCTAGACCTTTTTGTTGGAACTAATTTTGAATAAACAATGGGCCTTGTATTAGTGTGTTATGCAAAATTCGATAAATTACTAGGTAACTGATCTGTGTCATGTGTAAAGATCAAATCATAAGAATTCATCATTGATATCTTTGCTTTTGTTATTTGTTTTTAACCATGGAAGTTATAAATATTTTATAATTAATGATTATGTAAGATTACATTTATGAATAAAAAATTACTAAATAAGTATTTATTAAAGAGATGATTCTTTTGCAGTATGTGAAGATAAGATGTTAATAAATCTTCATATATCAGTATTTTGCTATGAGATATAAAATATGATATTGGTTTATAAAATTATATTAGTTTCTAGGTAATATGTTGGAAATCACCAAAACAATCGATGAGAGATTTGTCATATCAGAAATAGTTTTCGAGAGTTGTGGACTAAGTTTAAAACTTGATAATTCGTCAGTACACGTATCTCCGTCTGTCATCGCACCTGTTACATGAACGTTTAAGCTCTCACTGTCCTTGGCTGCCAAATATTTAAGAGCATCAGCAAAATCGATGATTGCTTCTCCATAGTTTTCAGAGCATTAACTATAGATACTCTTGGAATGGGGATCCGTCGCGCTTTTTACGAGTGATTTGAATTGCGTATATGAAGCATCTCGTGACGCATAATCGATCAATAAATTTGCAACACCAAAAAGATTCAATGTCTTTGTTGCATGAGTCGATTTAAAGAAATTGAAGCAGAAAGAAGGATTTTGTGCTTCTGAGCAGATGACACGAACGTCGCCTTCTGTAGTTTTCATGCTGAATCTTCCATATGATGAGGCTACAAAGAAAAAATGGATTACCGAAAGAACCAATAAAGAGTTTTTTTCTGATATACATAACCATGTTTATTCCTATGTTTTTAAAATATGAAGATACTTGTTTTTTGTTGATACAAATATTTGTGAATTCTTGAGAGATTTATATAGGCTGTTAAAACATATCCACACAAAAAATATAGTAAGAACATTATGTTTTTTTTATCAACGTGTTTAATTTTGTACCATAATAAGGTTATTGAGTCAATAACAACGTTATGTCAAAGCACTGAATTTGTTCAGTTTTTTTGGCAATAGCACAGTCAAAGCATTCAATATATTTCTAGTACTTGCAAATATGCTAACTTTGTAAATTATAGATTTCATCCATGTAAACATTCTAAAAAATAACGCTACTCACCTTTTAAAGGTAACTGGAATAGTACCCGCGTTTTAAGCGGGATAAAAAATTTATCAAATAAAATTAATATAATTTTAGTCAAATAATTAATTTTAGTTACTGATAGATTTATTATATGAAATTTAAGATCATTTTACATATTTAAATTTGCAATTGTTTTTATATAAAATGTGTTCCACCTGTGGAACAAGTGAAACCAACATAACATATTTTCTTAAAGATACGGTATATGACTCAAAGCTAAAAAAATATGAAATATTGAGTATATAACCAAAATTTGTCTCCAATTTCTGATCTTACAAATTAACTATTATTTTTGTATTTATTTAGTAGATAATTCGTGTTTTGATTTTTTTTAATAATATGCATTATAATAGCCAAGTTGGTATTGTGATTAGGTAGTGAAATTTTATATGTATAAATTTAATAATATTTATTACGTTAATTATATAGTAAATTTTATTTAATTTTTGTTTGAATATATGTATTAAGGTACATATAATAATAGTTATAGTTTGTTTGAGTATAGGGATTAAGTTATTTTAGAGCGTTTGGATATGAGTATAGTATAAACTAGTAATTTTAATTAGTTAAATCAAAAAGATGAGAAAAAAGAAAAGTTTGACACATAAGCTCAAAATGTTTCTCCTTTAATATATAGATAACTACATGAAAATAATATTGTAATAGTTACTTATTTAACAAAAATATTGCTTATTTAATATTATATAGATATAATTTATTTTTAGTGGTACATTCTCAAGGCTAATAACAAAAAATAACACAAATATCTAATTTAATACTTTTAAGATATTAAGAGACATAAAATATTAGTTAATATGAAATAGCCTAATGTTAAATTAAATTAAATTATATTTCATATTTGATTAATTTGGCAATTTCTTTTATGAAATCTAATTTAATTTGAACATTAGAAACAAATATTTGATTGATTCTTACGCTAAATATATAATCAAATTTGAAAATCCTCCAAATTTGGCGTAAGAATCAATCAAATTAAATTAGATTTCATACATTGGAGGATGCAAATAACTGATAATTGTTCTTTTTGTTCATTTTGGTGTGTAAAGAATTGATCATTGTCTAATTACCGATTATGATATAAATTTAATATAAATTACTAGGTTACTGATCTGCTGTCATGTGTAAACATCAAATCAACATAAGAATTGATATCTTTGTTTTTGTTACTCCCTCTATCTCATAATACTTGATGTTTAAGGATTTATCACACAAATTAAGAAAAATTTAATTTTTTTAGTTTTTTCTAAATTAAATCATCATTTACCATGTAATTAAATACAACCTAACCAATAGTGAATCACACTATAGAATACAAATAGTCAAATCAAATAAAAATGCATTTACTTTTGTATTAAAAACTCGAAAAATCCCTATTAT
Organism: Arabis alpina; assembly: GCA_900128785.1. Lineage (NCBI taxonomy): Eukaryota > Viridiplantae > Streptophyta > Magnoliopsida > Brassicales > Brassicaceae > Arabis > Arabis alpina. The sequence continues at coordinate 9,175,772 of LT669791.1, read as the reverse complement.
ACTAAAACACAAGTTAGAGAGAGAGTCTTTAATTCACTCTCATTTTGACACCTGCTCACTTTAGATAGGTGTCAATTCCACAAAAATCCTCAATTTATTTTATTTTCCAATTATTCAATTAAATTGACCAAATAAAAAAAAACAGTTGAAAATTATATCCCCTCGTTCCTAAACCCACGATTATAACTTCTCTCTCCCATTACGCCCCACCTTCATTGTAACTTACTAACTTTTCTTCTCCCATATTTAAAAAGTAAAGAAGGTGAGTGATTTCTTACTCAAATCTTCTCTTTTCTCTCGGTTTTATAGAAACTGAAATCTCAAAATGCTAGATATTTTCATCAATATCAGATCTTTCTGACGAGACTGCATAATGGAAAATTAAAGTCTCCATCGTCCACGTTTGGGAATTTCGAAAACCAAAAACCAAAAAATGTGGTAATTTTACAGGACTAAACCAAAAAGTCTCTCTTTTTTTTTTGAAATATGACTTTGTGTATCTCTTAGTATTGTAATTTGTTTTATGAATCTCTTAGAATTCGTATCATATCAGATTGCTTTCTTCTATCATTTGTTTTGTGAATATCTTAGATTAGATTGCCTTTTTTCTTTATTTTTGGCCATGACACTAAATATGTCTGCTTCTTTTTTCCATAGTTGTTACTTTAGCTAATGATAACAAACACATGAAGATTTGTGATTGACTTTTGTAGCATTTTAATGAAAGATACGAACAGATTTGGGGGACCTTTTTCTTACGGCCTCCTTTGTGTTACTCTGTCATGTGTTTTTTTTTTATTCCACTACTCTTTGATCAATCTGATATAATTTTACTTCTGTTTCGTAATCAGGGAGATTTTTTTATCAAATGCAATCTCTTTCATGTGAAAGGGGCTTTGTTATCAATGTCACTCTATGGGAGCAACTTGAAAATCAAGGTCGGTATCGTTTTGTACTACCATGATAATAATATCCTAAGAAGGTGCGATCATTGCTTTGGTTTTGGTTTACTTTCTTCGGACAGGTAAATTCGCTTATACGATCATTGGTTTGGTTTTGCATTTATTTACTCAATAAATCTGAATGCTACGTATGACCTTTGTATATGTTATGCAATGTGAAGTATGGAACTTTTAGTTACTTAATGAGTAATGCTCATTTCTCTACGATCATTGCTTACTCCCTTACAGAGAAATGTTGAGAGAATTGATGCATGTCACAATTGTTATAGAGCTTAAATTGTGTATGTTCAATTGTATCTCATTTTATATTGCAGGTTCTTGATAATGCCAAAGGAGGGGTTGCGGTTCTGTCCAATTGGATCAAAATTGTGTATGTTCAATTGTATCTCATTTTCTATTGCAGGTTCCAAAACCCGGTCACCGTCAATGGGAATTGACGGGTACAATATAACGGTACGTGGGGTTGTTGCTTATGGAGAGACTAAACGCAGGTTTACATGAGCTTATAGATTCTTTGTCTGTTTTACTTCCTATCTAATGGCTACATCTTTCGATTCTTTGAAACTTTAACTTTATATATACATTTAGAGATTGAGATTTTCTCTAAATATGTTTGTATCTAACGTGATACTTTATATAGGTAATAATAATATATATCACATTGTGTTAGATTCTAGGTTGCATGGAAATTCCATTTTATGACATTTCATGCTTCAGAATCGGAATCGGAATCTCTTAGAAACTCTTGGAATCGTCGTGGAATCGCGATTCCAAAAATTACCATTTTGGAAGCGCCTTGGAAGCGTCTGATTCCATTTTGGAATCGCGATGGAAACTTCTTTTCATTTTGGATGATAAAAATTAAATATTAGAAAACTTAAAAAAGTTTGATATATTTATAACTTAGAGAGAAGAACCCCTAAAAAATATGAATCATCACATCCCTATTCACTAAGAAGTAAGAACGATTATGATTTCGTTCACAATCTCTGTAGAAGGACTTTTTAAGCTTCCAATGTATCTCTCGGCAATCTCGTAGAAAAACATGATATATTTCCTACTGTATGTAATGAAATTATTCTTAAAAGATATGAGTTTGAAGATCTTTCCCTCGACAAACCAGAGTTAGGAAGCAATTTTATTTGATGGAGCAAATGAAAACCAACATGAATATTATAGTCTAAATCCTTGATTTTAGTACTATGAGTTGTTTATTCTAGTTAAGTTACTTAATACTTTTATGTATTAGATTTATGATCCAATTTATAAACGAAGTTTTTCAATTTGGTTTAGTTTTGAATGTTAAAAAATATTTATATATATATATATTTGATTTAGTTCTACGCTTCCAAAACGTACCCGCTTTCTAAAAGTTTCAAAAAAATTGCTTCCACGTTTCCGAACGTTTTGCTTCCACGTACCCGTTTCCGATTCCATGCAACATAGGTTAGATTCTCTGACTTTTTGTTATTATTTTGAGATGAGATGCATTGTTTTGTTTCACAAATATCAAATATCAAATAATATACAAAATTTACAGAGAAAGTAATAATGTTTACTATTTGATTATGAAAAGACGGAAAATTGAAATTAGCTTTCTATTAACAAAAAATGTTTATTATTCAAGTACAATAAGATTTAGCAAAATGTTGAACGGTAGCTATTGGGTACCGAATAATCTTTGATTGGAACCGAAATCCAAAATTAGTTAATTGACTTATATATTACTACTACGTTGTTTCACTTTACAAACAAAGTCAATATATGCCCGTTAACAAAAGAGTAAGCAATGTCTGTTAACAAAAGATCTCTGTAACAACTAACAAGCCTAACCTTGTTTAGCCAAAAAAACTAACAAGCCTAACCCATATTTTACGATATGTGAAAATAACCTCTTTTCACAATTTTCAACAAAAAAACAAAAAAAAACCTCTTTTCACTATATTTCTTTGATAAACGAAATTAAAAATCCAAAAATAGGTTTCTTCAACCGAAGAGAAGATTACGATACGAAGATCTGCTTAACATATTTTGCTATTTTTTTATCTTTTGTTTCATGTGAACGATGATGTTTTTCATTTTTACTATTAGTTAATTGCTAAAATGGTTTAGTTGTCATTTCACACAGATGTAGTCTATTTTTTTAATTTTAAAAGATTTGACCTATTTTTCTAATTTTCTATAAAATTTAGCCTATTTTATTAATTCTCCCATTAAAAATAACAATAAAAAGCAAAACAAATGAAAAATCTGAGCAAAACAAAGGTAAAATTGGAAAGTAATAAATGTAAATATGTGAAATTCCTAGGCAAAAATATAAAATTTTATATGTTTCTAGAGCTGGAAAAATAGATGAAAATAGAATACATGAAAAAACTTAGAAATGTATTTCTTTAAAACTTTAATTTATTTTCAACTTACTAAATGTTGCGGATCCATTAGTTTTCCAACCATCGACATAATTATGGTTGCCACTGATAATTATCCGGTTTATGCCAACGCAACAGCGGATATTTCTTTTTTGCATCGATCGTTATATACTCTTCACATAGTCCTTACATTATCTTGGTGCGGAAGTAACCTCCAGCTCCATTACTATTCTCTGGAGCTACTGCCACGGCATCACTGATAGAAGTGAAGTTACCTCTTTTGTCTTTGCTAACAGTGTCGGTAGCTCTGATCTTTACGCCTTTTGCTTCATTTGTCGACAATGTTGAAAGAATGATGATGAGCATAGGCAGATTTTTGGAACCATCCTTATTCCTGAAACAAATAAAATGGTACTTAACTGATTCTGGTTCAATCAAGAACAGTGCTTTTCTAGAGGTCCTCCATTTTTATCGAAATATAATATAGGATTAGAATTTAGGATTTTTTGGTTTCTTGGAATTATAAATTGATAGCATATTCTCACGTTTGTTCTGGCTTTCCCATCACTATACAAGAGCTATACCATTCTTCTCCGTTTCCATGCAAGTCTTTTTACTCCTAGTTATAGGAATACTGCAAAAGATATACAATTGAAACAGTGTTATTGAAGATGGAGGCACAAGTCTCAAAATCGACACTCAACACTATATATTCATTTCCAGATTGGCTCTATCTACCAGTCATTGGAGAGCTCCACACTGAGCCCCACAACGAGGCAATCTTGCAAGTGTGTAGTAACGACCAAATGACTCAAACTTGCACCTACTAGTCAAGCTTCATCTACTAACTTTACATCCATTGGTTATTTACGTTTCAGTCTTGTTTGGTTTATTCTTTATGGTTAAATAAGTTTCTCTTGATGTAGAAATCTCCATCTACAGATTCGTTTATACGGTTTGGTTTTTAACCTTTTTGTTTATGTTTTAGTTAACAGTTTGCTACTTGTTAATTGAGAAGTTAGGAAGAATGATAACCAAAGATATTAAATCATGAATGCTCTATAACTTTTGACTGGATCACCATTCATATACTCATATGCATACGTACTGTTTCACTTCTTCCACCAGCGATCTCCATCACTGCATCCAACAATTCATCTGTATTGATCACACTTTTGCTTTGGTTGACTGCATCATCTAGGCAACAAATTCTAGAAAAAACCGCTAACATTGTTTCTAGAAATGGATCTGACCATCGAGATGTTTTATAGCTTGTGTACGTAGCTTGCGAGTGAAGTGCTCACAACTTTAGTCTTTAACAAATTGGCCCATTCACGAATAATGATCACTAAATTTCCAATGTAAATTTGATTATCCATTTAAAATTAGCATATTAATAAAAAATAGTGACAGGTGATTATTTTAGATGATATTGCAGACTTTGTTATCTTCTTGTTCACATCTATCTAGGTTTGTAATATATTTGTTTTTAGCAAGACGTATGCATTTTCTTATCTTCGTCTATATTTTTAGATATGGTTGTTGATAGTGCAATTTAGAGAGTAAGTATGGATGATACTTGATTTTCAAAAATTGTTTGTTTATCATTCTGTGGTTCTATTTCATTCTTCTAATTTTAAGCATTCCATTTGCCTCCGAGATTTTGCCAGCGATGAATAATCAGTCATTAAAGTCTGCCTTTGGTTTTGTGCTCATGTCTCTCAAGCTCTTTATAGTCTCTAGACCTTGCGAAGCCACGTGGAAGAAAGGAAGATCACATGACCTAGGTAAAATAATAATAACTTAGATATACATAAATAATCCCATAGTTGTTTTCAGCTAATTTGGTTCAAGACATCTAAGGCTGACCTCCCTAATCTTTGTTCGAAACCTCCATTTGACCCTGACATTACCTATTTTTTAAGTTTTTCTTTACAAATTTTTAACATTTCCCTAGAAACAATCCAAATTTTCTTCTTACGTTTCCATTGCGATTTATTTTTCTTGGTTTTCCTCTCTTTTTTTACTTCTTTTGGTTTTGAATTATGTTCATGATTTTAAGAATTAAAATTAAATAGTCATACAAATAACAATTAGAACGGATCTATTATGATCAGTATGAAACTATCAAGTCAACAGACAACAGTAGTCTTAAAATAATTTACGCAATATTATTAAATAATGATAATAATATTTTGACCTTGGTAAAAATATTTTCTGGATTCGCCACTGTTGACAACTGCTATTACTCATGTATTTAAGATAAGTACTACAAGCATGAAAAACATGTGGCTGTCAATGGAACATCAAGCTATACTGTGGTGTTCGATGTAGGTAAAAAATCTTAATTTGTACCGGAAAATGTCATGTTCGATGACTTTGAATATTCACATGTAATATAAATTTCACTTACGCTTCTAAGTTTGGTGGACTCGAAAACTGGTCAGCCACATTTTCTGATACTCAAAAGAGACTTTGGGGTTTTACCAGAATACTTCAAAGTGCATTAGCACAAAGTTTCAATGGGATGATGCCCATGAAAGTCTCTCACGAGGTGCCCATGTTGATCTCAAAGGGTATTAATACTATCTCAATATATATCTTGTTTTCTCAGAATTGAAGTCATCAAGGAAAGGATATAAATTTCCTTTGTATTAGCCTCTATAACCGATAAACGCCGAGAGAAAACAATATATCTTCTATATATTAAAGGAGAAGCATTTTGAGCTTATGTGTCATACTCTCATTTTTTCTTACTTTTTGATTTAATGTATTACTCTATTTTATTTACTATTATACTCATATCCAAACACATTACAATAACATAATTCATATACTCAAACATACATTTAAGTTAAGATTTCATTATTCTTTCTTTTTTAGTTTTTTTAATTTAATTTACTATTTTATTATTACTTTACTACTATAATCCTTTCCAAGCACACTACCATAACATAATTCATGTACCCAAACATATTTTTCATTAATAAGAACTTAATAATTCAATTACAATACAAAACATAAATCGATAAATTAGCTTAAAAGGAAGAATTGTGATTTAGTCTACATCGATTAAAATAACTATTAATTTATAAGATCGGAAATCGGTAACAAGTTTTTGATTATATATGCAATCTTTGATTTTTTTTATCTTTGAGTCATATACTATATCTTTGAAAAATATGTTTTGTTGGTTTTAACTATTTTACGGGTGGAATACATTTTATAAAATATAATCGCAAATTTTTTTGTGTGGTAAAATCGCAAATTTAAATATGTAAAGTTGATCTTAAATTTCGTATAGTACCAAAACTATATTAGTTTCCTTGATAAATATTTTATTTCGCGTATAACGCGGGTACTATTCTAGTCTATTTGTAACATAACTGAATTATCAGTTTGAATATTATTAAAACCTGCACAATGACATAAACATTTTGAAAGTAAACAGTAAACAACACTAAAGTGTAGTAGCTAGCTAAAATAGGAAAATTCGAAGCCAATGTTACGTAGAAGCATGTCACTACAACCCGGTCTATTACACTTTAGCGTTGTTTACTCTTTAAGCCAATGTTAGACTTTTGAGCTCACATACTTGTTCATAAGGAAGACATGAATCAGCCATATCCTGCTTCCAATACATCCAATTGCTGTCAGAGTACGATTGCTCATCAGAATCAGTTAAGTGACGTGACGGCGCCGGAGGCGACAATTGTGAGATTGCATATCGGAAAGTGGCTGTGGAATGTGGAGCAAATGCAATACAATCCAGATAGTCTAGAAAAAATCCATTGAAGCAAAACGGCCATGCATACCCAATCATTCAAGAACAATTTCCAAAAATACCAATTTTTTAATTTTTTTTCCAAAAATACCACCTTAAAGTTTTTTTTCAAAAATACCACATTTTTTTCAAAGTTCCAAAAATACCACTTTTTAAAAATTCATTTTTAACATCCAAAACTAAACCCTAAACCCCAAATCCAAACCCTACCCCTATAACTATACCCTAATTTTGGAATAGTTAACACAAACCCAAAAAATTTAAATTCTAAACCTGAAAAATCAACTTTTTAAAAAGTGGTATTTTTGGAACTTTGGAAAAAATGTGGTATTTTTGAGGAAAAAAAATTTGAGGTGGTATTTTTGGAAAAAAAACTTCAAAATGTGGTATTTTAGGGAATTTCTCATCGTTCAATTTGCGCAAACCAAAACAAGAAAATACTTCGATGGAACTGCTGACCACATTGATGCTTAGCCCACGCTATCACGGCTTTTTGCCATGGTCTCAAGAAAAATGGAACACGTAACCGAGACAAACATATATCATTAGTCCCGAGAATCGCCAAAGTCTTATGACTTGTCTTTTCTTTTTAGGATAATTTAGCTATATGGGTAGTTTTCAGAAAGTTATTAGGATAGTTGGGACATTTACTGTTCATAATTTGAAAAATAGGCACTTTTGCACTGTTACACTAATAGAGGGGAATGTGTGAAAAGACAGAAAAGGGTATCTGATGTTAAGATGGTCAAGGTGTACATGCTCGCGGTGGATATGCGGTGTACCGGTACACCAACTGATATATTGTCCGGGACACTGTCTGGTACACCGGCGGGTACATCAGCTCGTACACCGACAAGTACATCAGCGTGTACACTGGTCGGTATACTACGGTGGACATCTTTCGGTACAACACCATAAACATTATCCGGTACAATGTCCGGTACACCGGTGGTTACATCAGCTTGTACACTGGTAGGCTGTACACCAGTTGGTACACTACGGTGGACATCTTTCGGTACAACACGATAAACATTATCCGGTACAATGTCCGGTACACCGGCGGGTACATCACCTTATACACCGGCAGGCTGTACACCGGTTGGTACACTACGGTGGACATCTTTCAGTACAACACGATAAACATTATCCGATACAATGTCCGGTACACCGGCGGGTACATCACCTTGTACACCGGCAGGCTGTACACCGGTTAGTACACTACTGTGGACATCTTTCGGTACAACACCATAAACATTATTCGGTACAATGTCCGGTACACCGGCGGGTACATCACCTTGTACACCGGCATGCTGTACACTGGTTGGTACACTATGGTGGACATCTTTCAGTACAACACCATAAACATTATCCGGTACAATGTCCGGTACACCGGCAGTACATCACCTTGTACACCGGCATGCTGTACACCGGTTGGTACACTATGGTGGACATCTTTCAGTAAAACACCATAAACATTATCCGGTACAATGTCCGGTACACCGGCAGTACATCACCTTGTACACCGGCGGGTACACCACCTTGTACACCGGTTGGTACACTACGGTGAACATGTTTCGGTACAACACCATAAACATTATCCGGTACAATGTTCGGTACACCGGTTGGTACATCACCGTGTGCACCGGTTAGTACGCCAGCCACCGTGTAACCGGCTGGTACACCACCGTTGAAAACTTTCGGTACACCGGCTGGTACACTATCGTTATATATCCTCCGAAATCCCGGTTGGTACACCACCGTGGGTATTTTTTGGTACACCACTGTGTACATTGTCCGGTACACCGGCTGGTACATCACCGTGTACACCAACGTATACTTTTTCCGATAAACCACTATGTACACCATCGTCGTGTATACCGTTCAGTTATCGATACACCACCATATCATTGTTGGATATACTACTGTTTACACCGTTCAAATAAACATTTTCCGATACACCAACATGTACACTGTTAAATTCGTTTTTTTGTTAAAATGTACACCCTCCGTATTTGAAAGATTGATGTTTTAGAAATTTTCACACATATTAAGACACAATAACTATTTGTATTTATTTATTTATTTCTACTTACTTTTTTGTTTTCCAATAAAAAAGTATGTAACTTTATGGGGTAAAACAAATATTTGCCATGAATTTAAGTGATAAAGCAAAAAAAGTATTAATTGAAATGTAAAAAATCAATCTTTCAATAACAAAGAAAATTTCTAAAACATCAATCTTTCAAATACGGAGGGAGTATACATTTCTAATCTAGCACAAATCGTAATTAATTTTGATTACATTGTTCTTTGATTTAACTTTCTAAATTTTCTAATCTTACAAAAGTAATCATGAGGAGGAATAAGGAGTCCCATCCTCGGTTTATATTCAAATCAAAATTTCATATTTGAATCATGCTTCTTTCCATAAACACTAATTTTCAAACTAGTTTCTTTTCTAATTTCAAATCTTAACAAACAACTAAATCTTCTAAACCAAATATAATCATTCCACACTATAATACGTTAATGTAAACCATTATTCTTGTTATAGTAATTAATTCATTCTAATTTCCTAATTTTAATTGATAATAGCTAATGAAGACCATTTTCTAATCATTCCACCATCTTCTTCCTTCTCGAATCACCGTCTACAACTTCCGGTACACCGTTAAATTCAAATCAAAAATTCATATTTGAATCATAACCTAGATCCGTTTGAATCATAACCTAGAATCATAAACGAAATTTCATATTTGAATCAAAATTTCAATCCGTTTTTCAAAACTCATAACCTAGATCTACCAATTGAAGATTCGGAACAATTCCACTCTTACCACCTCGTCACCGTCGTCGTCTTTCGTCATGACGGTGGCGCTGACCCACCTCGTGACTTGATCAATCTTCTCCATGGAAGTCATCGTGGTTACGTTGGAGTCCATGGCAGAGTTATAAGCTTGAGTTGGTAACCTTGTCACGGTGGTCGTCGGAGGTGGAACCAACGACGGATGATTTGATGATGCTCTCTGACAAACCACGTTTTGTGTGATGAAACAAAAAGTAGAGGAAAGAGATAATCAGATTTTGGTTGAAGAAGAAAAAGAGATTAATGGCATAAGTGTAAATATTAAAACTGAATAGGTTATTTGTTATTGAGAATTGTTGGACCCACAACAAAGTGTCTATCTCTCAAATTGTGAACAGTATACTGCCTAGTTTTCTAATTATAGTTTTGAAAACTGCCCATGAAACCAATTTTTTCTTCTTTTTAGTTATGTTTTTTTTTTGCTTGTAAATATGTAGCAACTGAGGTTCCATCCTTTTCATTTAACCAATGAGAAAACCAAAAAGAAGTAGTGATAATAACCCAAAGAAAATCTTGTGTTCTTGAGTTCTTAGTTTTTGATTGGGATCAATAGACAAAAGAACTGTCGGATACGTGGCATTTCCTGGATTGCTGACTTGGCGCTACCTGGAACGCTGACCCCTTCTACACTCTCACCTAGAAGCTTTAATAACGGAAGAAGAGTCAAGCAGATACACTTTACTAACTGAAGAAGACTTAAGCGGAGGATGCAAAGACTAAGAAAGATAAGCGTTGTGTGGTCAAATCTTGAACACGAAAGGCCTGTTCGTTTGGCAGCCGCAGCGGCTTACGGCTGCGGCTTGCGGCTTGCGGCTGCGGCTTGCGGCTGCGTCATGCGGCCAGACGCTGCGATTGTTGTTCGTTTGTCTGCCGCTGTGGCTGCGGCTGCGGCTGCGTCATGCGGCCAGACGCAGGGTCTAATTGTTGTTCGTTTGTCTGCCGCTGCGGCTGCGGCTGAAATTTTGGCCGTAACGCTAATTTTTAAACGCAGACGCTGAATTTAGCTGCGGCCAAAAATTCGTGACGCAAGCCGCAGCGTCTGGCCGCATGACGCAGCCGCACGATGCGGTCTGTTTATGTTGAATTGTAGTCTTGAGATTCCAGAGATACAGCTTGAGGAAAAAGGTAAATGGTATAAAGTCGAGAGTGTCTCTCAAGCCGATACCATAACCGTCACTGACCCAAGGCTTAACCAAAGCTTGGTAACTGGAGACTGCAGTGACTTGTCAAGCTTCTCTCTTCCAGATTCACCATGGCTCGAGTTGTCTACTTTGTACAAATGCAACAACAGTAGGAAGAATGATATCAGCTATGAGAATTGCAGAGGAGGAGAAGGAAGCAGCAGCTTCTACTACTCCGAATTGGGAGATGATTCAGGGTGTTTAGCTATCAAATCTCCAGAGAGCTGGCTGATTCCAAGAATCAATAACCAGTCTAAAGTAAATGCTACCTTCTCTCTTCATATAGACCTGCCTAGAGGCTGCTTGACCTGCCATAACCTAAGGGGAGAATGTAAGATGATTAACAACAACTTTCGCTGCGTTGGAGCAGCCAAAGGTATGAACAAAAGATAACATGATCATTACTTTTGCAACTCTACTTGCAAAACATTTTGGGTATGACAATAACTCGATTTGCCGCTGTTCTGTTGCAGAACAAAACGACGACCAAGAGAGGATAAAGCTAGGATTAGGTAAATATATAGATGCTCTGTTTTGCTTCTTTAGTTTCAGCTTCTTCAGTCATACAACTATCCTATGGCTCAATCCATGTGACAATACTCTTACTCTTGTATACATATAAACTAAATTTTGATTCTTCTACTCTATTGCAGGAGTCTCAGTCTCAGCTTGTTTATCTACGATGATCAGTATTGTAGTCTTGATAATAATAAAGAGAGCAAAGAATGGGAGAACAAAAGGTGATTGGAATGGCGAGAACCTCGAAGCGGTTGTAATGCTGAAACGCTATAGTTACGCAAAAGTCAAGAAGATGACAAACTCATTTGCGCATGTTCTCGGGAGAGGAGGATTTGGAACTGTCTACAAAGGAAAGTTACTTGATGGAGGCCAAGATGTCGCAGTGAAGATCTTGAAGGAGGCAAAGGGAAATGGAGAAGAGTTCATCAATGAAGTAGCTAGCATGAGTAGAACATCTCATGTTAATATTGTTCCCCTGCGTGGATTCTGTTATGAAGGAAACAAGAGAGCTATAATATATGAGTTCATGCCGAATGGATCCCTCAACGAGTTTATTTCCAATAATATGTCAGTGAAGATGGATTGGGAAAGGTTATATGACATTGCGGTAGGTGTCTCTCGCGGCCTAGAGTATCTGCACAATCGTTGTGTGTCGAGGATTGTGCATTTCGATATAAAGCCGCAAAACATACTCATGGACAAAGATTGTTGTCCCAAGATTTCAGATTTCGGTCTTGCTAAACTCTGGAAAAATAAAGAGAGCATCATGTCAATGCTAGACGCGAGAGGAACGGTAGGATACATTGCCCCTGAAGTGATATTCAAGAATTTTGGAGTTTCGCATAAGTCGGATGTGTATAGTTATGGAATGGTGGTTCTTGAGATGATTGGAGCAAAGAATATAGAAAACTCTGGATCCAACAATAGTTCAATGTACTTTCCAGATTGGATTTATAAGGATTTTGAAAGGGAAGATATCATGACGATTTTCGGAGATCAAATAACCAAAGAAGAAGAGAAAATCGCGAAGAAAATGGCATTGGTTGGTCTATGGTGTATTCAGACTAATCCATCTGACCGTCCACCAATGATCAAAGTCATTGAAATGTTAGAGGGAAATCTGGAGGCTCTCCAAGTTCCACCTAAACCTCTCTTCGGTTTACCCATGGTAACAGTTCCAGAAACCATTGAAAACAGTCACGATGAGACTTCAAGCTTCTCTAACCCAAGTCAGTTTAGAAGACCTACTCTCTCGGCTTGTGAAGATAATTTCCATTTTTCCAAAGAAGTGTTTCAACCAACTCTTGAAGAGAGTCAACATAGTTCAAGGTGTTAAATCTCCTCAATAACTAAGCTTGCAAAGAAGTGGAGTTGTTTCCACTAGCCAAGAACTAAGGAAATTTTATTTTATTTTCTTGATAAAATGTCAAAACTAGATAGCGATATATAGCTTTTGCATCAAGTATTGTTCAAGTAACAAGATTAACATATTTAATTAGCATGTTCTATCTATGGGATTATGATGACTGAAGAAGTTCATACCTTAGATGGTAATATGGTATGGTCAAGTACCCCCTAAATTTAATTTACTTCGCGTCCGGCAAATCCTACATACACAATTTCTGTATAAATTTAAATTAGATATGATTTGAAGTCAACTTGCGAAATGGCAGTAATTGAAGGAAAAATTATACAAATGGAATACGCACTAAGCAACAATTAATTAACACAGCTTTATAGCTGTTTTACTACGTATCGGTATATCTAGATTTTAATGAGACTTTATGATTCTATACATACGCATTCTCATCATTTAGGAGTATATTTTTTAGGGGAATTTCAAAAAAGCCACTTTAAAAATAAATAAAAATTCAAAAATAGCACCATAAATTGTCTATTTTAAAAGAACTGTCACAAATTAAAGACTTTTTAAACCTTTAACCTTACAATTTGAAACTTTATAAATAATTTTTAACCCTAACAAACCCTAAACTCTAAAAACTAAATCTTAACATAATTAATCCAAACGTAAATATTTTTTTCAATAAATGAACTTTCAAAAGTGACGTTTATAAAATGTGACATTTTCGCAAAGAGGCATTTCTCAAAAAAATTATTTTGTGTCATGCCGTCTTTGTTTTGATAATGCTAACAAATTTTATCAAAAGTAGTACTAAAAATTGTGAAAGTTTATGTTTATATAAAATATAATAATTATATACTACTTTAGAATCTTATTATATAATTACTTCGGTGTACCTTTTTTTTTTTTTGACACGAGCACACTTAAAACCTAAGGATTACAAGAATACATGCGTATCAGTGAACCACATAGGAATAGAAGTGCTAATATGAGAAAACACCGATTTGCGGAGACGAGCATTCCTTGCGAGAAGGTCTGCTTTTTCATTCTTTCCCCTAGGACAATACTTAAGAGTAAAGTCCGGGAAAGAAAAACGTAACTCCTGAAATTCTTCCAGTTCTGTGCGGAAACCAGGCCAACCATCTGGATCCTCTATCATGCGAATCAGCTGTTGTGAGTCGGTAAGAAAAACTGAACAGAAGCGGTCATGCTTACGAAGACTTGAAAGTGCCCAAAGAAGACTGTGCAGCTCTGCATGCAGTGGTGTTAAAACAGACGGCATGCCGTGTGTTCCCAGTAGATCCGATGTCCCGTCGCGCAGTTGGAGAATCCAGCCCACCCCACTAGTAGTCTCGTCTTCTTTCCAGGATCCATCTATAAGACAATGAAAAACCTCATGCGTGTCTCCTTCCTGATTATGATGTTGGGGTTGGGCAGGCTCCGCGAGGCCATCATTAGCGAGAACCCATTCCAACGTTTCTTTTCTGGCCAGTTCCACTATTGCCTCTGATGAACGGTCCAAATTGTTGAAAACTTTATCGTTACGTGCTTTCCAAAGATACCAAATAATCCAAGGAAAGCATTGTGCGTACTCCTCTATGTCCTCCCGATGCGGAATACGGGAGAACAAGTAGTCCATGTTACACCATAGGTTATCCACAGGGAAAACCATGGATGGGTTTGGAATTGGAAAGTAAAAACAAATAAAAAATCTGAGCAAAACAAAGGTAAAATTGGAAAGTGATGAATGTAGATATGTGAAATCCCTAGCCAAAATTAAGTATCTTTATATGTTTCCAGAGCTGGAAAAATAGAGGAATATAAATATACATGAAATAACTAATAAATGTTTTTTCTTAAAAACTTTAGTTACATTTAAAAAGGTTTGAAAATTTAACTTACTTTTGTTTTTAACATTTAAAAAGGTTATAAAATTTAACTTACTAAATGTCCTGTTTATGCCAACGCCAACCATCAGTAGATATCTCTTTTTGGCGTCGATCCTTATATACTCTTTATACAGTTCTCCCATTATCATGATTTGGAAGTAACTTGCACCTCCGTTACTACTTATTATTCTCCGGAGCTACTGCCACGGCATCACTGATGGTCGTGAAGTTACCGGCTCCGTATTTGCTAACAGTGACGGTAGCTCTGATCTTTACGCCTTTTGCTTCATTTGTAGACAATGTCGAAAGAATAAAGATGAGAAATTGGCAGATTTTTTGAAGCATCCTACTCCTGAAACAAACAAAATGGTGTTCCATTAGTGATCGTATATATCATTGTACCACTACACTGGTACCATGCATCGTAAAATTCTCTTAAAGTGCATTGATCGTAATTGATCGTAATTAACGTAAAAGAAAAATGTTATAATTATAACAAAAGATGAGAAACTAATAATAATAAATAAAATGAGTAAGAATATTACTGCTTCAGTAAATAGTAAAAAGGTGGCAGTGGCAGAACTTGCAACCGTGGCAAAGGAGAGCTTGTTGATGATGAATTTATGAAAACAAGATAGAGAGGCGATAAAGAAGAAAACGTTTTGTTTTCTATTTAAGTTTCTAATACAGAGGATCTCGATATACAATTGTGACTCGAGGTGAGTTTGTCGTCTTCTTCCTCTCTCCTCTCATCACCATTCGTAGTTAATTAAGCACAAAAAAAGAATGGTAGTTAAAAAAAACACTAGATGACACTCGCATGCTTATTTTGTATTTTGTTAAGAAACCTACTCTTTTGATTTATGTTTTAGTTTTTGTTTGTTAGTTATGAACTTATGATTAATTTTGGATCAATTTTTACCATTTAGTTTACTTATTAAATAAAGTGAGAGCCAATCATGAAAAGAATGGTCTTATTAAATAAAGAGATTGAATAATGTGAGAGCCAACCATAGTTTACTTCATTTGGAAATGATAGGAGTGATGATAAGCGAGAGCCAATCATGAAGAGAATTAACAATCACATGAGCTAAGAACTAAGCAGAGGAGGTGATAGCTGAGTGGGAGAGTTGGCAGAGCATAGAGTATGCTTAACAGATAGTTTTTTTGTTTAAAAAAACTTTTTTAATCCATTGGTCTACCTACTCTTTTTCTAAAATTAAACACCAATCCATGTCACCATGAATTTTCCGCTTTCAAAAATGTTATAAACTAAGAGTTTTTTTATAGCATAAACTTTAAAATTCTACATTTTCAAAAGAGTTTTGATCCCTAACAAAATCCAAACCTTAAAAACTAAGCTTTAACATGAACTAGTTAATCCAAACGTAAATGAGAAATATGAGCAAACACAATTAAAAAACAAAGCAAAACAAATGAGAAATTTGAGCAAAACAAAAGTAAAATTGGGAAGTGATGAATGTAAATATGCGAAATCCCGTAGGCAAAACTAAGTATCTTTATATGTTTCCAGAGCTGGAAAAATAGATGAATATAAATATACATGAAAAAACTAATAAATGTTTTTATTAAAAACGTAAGTTATGTTTAAAAAAGTTTTGAAAATTTAACTTACTACACGTTGCCGAATGCCGATCCATTCGTTTTCCAGCCGTCGACGTAATTATGGTTGCCACTGATAATTGTTCAGTTTATGCCAACGCCAATCATCAGCATGTATATCTTTTTTTTGGGTTGATCGTTACATACTCTTCATATAGTCCTTCCATTATCTTGATGCGGAAGTAACCTTCAGCTCCATTACTATTCTCTGGAGCTACTGCCACGGCATCACTGATGTTAGTGAAATTACTTGTTCCACCTTTGCTAACAGTTACGGTAGCTCTAATCCTAACGTCTTTGCTTCATTTGTAGACAATGTCGAAAGAATAAAGATGAGGCATAGGCAGATTTTTGGAAGCATCCTTATTCTTGAAACAAATAAAATGGTGTTACCAAATGAAATTATGCATCGTAAACTTTAACAAATATAGACGGAGTATGTATTTATGAAGAAAAAGAATGTAAGAAAAAAGTGTCGAGATATTTTCTTTTAAGAAAAGAGATAATTACTAGAAACACCTATTTAGATTTGGTGTTTACTCAAACAACCTTTAAATTTTTGAGCTCAAAAATTTGAGCTCAAAAAGGTTACAAAGACATTAAAAATACTTCAAATTCGTTTATTAACGAAAATGCCATTGAGAAAAAAAAACAACATAAAACCAAAAAAAAAAAAAATCAGATTTCAACTCTTCATCTTCTTCCTCCTCTCTCCGGCGACTCAAATCGCGACTTCTTCTCCGGCGGCGAAATTCGTTGCTTTTAACGGTAAGATTCGAAACAAATCATGAGTTATCTTCCTCTTTATCATTCACGAGTGTCTTGAGTTCGGATTTATGAACTTCAATATGTTCTTCGTTCATAGGTTTTGAAATTCCGGCGAAGGAAAGTTCCGGCGAGTGTTGGGGTTTCGTTTTCGTGCGTTGTAGAGAGGTAATCTCTTGATTATAACCGGTTTCGTTTGGGTATGTTGAACTTTTGTAAAATCACGTTTTGGTCCAAATCTGAATTTTTTCCAGATCTGGATTTTTTCCCGATCTGGATTTTTTCCAGATCTGGATTTTTGTTTGATGGTAGACTTATTTTTTGTTTGATGGTAGACTTATTTTCTGTTTGATGGTAGACTTATTTTCTGTTTGATGGTAGACTTATTTTTGTTCGATGGTAGACTTATTTTCTGTTTGATGGTAGACTTATTTTTGTTCGATGGTAGACTTATTTTCTGTTTGATGGTAGACTTATTTTTGTTCGATGGTAGACTTATTTCTGTTTGATGGTAGATTTATTTTTGTTCGATGGTAGACTTATTTCTGTTTGATGGTAGATTTTTTTTTTTCGATGGTAGACTTATTTTCTGTTTGATGGTAGACTTATTTTTGTTTGATGGTAGACTTATTTTCTGTTTGATGGTAGACTTATTTTCTACTCGATGATAGACTTCTTTTTGTTTGATGGTAGACTTATTTTCTGTTTGATGGTAGACTTATTTTCTACTCGATGATAGACTTATTTTCCAAGATGTTCTAATTTCCATGAATTTCTTTACAGGTATAGGTATTCTTTGTACGTGCAATGCGTAACCGCAGGAAGATTGTAAAGAACATCCAAAAGATCATGAAGATGGTAGATTTTTATGGGACACACACGTTCTGATTTGTAATATAAGATACAATTGTTACGGTAGACTTTTTGCAAAGAGATTCAAACATTATGGTAGACATCTATGAACATTTTTTTGTAGTGTAATGAATGAATTGACAACAACATTTATGTATGGTTAAAACATGACTTCTGAAATATCTCTGTAACCATTACAAAATCCTTAAAACACGAGTACGAGTTCAAACACGAGTACGAGTTCAAACACGAGTACGAGTTCATACGAAAAGATAGAAAAAATATATGAAAATATATAGTACATACTAAATCTACCACCACTTGTATATAAATCTACCATCACTTGCATGATATAGGTCGAATCGGGTTTAATAGTGTTTTTAAAAATAATAATATATATAGTTTTTGTATAATTATAATATCCAAATAAACATATTTCTAAATATTAGTCATGAGAAAAATCATTTTAATAACAAAAAACTATTCAAAAACAAAATTTAATGAAAAACAGTTAAGTTGATATGTAAAAACAAATTAAAACATTAAAAAATAACAAAAATTAACTAAATTCAAAACTAGTATTTGTTTTTATAAATTTTAATTATAAAAATTAAATATGAAAAATGTTAAAAAATGTAAATTTTCAAAAAAAAAAAATTCAAACCCGGGTCAACCCAACCCGGGTAGTCGGCCGGTTCACGGTTGAACCCGGTCCGACCCTCAGTCCGGTCCGGTTTTCAAAACATTGTCTACCACCTACCAAATAAGTCTACCACCACTATAGTTTCCTAAACAGAAAATAAGTCTACCACCAAGTACTATAAATCTACCGCTATCACAATAAGTCTACCAAATGTCTAATGTGAAAAAAAGTCTACCGTCACTAAGTTTGATAAAAAGTCTACCATCACTAGACCTGGGTAAAAACAAATCTACCGCTTCTATCGCTAAAAACGCATAAGTCTACCACCATTGATCCTAAAAAAATAAGTCTACCAGTCAACGGTTGGTTTCATTGACCGAAAATACTAAATAAGTCTACCGCTAACTATAAGTCTACCACTACTACAATAAGTCTACCACTACTAAACACAAAATAAATCTACCACCACGATAAAAAAGTCTACCGCAAACTATAAGTCTACCGCTACTAAAATAAGTCTACCGTCACTATAAATCTACCGTCGCTATGACTAAAAATCTACCACCAAAGGAAACAAATCTACCAGTCAAAATAAATCTACCATCGAAGAAAAATAAATCTACCGCTGAAAATAAATCTACGGAAATAAATCTACCATTCGAAGAATAAGTCTACCGCAAAAAATAAGTCTACCGCTACGGGAAAATAAGTCTACCGCAGAGAAAATAAGTCTACCGTTCAGAAATAAGTTTACCACCAAAGGAGATACAATAAGTCTACCGCTCTAAAATAAGTCTACCGCTCCTCAAATAAGTCTACGGACAAAAAAATAAGTCTATCATCACATAGCGGTTGACTTTTTTTTTTTGGCGGGAAATTTTTGCGCTTACGCGGCCCGTTTCATTAATGGTATTTTCGTAAATACGTTTTTTGTTATCAAAGGAAAAAGGGTAAAACGGACTCGAAAATAGCCTCAGTAATTAAAATCTAAGAAGGTTGTTTGAGTCAACCCAAAATCTAAGAAGGTTGTTTTAGTCAACCTCCCTTAAGAAAAGGACAAGAAGAAAGCAGGTGTCCGAGTAATTAGGTCACTATACTTGTTTGCAATCTGTTCAAAAGGAATTTAGTCTATTAATCAAATCACAAAACAAACTCATGAGGCAACCTATGTTGCTTAGAAATTTCGAATTTGGTATCTACTTAGTAAAGATTGATTTCACCCATTTTCAGTCACACAACAATTTCAATGTATTATTGCACTATATTAACTTACTACATTTTTATGTACCATATTGCGGTGCCAAAAATGCACATTCCCTCCGAATTCAGACTCTCCACCCTTGAGGTTCTCGATCGGTCAGAATTTATTATCTAATCGGGACATTTGTATACGACAACATCTTTCATGTTCGGGATTAATTATGCGAGACCAAAGCGTTCCCCGCACTCATTAAATCTTTTCATGTGTGGATAATTTCTTTGGTTAATAACTACGAAGTGTGATATCGTTCCTCGCTTTCTGATTGGGGCGAGAGTCTCAAATGCCACTTTTTATTATAAACTGATCTCACGTGCCCTCATTTAATCTGTGTGCCACTTTCCAAATAAAATAAAAATTAAAAAATGAATATAATTAAGAATCGAACCCAGGTTGTTGTATAACACAGCAAACACAAACATCATCTACGCTACTAAATCTTTACGTAATTATACGTATTAAAACATAAATAACCAATTACCCCACGTTTGTAAACCCTAAATCCAAGACATAACCTTAACTGTACACCAAAATACTATACCCTAAACCCCAATATACTATACCCTAAACCTTAAACCCTAAATCCTAACCCCAAATTATATACTCTAAACCCAACATACTAAACCCTAAATCCCAAAATACTATACCCTAGACCCAACATAATAAACCCAAACTCCATATTTTGAAAACCTAAACCCCAAAATACTAAACCCTAAACCCAATATAGTAAACTCTAAACCCCAAAATACTATACCCTAAACCTAACATAATAAACCCAAACCCCATATTTTGAAACCCTAAACCCTCAAAATACTATACCCTAAACCCAACATAATAAACCCTAAACTCCAAATATTGTACCCTAAACCCAACATAGTAAACCCTAAACCCCAAAATACTATACCCTAAACCCAACATAATAAACCCTAACCTTAAATATTAAAATCTTAAATTTAAAATAACGTAAGAGTGGCATGAGAGTGGGGTAGTTTTCCCGTTTTTTTAAAATAAAAATAAAAAATAAAGTAATAATTATAAAAGTGGCATTTCAGATAAGTGTTTAAGATGCGGTGGCATTTGGGCCATTGATCCTTCTGATTGCCCACTTTTCATTACTCACTTTTGTTTCTGCTTCCTTGTTCACGAATAAATTAAGTCCACAAACCTCCTATGCGTTGAAGACTTCATCTCTATTTAAATCCTCTTCAAATGAGAGAATGTTCTCACGATTATCCTCTTTTTGGAATGTTACGACCACGAGTTGGTCTTGAATTTCTTGAAGATTGTCTTCAATTTTGAATCCGTATTACAGTTATTTCATTATACCCAAATTTCTTGGAGCTCCCTGATAACATGTCGGATAAATCTTTAAGCCTTTATAATTACTTTTCATATATTTTTCAGTTTCATATCGTATGGAATACCCTTGTTTGAGGTTTGAATGAATACAATGACTGGAAAAAAAGGTATCTAGTTACTTTTCTCTAGACCTTTTTGTTGGAACTAATTTTGAATAAACAATGGGCCTTGTATTAGTGTGTTATGCAAAATTCGATAAATTACTAGGTAACTGATCTGTGTCATGTGTAAAGATCAAATCATAAGAATTCATCATTGATATCTTTGCTTTTGTTATTTGTTTTTAACCATGGAAGTTATAAATATTTTATAATTAATGATTATGTAAGATTACATTTATGAATAAAAAATTACTAAATAAGTATTTATTAAAGAGATGATTCTTTTGCAGTATGTGAAGATAAGATGTTAATAAATCTTCATATATCAGTATTTTGCTATGAGATATAAAATTGATAATGATAAAAGTTTCCATTACTAATTTGTTATTTTCTTGTAGTTTTAAAGACATTTTTAAAATATTTCAGAAGACATTTTACTATATTTGTGTAGGATAATGTTCTTCAATAGATATGAAACATAATTTCTTTTATTAAGATTAAAGCAAAAATATGATATTGGTTTATAAAATTATATTAGTTTCTAGGTAATATGTTGGAAATCACCAAAACAATCGATGAGAGATTTGTCATATCAGAAATAGTTTTCGAGAGTTGTGGACTAAGTTTAAAACTTGATAATTCGTCAGTACACGTATCTCCGTCTGTCATCGCACCTGTTACATGAACGTTTAAGCTCTCACTGTCCTTGGCTGCCAAATATTTAAGAGCATCAGCAAAATCGATGATTGCTTCTCCATAGTTTTCAGAGCATTAACTATAGATACTCTTGGAATGGGGATCCGTCGCGCTTTTTACGAGTGATTTGAATTGCGTATATGAAGCATCTCGTGACGCATAATCGATCAATAAATTTGCAACACCAAAAAGATTCAATGTCTTTGTTGCATGAGTCGATTTAAAGAAATTGAAGCAGAAAGAAGGATTTTGTGCTTCTGAGCAGATGACACGAACGTCGCCTTCTGTAGTTTTCATGCTGAATCTTCCATATGATGAGGCTACAAAGAAAAAATGGATTACCGAAAGAACCAATAAAGAGTTTTTTTCTGATATACATAACCATGTTTATTCCTATGTTTTTAAAATATGAAGATACTTGTTTTTTGTTGATACAAATATTTGTGAATTCTTGAGAGATTTATATAGGCTGTTAAAACATATCCACACAAAAAATATAGTAAGAACATTATGTTTTTTTTTATCAACGTGTTTAATTTTGTACCATAATAAGGTTATTGAGTCAATAACAACGTTATGTCAAAGCACTGAATTTGTTCAGTTTTTTTGGCAATAGCACAGTCAAAGCATTCAATATATTTCTAGTACTTGCAAATATGCTAACTTTGTAAATTATAGATTTCATCCATGTAAACATTCTAAAAAATAACGCTACTCACCTTTTAAAAGTAACTGGAATAGTACCCGCGTTTTAAGCGGAATAAAAAATTTATCAAATAAAATTAATATAATTTTAGTCAAATAATTAATTTTAGTTACTGATAGATTTATTATATGAAATTTAAGATCATTTTACATATTTAAATTTGCAATTGTTTTTATATAAAATGTGTTCCACCTGTGGAACAAGTGAAACCAACATAACATATTTTCTTAAAGATACGGTATATGACTCAAAGCTAAGAAAATATGAAATATTGAGTATATAACCAAAATTTGTCTCCAATTTCTGATCTTACAAATTAACTATTATTTTTGTATTTATTTAGTAGATAGTTCGTGTTTTGATTTTTTTAATAATATGCATTATAATAGCCAAGTTGGTATTGTGATTAGGTAGTAAAATTTTATATGTATAAATTTAATAATATTTATTACGTTAATTATATAGTAAATTTTATTTAATTTTTGTTTGAATATATGTATTAAGGTACATATAATAATAGTTATAGTTTGTTTGAGTATAGGGATTAAGTTATTTTATAGCGTTTGGATATGAGTATAGTATGAGCTAGTAATTTTAATTAGTTAAATCAAAAAAATGAGAAAAAAGAAAAGTTTGACACATAAGCTCAAAATGTTTCTCCTTTAATATATAGATATCTACATGAAAATAATATTGTAATAGTTATTTATTTAACAAAAATATTGCTTATTTAATATTATATAGATATAATTTATTTTTAGTGGTACATTCTCAAGGCTAATAACAAAAAATAACACAAATATCTAATTTAATACTTTTAAGATATTAAGAGACATAAAATATTAGTTAATATGAAATAGCCTAATGTTAAATTAAATTAAATTATATTTCATATTTTATTAATTTGGCAATTTCTTTTATGAAATCTAATTTAATTTGAACATTAGAAACAAATATTTGATTGATTCTTACGCTAAATATATATAATCAAATTTGAAAATCCTCCAAATTTGGCGTAAGAATCAATCAAATTAAATTAGATTTCATACATTGGAGGATGCAAATAACTGATAATTGTTCTTTTTGTTCATTTTGGTGTGTAAAGAATTGATCATTGTCTAATTACCGATTATGATATAAATTTAATATAAATTACTAGGTTACTGATCTGCTGTCATGTGTAAACATCAAATCAACATAAGAATTGATATCTTTGTTTTTGTTACTCCCTCTATCTCATAATACTTGATGTTTAAGGATTTATCACACAAATTAAGAAAAATTTAATTTTTTTAGTTTTTTCTAAATTAAATCATCATTTACCATGTAATTAAATACAACCTAACCAATAGTGAATCACACTATAGAATACAAATAGTCAAATCAAATAAAAATGCATTTACTTTTATATTAAAAACTCGAAAAAACCCATCTAATTTGTAACAAAAAAAAATTTCTCTAAAACATCAATTAAAATGAAACTGATGGAGTATTTGTTTTAACCATAGAAGTTATAACTATTTTATAATTAATGATTACGTAAGATTACATTTATATTAAAATCGATGATTCTTTTTCATTATGTGAAGATCTGATGTTAATAAATCTTCATATATTAGTACTCTTTGTCTGAGATATAATATTGATACTGATCAAAGATTTCATTACTAATTTCTTATTTTCTTGTAGTTTTTAAAGACATTTTTAAAAATAATTTAAAAGACATTTTACTATACTCTTGTAGGATAATGTTCTTCAAAAGAAATAAAAAACAATTTTATTTATTAATATTAAATCCAAAATATGAGATTGATTTATAACATTATATTAGTTTTTTGGTAATATGTTGGAAATCACCAAAACAATTTCTGACATATTTTCAATATCGGAAATAGCTTTTGAGAGTTGTGGACTAAGTTTAACACTTGACAAGTCAGAAGTACACGAATCTCCTTTTTTAATCGCACCTGTTACTTGAAATTTTAAGCTTTCACTGTCCTTGGCAGCTAAAGCTTTAAGAGCGCCATCAAAATCGTCAACTGCCTCTCCATAATTTTCAAAGCATTGATTATATGAATTTCTAAGCTCGATATCCGTCGTGCTTCCTATGAGTGCGAAGAATTCTTTCTGTGAGTATGAAGCATCATTTGACGCATAATCGATCAATAATTTTGCAATCCCAAAAAGATTCAATGTTTTTGTTATAGGAGTCGATTTAAAGAAGTTGAAGCAGAAAGAAGGGTTCTTTGTTTTTGAGCAGATAGTGTTGACGTCGCCTTCTGTTGTTTTCATGCTTAGTCTTCCATATGATGAGGCAACGAGGGAAACAACGATTATTAAAGGAACCAATCAAAAGTTGTTTTTGACATACATTGCCATGTTTACTCCTATGTTTTTAATATGAAGATTCTGTTTTTGGTTGTTGGTACAAATATATAAGAATAATTGAGAGATTAATATAGGCTGAGCTAACACATATTTACAACAAAAAGAATTAGTAATAACATTATTTTTTGGGTCAAAATGTTTAACTATGTACCATAATAAGGTTACTGAGTCAATAACAACATTATGTCAAAGAATTTTTATTTTATTTTTTTGCAATAGCATTGTGAGAGTATTTAATATATATTTATTATTTTGACAATAGCATTAACAAAGCATTCAATAAATTTACGCTGTTTTTTTTTTTGAAATTTATCCATATATACTTTATTAAGTTTGGTGACTATGACTAGTTTAAATTAAAGCATTAATTAGTTGAATAACACTTTGAGATTTAAAATTAGGTAAGTAGCATGTCAGAAAATAGAATTAGGTAAGTAGCAGAGAAAATTAAAGGGAAAATTCCTGAAAAATACCCGAACTTAATTTAATTTGCTGAAAAAATACATAAACTTTTTTGGCTTCCCAAATAATACATCAAGTGTTTAACATTGTCTTTTAAATACTCCAACTTTAAAAATTGGTTGGTTTTACTACATCGACGTTAACGGTGTTAATCTAACTAACAGAGGTTTACAAATTCTGTTAACGTGCTACAGTAATAAAACTGAATTTTATTCTTTCCCAAATCAATTTCAAACTTAAGAACCCTAAAATCCAAAATCACAATTTTGTTTCTCCTCTTTGTTACACATCAATCCAAGTTTTTTTTATGAAGTTGAAATGAAGCCTAAGGTTAGATTGAGTGCAAATTCAAAATACAAACCAAGTTTAATAACAGATCCGAGATTTGGGATCTTTAAAGAATTGTGAGACAGACTTTTAACAAGATTGAAACGGAAAGCATAGAGAAAGAATTTCAAATTGAGTGATTCCATAATCGAGAAATTTTTATCACAAACAAAAACCAAGAAGAAGAAAACCTTGAATCAAATCTGAAATTTTGAGAAATACAAATTTTGTTTGGGTGGGTTAAAGCCGGCAAAGCCATCACCATTTTCTTTATTCTCCTTCCATAGCATAATAACCATGTTTAATCACTTCAGATCTGAAATCAATTTTTGGTGAAAAAAGAATTAGGGTTTTAAATCTCAAATCCATTTGGAGAAAAAGAAGTAGAAAAGTAAAATTGTTATTTATTGTAATTGTTACCACGTGTTAATTAAAAGTTAACAGCGTTTATAAACTTCTGTTAGTCAGATTAACACCGTTAACGTCGATGTAGTAAAACCAACAAAATTTTTAAGTTGGGGTATTTAAAAGACAATGTTAAATACTTGATGTATTATTTGGGAAGCCAAAAAAGTTTGTGTATTTTTCAGCAAATTAAATTAAGTTCGGGTATTTTTTAGGAATTTTTCCTATATTAAATATAAGACGAAATTAGTTCTATATAAATCAATTTAATAACATAGTTAACCTACAATAGTTGACTATTTCCGAAGCTACAAATTCTATTGATTTCAAAAGATAGTTAATTATTTCACACTATTTTGTAACTCACTAAAATATAGTTAACTATTTTTGAGAAAATCATTACCAATTTAATAGCATACTTAACTATTTTCATAGCATAGTTGTCTACTTTACCGTTTAATAACATAAACTAGAATAGTACCCGCGTTTTACATGGGATAAAATATTTATCAAATAAAATTAATATAATTTTAGTCAAATAATCAATTTTACATATATAAATTTGCAATGGTTTTTATATAAAATGTGTCCACCTGTGAAATAACTGAAACCAACATAACATGTTTTCTTAAAGATACAATACATGACTCAAAGCTAAAAAAATGAAATATTGCGTATATAACCAAAATTTGTCTCCAATTTCTGATCTTATAAATTAACTATTATTTTAGTATCTATTTAGTATATAGTTCATGTTTTGAAATTGTTTAATAATATGCATTATAATAGCCAAGTTGGTATTGTAATTAGGTAGTAAAATTTTATATGTATAAATTTAATAATATTAATTACGTGTATTATATGTATAAAATTTATTTAATTTTTGTTTGAATATATGTATTAACGTATTTGGAGTGTTTGAATATGAATATAGTAGTTGTTAATAATAGCTATAGTTTGTTTGAGTATATGGATTAAGTTATTTTGGAGCGTTTGGATATGAGTATAGTAAGAGCTAGTAATTTTAATTAATTAAAACAAAAAGATGAGAAAAAAATAAGAGCTTGACATATAAGCTCAAAATGCTTCTCCTTTAATATATAGATAACTACATGAAAATAATATTGTAATAGTTACTTATTTAACAAAAAGATTAACTATGTTCCAGAACATAGTTACTAATAGTTACTAATTATAGTTTGATGAATAAAAAAATAACATACATAGTTAATTATTATCAAAAACATTTACACTTATTATACTTATGTCGAACTATTATTAGAATCATAGGTAATCATTATAATTTCTGAACATAGTTAACTATATCGATCTCAGTTTTTGTCAAATTTCATTAAGGGTAAAAACAGAAAACCAAAACCTCGTAAACAATTAATCATCGACAAATTTTAAAAACAAAATCGCGAATGTTGTCCAGAATAAATATATTAGTTACGGAATCAATCCACCAACATTACTTTGTGGAAACCAAATTTTGAATATGAATTTTAACTTTTTGTTTAATCAAATAGCATGTAAATCTTGTTTTTGCAACCCAAACAAACAAACAAAACATGTAAATCTTGTTTTGTTGATTGTCCTCTTACTTAAAAAGAATTTTAAATAATAATTAAGTATAATAATGTAGTTGTCCTCTTAGAAACATTACAATTAGTTTAGAGCAAAACACATGTAGAAGATGAATTCAAATTAAGCTCTACGTGGTAACATGTTAGAGATAACAAGAGCAATACCACAAAGATTCTTAATTCTTTTACTGTTATTAACAACCAAAGCATCTACTGATCTCAATCTCTTCACATCATCTAAACAATTATCAGCTCCATCCAATGCAGCAGAGACCCTCATGTTCATTCCCATGCCATCTCCTGAAGCCAAAAGCTCGAAAGCTTCCTCGAGGTTTTCAATCGTGCTTTCGTACGCATCTACGCAAGTTCGGTAAGCTAATTTGGATCGAGGGTCGACTCCTCCATCGATAATAGATTGTAGTTTCTTCAATGTTAGTTTTGCCCTTGCTTGTGTAGTATCAAGTGTGGTTTTGGCCAAGGCTTGAACATTAGGAGATGAGTATTTTGAATTGAGGAACTTAAGACAGAAAGCTGGGTTTAAGGTTTTGTCACAGATTGTGCTCATCTCTGAACTTGTGATTGCGTATGAGGAACCAATTAAGACAAGAAACATGAGAGAAGACAAGAAAGCATTGTTCCTTAGATTCGCAGCCATTCTTGTTTTCTCTGTTTTTTTTGTTCTATTAAGGTTTATGATAGAAAATGATATCGGGGACAATGAGTCATTTATATATATAGATAGTAATTACCGTACAACGCATTAGTCAAAACATAATCAAGAATAGTAAAGTAGATATGTGCGATGAAGAAAGTTTTTGCCAATTTTAGAAGAATTGCAAATATAGTAAATCGTAGTTAGTTAAAACAAAAAACATATTGGAAAAATCGAACGGAAATAAAGAAATCAAAGCCAAATTGGTTTACCCAATGAACCAAAACTACGAAACCAAAAATGGTTTGAGTGAATGTTGAATTATTATTACTGATCAGGCCTAAACCGAATCTGAACATATGAGAAAAGAACATTAACGAATTAAAACAGTATATAGTATGGTTTACTCATTCCAAACCACCAAGAAGAATTGAAGGCTAAATAACCACAAATACCAAACCAAATGTACCCAAAATCCAACCCGGTTAAGAGATCGATTTGGCTTCTAATATGTGCCTCTCTCCTTTAAGAGCCTCCTAGTGTGAGACGAGTCACAAATTAAAAATCAAAACCGCAAATCAAAAATCTGAACCAAAACCGAACCAAACCGTGACATACCTGCTTGTTTTTAGATGTGAATCGGCTTGTCATAGGTGGCCATGGCAGCTTCCTTGAGAGCTTCACTCATAGTGGGATGAGCATGACAAACTCGAGCAATGTCTTCACTCGATGCATCGTAGTTAATCGCGAGAACTGCTTCATGGATCAGCTCTCCAGCGTTTGGTGCCATAATGTGAACGCCCAAGATCTTATCCGTCTCTTTATCAGCCAAAATCTTGACCAATCCTTCCGCATTATCTATAGCCTTAGCTCTGCTATTGGCCATAAACGGGAATTTCCCAACTCGGTAGCTCACACCGTCATTCTTCAGCTGTTCTTCGGTTTTACCAACTGATGCAACCTCAGGATGCGTGTAGACAACACCAGGAACCAAGTCATAATTAACATGGCCATGTTTGCCAGCTATGAATTCCACACAAGCGACACCGTCTTCTTCTGCTTTGTGAGCAAGCATTGGTCCTGGAATCACATCTCCAATCGCATACACTCCCGAAACATTGGTCAAGAATCTCTCGTTCACCAGAATTCTCCCGGCTTTGTCAGTTTCAACTCCGATTTTCTCTAGATCAAGTCCAGATGTGAACGGCGTTCTCCCCGCTGAGACAAGGACAACATCAGCTTCGAGTGTGGTCTGATCTCCTCCTCCCGACGGTTCCACCGTGAGCTTGACACCGTCTCCAGAAGAATCCACAGATACAACTTTAGTCTTGAGCATGAATTTCATCTTTTGCTTCTCAAGTGAACGTTGAAACTGCTTACGAATTTCGCCATCCATCGAAGGAACGATATCCCCAGCAAACTCAACAACAGTAACCTCAGATCCAAGTCGACCCCAAACAGAACCCATCTCAAGCCCAATATATCCCGCACCGATAACAATCAATTTCTTCGGAATTTCCGATAAAGACAATGCTCCAGTCGACGAAACAATCTTCTTTTCATCAATAGTAATACCAGGCAAAGATTTGACATCTGAGCCAGTAGCAACAATGATGTGTTTACCTTTCACAACAGTGTTTTCTCCATCAACTGTTTCCACAGAGACTTCATTAGGAGAAAGAAACTTACCATATCCCTTAACATAGGTTACCTTATTCTTCTTAAACAAACCCTCAATACCACGAGTCAAGTTCTTAACCGCATTGTCTTTCTGAGCTAACATAGCAGGAAGATCAACCTCAACCGAACCTACCTTGATACCGTGCTTGGCAAAGTCGTGTAGCGCCTCATGGTACATATGTGACGAGTGAAGTAGAGCCTAATAACATCAGAAAACACACAACAAATACAAAAAAGTTGATTAAGCAGAAACTAATAACATCATCATAGACTTAACACAAGCAAGTAAATGTATCAAGTAAAACCTTAATCGAATTATGATTTCTCTAATTCAGCTATGTTACAGATACATGTCACAATCTAGCCAAAGTTTTCAATTACATTTGTATGGAATCAATGCTACAAATCATCACAGAGACAGTAATTTATTAACACTCTCCTATTGAATCATCCACTAAATACACAGATTCAAATCTCGATGATGATCATCAACTACAATACTCAATTGAAAAATCGAGAAGAGGGTTTTTCGAAATTGACCTTTGAAGGAATACAACCAACGTTAAGACAAGTACCACCAAGAGCACCACGTTTCTCAATACAAGTAGTTTTGAGACCAAGCTGAGCAGCTTTGATCGCCGCCACGTAACCGCCAGGACCGCCTCCGATGACAACGACGTCGTTTTCATCAGATCCCGAGGACGCGAAGCCACGAGAGAGAGAAAAGGAGAATCTGAGTGCGTCAGTGGAAGAGTTGGTTACGTTTCTGGTGAGGAAATACGCTTTCCTTCTTGCTAAATTCGCCATCGCCATTGTTGTTGTTTGAGAGAGAGAGAGACTTGGCTTCTTGTAGAGACGATTACAGAGTTGGGAAAATGTATAAGAGAGCCTCTTTAAAACCTTTTTTTATTTACTTTCTTTATCATAAAATATTCATATTTCCATAATTGACCTGAATATAATTAAAAGTTCTTGATTTTCCATAAATCTCAATTATGTCCACTAAATCTTTGCAATTTATCACAAAGTTATCTAAATTCACATTTCAGTATTTTTTGTTAATGTGACATTTTCATTTTTATTCATACAAGTGCACATTTTTATATATGTTTCATCCTTTTTTAATTCCGAGTTATGAAATGATAACGCTACTGATATATAAATCGATAACATTTAAGCTCCGGTTTTACATTATTTATATGAATACATAGAGAAAAGTACCAAATAAATAGTGTAATTAAAAGAATTATCAAATGTTTTTTTTTGTCAGCAGAATTATCAAATGTTTTTCCAATAAAAATTTGTCCTTATTTTATTATAAACAGAGAAAATATATATGGACATGAAGGTTTTTGGAGGAGGAGAAGATAAGAGATAAAGATAAAGATGATGAGAAAGCAATGACACAACTCCACAAGGTTAGGATTTGAGGCTTTTGTGATAAACTCCAAAACCTTTCACAGTCCACAAAAAAAAAACTCAGATTCCACATATATTGGAGAGTGATTCATGAACATGATATGAGACAAAATGTAGATTAAGATAGTTGAATTAAAATTCCTTAAAAACAATAATAATGGGTACAATAACTAATCCTCAAAAATAAATTGAAATCCTCAAATACCACCAGTTTGGTGTTTCAGCTTTTCAATAATCCTAACAAAACTTCAGGCTGCTTCTGAAACAACCAAACAAACAGATGAATCAAAAATGACATTACAACATTGTTTCTTTCCTCTCTAACTCTAAGTTCTCTTATTTTAATCTCATTCAAATCCAATCTCAAATTAGAGAAATAATCGCTTGATCGGTCTAGAACCGATCATGTTATATATACTGTCAAAAAACTGTGTTCAGTCGCCTCCTAGCATAGCCTGTAACCGAACTCGAGCTTCATCAGAAACACAGAACCTAAATCTTCTCCTCTGCGATTGTTGAGGTGAAGACGGAACTGAGGAGAAGGAGATGACCACAACCGTCAGATTATCTGAAGAGTTGAGCCTCGCTGCTTCTTTTCCAAGTTCCATTGCACATTGTCTCGGGTCACCATGCCGTCTAAGTCCTTGCCTTACGTTACTCACTGCATTCTGGCTTGATAACACATCCCATATACCATCACATGCCAAAATCAAGAACTCGTCGTCCTCAGTTAGAATGATCTGTTGAATCTCTGGGTCTGATATCAGAGGTGAAGAGGAGGCAGTGAAAGGGTTCTTCAGTTCCCAATCCCCAATGGCCCGAGTGACAGCAAGGACCCCGTTGAGGTACCCGTCCTCAAAAAATCCTCCTAAATCTTCAATCCGCCTTCGTTCTGGTTCATATGTTGATCTGTGATCGAAAGACATATCAATAGCCACTCCTCTCCGGCATAGTACAGCACGGCAATCTCCAGCATTAGCAACCAGAAGATGTCGTCCGATTATGAGAGCAGTCAAGGCGGTTGTTCCGCATGAACCACTGACAATACTTTCATCAGACAT
The DNA here is from genome assembly GCA_900128785.1 of Arabis alpina. Lineage (NCBI taxonomy): Eukaryota > Viridiplantae > Streptophyta > Magnoliopsida > Brassicales > Brassicaceae > Arabis > Arabis alpina. The sequence goes on along the minus strand of LT669791.1, from coordinate 9,142,856 downwards.
GGCCATATCAGCCAAAGCATATGCTTTTCGGTGAGAGTTCTCCAATTCTTCTAAGAAAAAGGCGTCAACAATGGAGGGCATCTCCGGAAACACAGCATCTTGAAAAAACAATCTTGTCAAATTCTCCTTCATGTAAACTGCTGCCTCAGGTCCACCATGACCATCAAACACACCATAGAAAGCACTTGGTTCCGAGAAGTTGCAAGATCCGAAATGAGCTGATAAGTCATCTATGCAAATATGTTCGTCCTCCATAGTTTCTCGGCTTCGAATGTCAGAAAAACTCCCTGAACGTATAGTTGGGGTAAAATCACTGTTGGATTCTTCAATAGCAGTAGCTGCACAACTCATGCCCTGTTAAAGAAAACAAATCGTTTAATATTTTACTGTTCATAGTTTTCAGAAAACAATTTACACAACTAAAAAACAGAACCTATAACAGTTCATGATCAACAATTCAAAGGGCATTAAAGTCGTTCCTATAACAACATAAATCTGATTCATAAACAGCGTAACTAATAGTTTTCACAATACAACAAAGGCATAACTTTTCCCTAAACTACAACACACTAATCATCTTAACAAGCACTGATGCAGAATTGATAATTATCAACATAACAAATGCATATTTATTCTCTAAAACACATCAACATTTCAAAGGGCATTAAAGTCGTTCCTATTAAAACATAAATCTGATTCATAAACAGCTTAACTAATAGCAGTCTTCACAATACAACAAAGGCATAACTTTTCCCTAAACTACAACACACTTATCTTCTTAACAAGCATTGTTCGACAATCTTATGCTACACCCAAAACTACTATAAGCCCCTGATGCAGAATTCATCATTATCAATAATAACAACAAAAGCATATTTTTTTCTCTCTAATAAACATTTTCACGAAGAGGGTAAGTTGTCTAAGAGAGAATTCAACATTTGTATCCTACAAAAACAAATCAAAAACCCAAACTTAAATTAAGCTATGAATCCTGATTCATGCACCAATCTCATCTAAAAAAAAACCCAAATTCTAAATCAAATCTAAACGAAACAAAACTCAATTACGAACATCAATTTTGATCGATTAAGATCAGAGAGTCCTAAAAACATACCGATCCAAATCGAGGAGTTTGAGCAGAACCAGAAATCTCAGCACGAACAGAATCAGAAACACGAACATCATCGATCTGAAAATTCTTCTGATCTTTAGCAGAGGAGGAGATATGGCATTTAACGTCGAGAACTCTGATCTCAGTTTCAGCAACCATTGTTTGACTCAGAATCATGATGATTGATTGATTGATCCGATTGAGAAGAATAAAATCCGGGGAAATTGGAGCTTTGCTTGGACGCAATTGAAATTCGCAGAGAAGAAAAGAGAATAAGCAAATTAGGGTTTGGTTTTTCTGTGTTGGATGTTTATTTGTATATTTCTGGATTGACAGATACCTATATTAAATATTAAATAAAATAAAATATTTTTCCATTTCCATTTCCTTTTTGTCAAAGGAACTCGTCAACTTTTTCTTATAAAGTTTTTTTTTTTGGCTAAAAATCTTTTTCTTATAAAGTTATAACAAACGAAAAGAAAATCGTTTTTTTTTCCATCAAAATCATTATAACTTTTATTTTACTGTCTTCAAATTATTAGAAAAATGACAATAATTGTTTTAAAAAATATATATAAACTAAAAGAAAATCCTTTAAAATGTGGAAATTGTATGAATAAAAAAAGTCTATGTAAATAACAGATAAAATATTCAATGCTTTTCTGGTATGTGTTTAAAACACATATATTGTATATTGGAGAAAAGTCAGAATTTGACAGCTAAATATAAATATTTATGTTTATAGTTATTGGTGTATGAAGCCAGATAAGTTTGTATACATGATGATAATATCAGTTTTAAGTTTAATAGGTGGTTATGCGAAATCATATATGATACCTTTCCGCTGATCTTCACTGACTTTTTTCAATAACCTATACTTATTGCAGCTATTTGATTTTTTAGAAAATACTGAAATACTTATGTTCAACAACAAGTTGCAAAAAATATCATAAGATAAACTAAAAATGTGTGTTCAAGTGTATTAAATATTTGTCCTGTGGTGGAATCATTAAGGTTATAAAACGAATTCTATCATTTCAATATTTTAAGAGCTTCTAGATGAAGCAACACATTTTGATCATCTAGCTGCAATAAGTATAGATGACAAGATACACGAACTGGTTTAAAACCTACTTTTGTTGGCAATACCACAAACCACAAGCTCCACACGAAGCAGCTATGCCGCACCCTCAAACAAGTAAACAAAACTTGTACATCATACGCATAACTCCTCACCATGACAATAACATACACCAATCACTTCATAGCTACTAACAAAATAGCCATAAACCACTGTTGGACCAATTTTAATCACATATTAATTAAGGTTTCATGGGCCAAATAATTAATAAGATTAATTGGTAAAATGTGAATAAAAATGAGTCATTACACTCATAAAAAATTACATTATAATGTAATTAAGAGAATATATCTCTTGCCAAATAATTTGAAATTGAGATTGATATATAAGTTTGAATTGGTAAATGGATCATAGATCCAATGGACCATATTCATTTGAATTTTGTGCTTAATTATTATTAACACAAAACAAAATATCTTTCTTAATCAATTTCAAATAAACAAAACGTTAGAATTAAATGGTAATGACCATCATTATTGACATTGATTGTCAAGTCATACCACAAAACGTTTTTGGCTAAGAGGAAGCATGAACTTACCGAATTCAATGTTTTGATTTGGCATTAGTGAGTCAAAATCAATTTAAAACATATCTTTGATTCTTGCTTAGGAAAAAGCCTATAAAATGCACACTTCCTCACTTCTCCAAACACACACAATGATACATAATCATACATTCACAGAACATAAAAATTCAACAATCTCTCATCTCTTTTTCTATAAAGTAGTCTCGAGAGTATACCTTGGATTCTTAGTTCGTAGATTCTATAATCGAGTGTCGCGATTATAGTCTAACACAATTTTATCATGGGATTCAGAATCTCATTAGACCGTCACACTACGGGAGATTTTATGAATTAAGGAGAGAGATCATATCTCGACTCTGTGTATTTTTATAAAATCGTCTTCATAAATCGTTTATTTCTTCTCCTTAATTCGCATTTTCTCAATCCGGTTTTTGGGTTCCTACAATCTTAATTCATAAAATCCGCTTCCTGCTTATCGCTTGAATCGGATTGATATTGAGATTATTTTTTATTTTAAAATAAAATAAAAGGAGGAAAAACGATATTGAATTTACGATCTCTTTCATAAGTATCTCATGAATTCGAAACAATTTTCTATATTTATTTCAATTTATGAAATAGTTTATGCAAACGTTTTATAACACTTTCGCGGAAGGTTTCAAAATTAAAAAGTTTTCTAATACGATTTCCGTGAAGGATTTTAAGGCGAGTTTCGCGAAACGTATCTAGAAAATATTTTGGATAAAAGCCTTTTGGTTAAAATCCAGAAAATATTATAATGATTAAAAACGCTTTCTAAAGCTATCATTGTAATCATTTTCATCCAATAAAAAAGCCATAACAAGAGAAAAATATGTGATATTGATATTAATTGATAATCACAAAATATCTTCTCAAAATTTTGACTTAACAAAACGTTGACACAAATTATAATTGTCATTAATTTGATAATTGCACATTTGATGTCCACTTAATGTGAATAACACGTTTTTAGTCAAGGCTTAAAGAAGAAAAAAGAAACGGACAAATTTCAAATTTGTCTTAACTTGAACATTTGAGTTAATGTCCAATATTGACTTTAATGGCTCTTGTCTCTCTACTTTTCTTATGGTGAAGACGAAAGGCTACAAATAGCTACCATCTCTCACTACTCTACACACATACTCATTTTGATAATGATTCTGTTTATCTTCTTGATACAAATCATGACTATCAATGATGAATGCAATGTTAAAGGAATCGGGATGCCCATAATCTGTGGGGGTAAACTTAGTTCACCACAAACTATTTCCTTAACAATATCAACTAAGTTGATAAAAATCGAATGGAATGGTGGCAATACGCTATTATCATCATCAATATCTATTTTAATAGATATATACTTGCTAAACAGCAAAAATATGCATTTGAAAAAGTTCGAAGCATACAAGATGAAAATTCGAAACCAACTTGGAAAATCTATGCAAATGGATATATGTGTTAAAAGTTGCAAGTTTGATGAAAATGAAATGTGTTTTTTTTTTTTTTTTTAAATTACATTATTCATCGGAAAAACTGCTACTTATGCACTTGAAACTATTCGAGTTATGGGACAAGATTCTCAACTCTTAAGTTACCTCCAGAAATGTGAGGGAAGCATCGCTTACCACAGAAAGTCATTGGCAAAATGCCATATGAATTTTTTTTTAAAGGTAAAGTACATTTGTACAAATACCTGAAAGTGTGGGGGGTGTCTCGCAAAATCGCAAAGCAACCTCTCAAATTGTATTTTATTGGATATGCACATAAAAATAGTGTTTATTGGTTTCTGATTGATCATCAGATTTACCATATATCCATGTAAATATAATAATAAATCAAAGAATCTAAATCTTTCGATAAAAGCATCTGCTGGTCTTTCGCAAGAGAATGCACCATTACTTTCACGAAAGCCTTGTCTAAACTAGACATTCCATCGTGAAAAACAAAACACCACTAATGAGATCGACTCCATTATGAAAAATCATACATGAGAGATAATCGATTTATCACAAGGGCGTATAGTCCTAAGGTGTTAATGGTTATTATGATTAGTCATATTTTGTAAGAAGAAGACATATAACCATTAGACAAATGATCTCAAATGGATTAATCTCAAATGATTATATCTCACTGGACAACCTAGGATCCATTTTTAAAAGGTGTCTCACGAGATCAAATTGTTAAATCATCGAAAGGAATGGGTATAAAGCCTATTAATTAAGAGAAAGTTTGATGGAAACCCTACCTACATGACTGGAGATCCCAGAAAATTGGTTCAAGGGGACAACTAATTCAAACTAATTCTACATACAAGCACTGGAAATTACCCAGTTCCTAAGATGATATACAGTGCTTCCTGTATAACAAGGATAAGCTTTGCTTTTAATGATATTCACCATAACTTTGATATATACGTGGAGTATTACATGATACTTCATAAAACAAAGTCTATGACATATCACCTAGTGAGTGAGAAAAATGCCGTTTCTAGGAGAATGAACGAAAGGCTATGCTCTCCGAAATCACTCATGATACCAGGCATGTTTAAGGCCACAATGAACCCAATAGAGAACTAAGTTCTACGAGAAAATGAAACTGGGTTATGGCTGTTGTCTAGGTTTACATAAAAATCCGGATGGTTCAAGACATCGTGTTCACCATCTGGCCAAGTAAGCCCGATAGCTAGTAACAATGATTGGTTCAAATCTGAAAAATGCTACCAACTCATATACAGTGATTTTTCGCTTATACTCTCGTAAAGTCCTTCTGTCTAGTCTAGCGTGTCTTGTCAATCTAGTCAGAGTCTTTCGAGTCTGTCAAAATCTTCTTATGTTTAGAGTCATTTCTATTCATGTGGGGGATTGTTGGACCAATTTTAATCACATATTAATTAAGGTTTCATGTGCCAAATAATTAATATGATTAATTGGTAAAATGTGAATAAAAATGAGTCATTACACTCATAAAAAATTACATTATAATGTAATTAAGAGAATATATCTCTTGCCAAATAATTTGAAATTGAGATTGATATATAAGTTTGAATTGGTAAATGGATCATAGATCCAATGGACCATATTCATTTGAATTTTGTGCTTAATTATTATTAACACAAAACAAAATATCTTTCTTAATCAATCTCAAATAAACAAAACGTTAGAATTAAATGGTAATGACCATCATTATTGACATTGATTGTCAAGTCATACCACAAAACGTTTTTGGCTAAGAGGAAGCATGAACGTACGGAATTCAATGTTTTGATTTGGCATTAGTGAGTCAAAATCAATTTAAAACATATCCTTGATTCTTGCTTAGGAAAAAGCGTATAAAAGGCACACAACCTCACTTCTCTAAACACACACAATGATACACAATCATACATTCACAGAACATAAAAATCCAACAATCTCTCATCTCTTTTTCTATAAAGTAGTCTCGAGAGTATAGCTTGGATTCTTTGTTCGTAGATTCTATAATCGAGTGTCGCGATTATAGTCTAACACAATTTTATCGTGGGATTCAGAATCTCATTAGACTGTCACACTACGGGAGATTTTATGAATTAAGGAGAGAGATCATATCTCGACTCTGTGTATTTTTATAAAATCGTTTTCATAAATCGTTATTTCTTCTTTTTAATTCGCATTTTCTCAATCCGGTTTTTGGGTTCCTAAACCACCTACATACCAGCTAACACTTTCAGTGGAAGATTTTTAGATATATATACAAAATGTTAATGTTTCCATAGACTCACCATACTATACAATGGAAAGTGGAAACTACACTTGCTCAAATTCGGGATTATGGGCCTTTTCCTTAAATATATCAGCCCAATGGGCTTATATCTCAGTCAAGCTCAGTTTCTTTCAAAACCAAAAATTCTTCGTCTTCTTCATTCCTCACTTTTTCTTCTCCGATTCTTCTTCAGATTGTCTCTCAATGGCGCGTAATCGGGTAAACTTTCTAGATTCTTATTTAGTCTAGGTTTCTTCATTAATCAGTTTATGGAATCTCAGCTTTTGTGTTTGTTTCCATCGATGTTTCTTCTTCTGGTTAGTTTCGTTTCCATTGCTACATACTTTATTCTTGTAGATATTTCTAATAATGCTGTGAACAGTTGATTTTGACTTCGTTTTCTTGCAGCGATTTAGGGTTTATAATTGTTCATTTTGTTTTAGAAATTTGTACTGATTCAATAATGGAAATCGAATTTTGATTTTTTGTTTGGGGATTTATGTGTTCTTTTGGAAGCCAGGAGGGTTTGGTTTTGTTGCTTGATGTAGGACCAGCGATGCATGATATTCTCCCTCATGTTGAAAAAGCTTGTTCCTTGCTACTTCAAAAGAAGGTCCTTTATTTCTCAAATTATTGCTCACATTTTGAGCTTTTTTTTCTTCTGGATGTTTCATAATTGGCTTTGGTTTTTGTTTGTTGTTGCAGTTGATATACAACAAGTTTGATGAAGTCGGAATTGTTGTATTTGGAACTCAAGGTTGCTCTCTCTTGATTTATCCACAAGTGTTATTGATACTCTTGCCTGAGGAGTGTAGTCTGATGTGTCTTATAATGGCCTTAGATGTTAGGTTTTGAGTAGTAAAATTGGAATCTATCCTCTCTAGTACCACCATTGTTGATATGGCTCTTTATTTGAGTATTATCAACTATTTGGTATTTGTTACACTTTTTTTTTAATCATTTTTCATGCGACTTCTGCAGGAACCCAAAATGAGCTTGCTACGGAAATAGGTGGATATGAGCATGTTACGGTTTTAAGGAACATCAGAGCTGTTGATGAAGCGGTGGTTGAGTATGTAAAGTGGCTCCCTCGAGGAACTGTAGCTGGGGACTGTATCCTATTAGCCTATTTACAGTGTTACCATTTTTCTTTTGTTTTTAGTTTCCTTGGTTTCTTTGACTGGCTTCAGTTCTTGATGCTTTAATTGTTGGGATGGATATGCTTATAAAGATGTATGCCGCTACGCAAAAGGGGAAAAAACGGTTGTGTCTCATCACAAATGCTGCATGTCCTACCAAGAATCCGTTTGAAGGGACAAAAGATGATCAAGTCAGCACTATTGCTATGAAAATGGCTGCAGAGGGTATAAAGATGGAAAGCATTGTAATGAGAACCGATTTAAGCGGTGATGTTTATGAGAATACAATAGACGAGAATGATCATTTGTTGAATTTATTCTCCAGCAACGCCATTGCGAAAACAGTGTATGTTGATAGTCCACTCTCACTGCTAGGTTCCTTTAAGACCCGTAGAGTTGCTCCAGTTACTCTGTTCAGGGGTGACCTTGAGATTAACCCAACAATGAAGATTAAGGTAACAGTTGTGTAGTGTTTCTGGGTATCACTCAACCTGTTGTTCTTTGGTGTTATTCAATTTCTTAGTCCATCTAAAGATTATATAATTCTTCGAGAAAAGTTTTTGGGAATGATAATTTTGATTATGAATTTTGCAGGTGTGGGTTTATAAAAAAGTGGCTGAGGAGAGACTTCCCACACTAAAAATGTATTCTGACAAAGCGCCTCCAACTGACAAGTTTGCCAAACATGAAGTAAAAATCGATTATGATTACAAAGTTACTGCAGAATCTAGCGAGGTTCTTGCTCCAGAAGAAAGGATCAAGGGCTTTCGCTATGGACCTCAGGTTGTTCCTATATCACCAGAAGAGATGGAAACACTCAAGTTCAAACCTGATAAAGGCATGAAGCTTCTGGGATTTACTGAGGCGTCAAACATATTGCGGTAAGCAATAAACACATATATTTATGTTTGTCTGTAAACTCTTGGTCATTAAAGTTGAGAGAATATTGTTTTGTGTTTTCCTCTGCATGTCAATGAAGACATTATTATATGAAAGACGTGAATATAGTTGTTCCTGACCCGAGCAAAGAAAAATCTGTTATTGCCGTCTCTGCCCTTGCGAGAGAAATGAAGCAAACAAACAAGGTGGCTATTGTACGTTGTGTCTGGAGAAATGGACAAGGGAATGTGGTTGTTGGGGTCCTGACTCCAAATGTGTCTGAACGAGATGACACTGTAAGTTAAAATTTTGATCTGGCTCATATGAACACTTATATTCGAATCTGACTAAGTTGATGATCATTTACCTCTTTTGCAGCCTGATTCTTTTTACTTCAATGTGCTACCTTTCGCCGAGGATGTCCGCGAGTTTCCGTTTCCTTCTTTCAGCAGGCTTCCTGCGTCATGGAAGCCAGATGAGCAACAACAAGCAGTAGCAGATAATTTTGTTAAGATGCTTGACCTTGCACCTTCTGAAAAAGAAGAAGTTCTAAAGCCTGATCTTACTCCTAACCCCGTTTTGCAGGTAAAACCAGTTTCTTTCTGCTTTTGAATATTGATAGTTGTGTTCCAACTCGTTCTGATGAAAGATTTTACATATGTATCTTATCAGCGCTTTTATGAATACCTTGAGTTAAAATCGAGATCCGCGGATGCTGCTTTACCTCCAATAGATGAAGCTTTCAAGAGAATTATGGAACAGGATCCAGAACTCTCTTCCAACAATAAATCCATAATGGATGCATTGCGTGGAAATTTTGAAGTCAAAGAGAACCCGAAGGTTTGTTCTCCTGAATGAATTCATCAGCTTTCAGCTAGGAACCTGAATTATCATATCCTTAATTCTTTCATATGACTTTCATTGCAGTTGAAAAAGTCTTCTAAGAGATTGTTACGGGATAAGCCATCGGGTTCAGATGATGAAGACAATCGCATGATTACTTATCATACCAGTGACAATAAAATTGACAACATCGGAGATGGAACCCCGATTCAAGATTTTGAAGCCATGATATCCCGTAGAGATAACCATGACTGGATCGATAAAGCAATCACACAAATGAAAACACGAATAATGAAGCTCGTAGAAGAAGATAGTACCGATGAAAACGACAGAGCGTTGGAATGTTTACTCGCTTTACGCAAAGGCTGTGTCTTGGAACAGGTCTCATTTTCCGTTCTCTATATTGAACTTGTGTGGCATTTTACTCTCTTATAAAGTAATGGAGTATTCTTCTTACATATGTGAATCAGGAGCCAAAGCAATTCAACGAGTTCTTGAAACATCTATACGAATTGTGCCGAGAGAGAAACTTATCCCATTTTCTCATACATTTCACGTCGAAGAAGATCACTTTGATTCCCAAATCGGAAGCAGCAGACAGGTTTACATATAGACACAAATCTTCAATATTGTATTTGTTGTTTAATAACAAAATTGGTCTGAATGTTGTTTGGTTGGTCGTTTGTTCAATGCAGTGATGTGACGGACGAGGAAGCTGGATGTTTCTACGTCAAACAAGAGCCAATGGTGGAGAGCTAACTACGTTTTAGTCACTGTGATCGTATTATGTCTGAAACGACGCGGTTTTGTCTGACTTTTGCTTTGTTTAAGAACTCAGCAAATTTGTAGTGGAAATTTGTTATCACCAATCACTCGTAAGTGATAATTAATTTTAGAAACGACCCCTTTTGTAACTATTCGAATTGAGAATTGGTTAAGAGTTAAAACTTTAAACAGTATTATCCTTTTTCTTTACGTTACAAATTAAAACTGTAAATTTTACTCGTAAACTGTGATTATAAACTACTCCTTCCGTATTTGAAAGATTGATGATTTTAGACTGGGTCCTCTTAAGGGAGTTGGAAATATAATTACATGCCTAGCTCTTGTAGTTCGTTTGGTCAGCTATGCACGTTTATGTGCAACGCTTGACAGGTTCGAAGCTCGAGTTAGGCACGATAGAGGAGATGGTGTTGATTGTGTTTGTGAACTTGATATGAGATATTCTAAAATATCTCTTTTTTATTATCAAAAAAATTGTGGACATGAGTGATTCACAAATAAATAAAATGTATAAAAAAGTGTTAACAATTAGCCCGTCTAGCTCAGTTGGTAGAGCGCAAGGCTCTTAACCTTGTGGTCGTGGGTTCGAGCCCCACGGTGGGCGATATTTATTTTTATTTACATTTTTATATTTTTGAAAATATCGGGTAAAATAGATTCACTGAAATGAAATGCTTCAAAGTTCATGTGATATTTGTCTATCTATTAGGCTTTGATCATTTGATATTTGTGTTAATTCAACTAAATATAACATTACAGAGAGGGAAAGTTTCCAAACTTGGGAAATATATGCAAAAAATAAATAAAATTATATATGGCTGCCCCGTATACATGTGATTGTGATTACACGAGTCTAATTTTGTCAAAAGTCTGTACGTTTTTTTATATATACATATATATTTCTACGATATGACTGATTACCAGAAAAATTGAATCTCCTTCTACCAAAAGCTGTGTTTTATCTCGCCCACCTGAGGAGAACAAAAGTATGTCTATTAGAGATCAAACGCTCGATCCTAAAACCATTAGATTAGAGAGCATGTTGTAGCAAACAATAACTAATGACTGTTTGCGTTATAGTCATCGCGCAAAAGTATATATGTGTTCAGAGATTGGATAGGGAATGCAAAACACCAGAAATTAACCATTAACTAGTAAGAGTCTTTACCGAGGAGGCTGAGAGGGGGACATTGGAAGGTGAGAGAGCTCAAAGATTCAGACAGCTTTAACTTGAGCTAGGCGTAGGGCTTGTGCCGAATGTTGAAGACGGTGTGACTGAAGCTGGCATTTGTTGAGAAGCTCCTTCAGCCCAAGAACTCTCAGAAATCGGGGAATATGGCCTTGTCACTTTGTTTTTCACCATTCCCTAAAAAAACAAATACAATAACCGAAACCTCATCTAAATTTGAGTTCCTTGTTTGGCATAATAATTTCCAACCATTATAACATGTTAGGCAAATGGTGAAATAAGGAAGGTGGCATTAATGTAATTAAAGGTGACAGAGAACTCTTCTCACCTTTGCAGCATTATCCCCATACAAGTTAATGGCTTGATCGATGGCCGAGTAAACCTCAAATGCCTGCTTGGTGTTGGGACTACATTTGATAGCACGGACCTGTTCCTTCGATTTCAGGTAGAGAATAAGCCGCGAAGGTGGGGAGTTAGGTTGGTCTTTTTTCCCGTCAGTCAATTCCATGGTTACCAAATCATTCCATAGAACATCCCACTGTATAGAACACGCATCTTTTGCCGGGATAAACTTCCTTTGACCCATTATGTTGGAGGGTTGCTACAAACATTAAACGTTTGCAAATGTCAAAAGGATTTCTTGGAGATACCTTACATATACATAAAGAGAGCAAGAAAGTATTGTGTGACTCACTTGTAGCAGTATTACTCTTCGATGTGTGATCATCAGAACTTTTCCTTTCGGAAGAATGAAATGACTTTCGTAAGCATCTGTTAATGCAAACTTCCCGCGTACTTTGAACAGATCAACCTGACCAAGGAATGATCCAGATTCTGCCAACTGCAATATGACCTGCAAATGCAATATATAGCACAAATTGAACCAATATATCATCAGCACCAGTAAATCTATACCTCATCAACTAACTAAGAAACAAACGAGTAGTGCGATACTGATAAAATAGATTCATGAGTTACAAAATGTACCTGTCCTTGTGCTCTGTATTCGTTGTAAGGACGAAGCAGGCTATCAGCACCAACAGCTCTTGGAAGTCTACGGCGAAGAAGTTGTTCATCTGAAGTGATGGCCGCTGCTATCTTCATCCTCATGGCATTTGCACCTTCAGTGGTCTTTGACAGAAGATCCAAAACTCCACTCACAGGTTGGGCAGCAACACCAATAATTCCTTTCCCAAAACCCGAGACAAAGCCTTCAACACCAGAAGACTTTGCGCCTTCGAGAGGCTTTGTCAATATGCCTGTGACTCCTCTAAACAGGCCTTTTGCTAGAGCTCCACCTCCTTCTCTGATAATATCGCCAAAGTCCTCAACACCTTTGTTGTCCTGCCACATATGAGAAACACATGAGCGTGTACTAACAAAAGGAAGCACAGGAAAGAAACACTGTGGCAAGCCCATACTTGCATTTAGTATCAAAAGATTTTTTACATATTTTGTGAACGGATGGAACGCAGCATATATTAATTTTGGTGTATCTACACGAAACAGCAACATACACAAGGAGGAAAAATCAAAGTCAGGAATTAACCTGTCTTTGTCGACTTTGGATGAACTTTTTATCCATTGATAATGCAGCTATGCCTTGACTCATATGTCCAAGTGCGCTGCTTGCATTGCCAAGAATATCAACACCTGAGAGCAACTGAAGAGGCTGGCCAAGGAGGTCTTTCTTTACATTCCTCATAGCACTACTGATCATAGTGCTGTGGCGCATGGATATGTTCTCATTAAATCTTTCACTTATGCGTACCTGTTTGAAGATAAGAAGAATTAAGAAAAAAGTATATATGTCTTGACAATAATCACTATGGCAATCCAGATTATGAAATGATAAACCAATTCATACATGTTGGACAATCCTATGAGTGAAAAATAATGGTATATAATTTTTCCAACATCTACATGAAAGTCGTGGTCGCCCAGAGCCATGTAAATATTGAGAAAAAAAATGAACTACCACAATAATAATCCCTCTATCGTGACTTATGTATAAGTAGGCCAAATTTTGTTAATTGGTATCTTAAATAGGTTATTCGCATAAAACACAGAAGTCCTTATTGTTGAGCAATTTTCTCACAAATGAATTACTCTGAAAAACTTACTGGCATGTTTTCCGTATTCCCAAGAGCAGTCATCAGGGACGACCAAAATCCAAGCACTCCCCTTGGCCTTTGACTTGGGGACATGGCCATGGATACTTTAAATCTGACTTCTGAGATGTTAAAAACTCTGCAATTTTTTAAGGGGTGTAACCATAAAGGTAAGTGTTGTGAATGGAAGACTCATTCTGTAAAGAGCAGAGAATATATTAAGTAAAACATGTACCCGATTTGAATGAATGGATCAACTGATACAGCTGTGGACTTAGAATCGGATAGTCTACTCAAGTTGGCTTGCTGAATCATCTCATGAATGCGCCAGATAATAGGTTCATGAATGTTTATCAGAAAGGCAGTATTTTCACGTCCCTGGTACAGAAATATCACAATATGATCAAATTACAGAAAACAATAGAAGTATTTCAGGTCGAAAACAGAAAATGTATAAGCTTACCTGGAAACCTATATACGGGTAGACACGGAGATCAAGACCAGCATTTGATTGCATAGTAACAGAAAACTTTAGAATGTAATCAGCTTTGTCTCCACTTCTCTGTGGTCTGAATAGAACTGGCATTGGAGCCAATGGCAATTGGTTATCAACTTGTAATCCTTGCATCCTTAGTTTGAACCTGTAAAATAATTAGCGTTCAACATTAGTCCCGCGTCCTTTGTTTGTATAACAACTAACAGAATCTGATAAGCGTGAATGGAAATAGAGCTACATCGTAAGAACGTTATAAACTCACCTGCTAAGCCCAGAGCCCAAGCCAGTTGAATACGCCAGAAAGAGGTTTTGCACCGACATGTACAGTATTTCCTCAGGAGCATGATCGATTACGGAGATTCCAAGCTCAGCGAGCTCAACAATCACATGAAACTCAGACTCTTCCGAGGCCAGAATATGAGATTGCTGAGACACATTTCCAGATATATCGGAGACAGATGATGCTGGAAGTCTTCTGCTTATGCTTGAGGTAGGCTCAATTGCAGGCATCCAGTCACTGATTCTAACAATGTTCTTTTTGTCTTCCTTTATAATAGTAACTCGTATGGGTCTGGTAGGTCCACTCTCACTTCGTGGTGGATGATCACATATCTTATCAATATCAAATTTTTCTGACTTTGAAGGGTCGCTTCCATCAACAAGGAGTTCAAATAGATGCCGTCTACCAAGATCTTCCCAGTAAAATGAAGCAGCCGCATTAGGAGGAAGAAATTGCCAAGACTCACTGATACCATCCACTTGGCGATATCGAATAGGAAGAAACATGGAACGGTTCTCAATCCTAGGAGAGTTGATCCCATTTTAGAATATGGCAAAAAAGATTGTCAGATACACGTAGTGTAAAGCCATAAATATAGGAGAGGGAACACATTTGGAATCAGTAAACAGGATGCGTTCTTGTATCAACATAATTTCATGCAGGCTCCACGCACTAAGTTATTCACCAAACTGATAACGGGGTATGTGGCAGAAATGTTTTTAATGATAATCTAGCAGTTCGAAAATGTACCCACTAAATCCAAGCAAAAACAATAGTAACATGTGGTTACCTGTAAGGGCCGGAGACAGAGTTCGGCCTGAAAATAACTTCATAACGTGAGTTCTTTGTCCCGCTTCTGACTTGTACTCTTAGCTGCAATTGATCAGTCCCATCTTCTCTTCCAACAGGGACACGCATCATACCTTCGCTCAATACACTGAATGGAGTGCTCCATCTATATCCATTCACTCGTAACTGAAAATGTTCTCATTTGCCATTAGCACACTGATCATCGTTAAAAAGAAAATACAGAAACTTGAAGGTACATCACATACTTTTAGCAACTCAAGTCGGCTGGAAGACTGCCATCCAAAAAGCTTTGGAGGGTCAGAAGGATTAATCCATTCTTCTGTCTGACAATCGCACTGTTGAAGACAGATGCTCATGCCCACCCTGTTGATGAATAAAGTGTGTGGTTGGAGTTGAATAACCTGCAAACAAAAGATCAAGTCATCTAATTTTTAATTGGGAGTAGGATATTACCAAGTGGAACCCAATATTATGTGCCTATCCAGAAAAGCTAGTGTTCAAATTACTATTAAGCCTGGATCTGCCTCAAAATAATCTTAATATATTATAACAACGATAATAGCCTAATATTTAGCAAAAGCATGTTTACTTTTTAAAGAAAACAAGAGAGGGAAAGCGGAGACTAAACTAAGTACTGTGATAAATTAACACCAACAGAAACACCCATACAGGAGCAAAAAATTGATTTCAGAGAAATATGCCTGAGGAAAGAAACAAAAATCTAACGAAGGTGATATCTGACCTTTGTTCTGTCAGAGGTCATATTCAGTACTGCTGAGAGCTTGTAGTATGAAGCGTCTGAGCGGAATGCCTTTACATCTATGCGTTCCTGAAATAGGATTCATAATTAGTAAAAGGAGTGAATATTTCCAGGCTAACCAACTAAAGAAAAATTAGGAGGAAAATAATGCGTTCAGAAGCGATCAGAAATGGTTTAAAAAATAAAAGAAAGTCCAGACAATTCAAGCTATTAGCTTTAAAGCATATCATTTAAGCTTAAGCTACTCACCTTCTTCTCAAGCTCAAGAAGAGATATTCCAGGACTGTAGATCTCAGAATCCCGAGCTGCGACAGCAATACCAATCCGTGGGGAGACATAAGAATCCTTCTGAGACGGAAACAGCACAACGCCACTCCGGCCAGCTGATTCTTGTGGAGAAAGCATGCTAGGCATAGGACTTGTATCCTCAATAACCTCAAGCACTCGGAGATTTTTCTTCTGTTGTCTTCTCTCCATCGAAAATCCGGGGTTTATCTTAAAAGATTTGGAAGCCCTAGACAGACTGGGTGAGCCAGCTTCCACAGATTCTGAAGGTTCAATCTCCACCACTCTATAGCCTAGAGGAACATATGAATCATTTGTAATCCAGTATGGGACAAAGAATCTTATAGTCTTTGGTGCGGCTCCTGTTTCTCCCACATCACGTTCTATACTTACACGTAATCTCCTGAAATTTGATAAGAATAAGTACGATGTGGCAAAAGAATTTTTTTCTGAAATATGGTATCAGGTTATCAGAAAGAAAGAAAACCGTTTTCATTTGATAATTCTAAACATATTAAGTTTTCATCAATAAATTGTTTTCAGCTACTGACCGTGACCATGGAAGGTCGCGAGCCATAAAATGCTCCTAAACCCATTTTTTAACAAATGAATACACTCAAACATCTGCAGTAATAAGCAGAGCTAACGAGACTAACAGTTCCAGTCAAAATGAGAACTCAAAAAGAAAAAAGAGACAAACCTTTTGCTCTGTTGATGGACGAACCAAAAGGATGACACGCTGTCACTTGAAGATAGATCTAAAACAGGAATAGGATCCTACGAAAGAAAATTATATGTTTTAAGAACTTTTTCAAAGTGTGGGTAGATTCTTCAGTAGAATATTAACGCTTACCTTTTCCAAAGCCCAACCACCATGGACAGCTAATGTCAGATACACAGGCCTCTGAATATCTGCTGAATATACATGAGCACTCTTCCTTGAGGATACTACACCATGTTGTCTCTCAAGATATGTGCCTTCTTTTGTTTTTTCCCACACTGTGAATTTGACTGGACAAGGAAGTCTATTTTCTAGCTTCAAAGGAGCACTGATAGAAATTTTCCAATCATAAACAGGTGTATTAAGGTCTGTATGAAGAACTGACGCATCTGATCCTATGCTAAGCCAGAATGGCTTACTCCCAGTGGAGGGTTGGCAGCAGAAAAGCATATCCTTCTTCTCAAGCTGGTTTAATTTCAAAAAAAAAGCAGATGCTCTGCTGCTTTGCTTCATAGTATGCTGGCGAGTAAGTAAACCTTGATCAACAAAAGGTTGATCTTTCCCACAACCAGAACTCACAGCGCTGCAAGAACCCCATGCATAAGAATGATGAGGGTTATCAACCTTTGGCCGGACATGTAGGCACTGTTCATTATCCTTTGATAAGCATCCCCATGGTAAAACATAGGAAGATCTAGAGGCAATCAAAGCATTATGATTGCTTGCTCCTGAAGAGACATTCTGATCAGAAGATATGGATATCTCCAGATTGACATCTGAATCGTTTACAACTGTAGCTAAACATCTGAATGTTGCGTGCTTTCTTCCATTTCTCATAGAAACTTCCATTGCAATAAAATCATTTTGCAGTGATTTTGGAGCAATAGAGAGCGGAAGCAGCGAGCGAATGCTATGCCATGAGTCATCAGGGCGAACTCCAATCCAGAAACCAGTGTCTCCGTCATCAAAATCCTTACTTTCCTTATTTCTAAGTGTGTTGGGTATTGAAGTCTTCTCGAAATAAGATGTTGAGACAAGCAAGCACCCGTTGTCATGTATATCTTCAGCATTCTTCATTTCATGAATCAAAGGAGAATTGACAATGTATGTTACTAAAGCTTGAGAAGTAAATTAACACGCCCTGATATAAATGAAAAACAACTAACCTTTCTCTGAAGCGTATAAGAACTTGTATTCTCAGCATCACTTGATTGATTTATCATCCTTACAGATGCTACCTTTCTAAGAATATTTTCCCCATGTCCAACAGGAAATGAAAGCGAGCCCACGACCTCCCCTGTATCAGTCAATAGCTTACTATCATGTAACATAGGCACAATCTCAACTCACTGAACTCTTGGGACCATGTCCAGTCCTATTATTCATGTATCAGGTATGGACAATCCAAGGACTCAAATGACAATACATAATGTCAATTCACTCTCAAAACTAACAAAAACACACACATACAAAAGGACAGTTGAATTCATGGTTATACATGAAGAACGAGTAAAAAAAACAGAGATCTAAGAAGTCATTGAATCGAACCTTTTCCAGCTTTAGCAGCAAGGTTTGTTACCTCAACCTCCAATCTGGCTAGTCCCTATAAAAATAAATATAGAAAAAGGTAGCCATATGAGATAAGTTCCAAAACCATGACAATTATATCTAGTTCAAAAGGAATATTGCATACCAAGATACCAACCTAAGTTGTACCACTAACAAATCTAAACCAGAGTAAACAGTGGGAGAGCAACTATTGATATACTGTTCCTGTGTTCCAATTCAATGCTACCTCTAGGCTTAAACGCTTATGATATTGCATGTTTGAAGGAAAAGATGAAGAAAGGAAGCATAAAATTAACTGTTTCCTTATTAACTACCTTCCTTGGAATTTCAAAAATGAAAAGTTCATTCCACTTGGAAGTGCATTCCATCAAGTCATTGACAACTGTAGTGGAAGGCTTCACGCACTTCGTCCTAGCACTTTGAGGAAAAAGCTTTTGTGGTTCTGCACCCTGACTATCAACAACGAGGCGCAGGGTGCAAAAGAAACTGTGACTGTTACCATCATCAACGATATGCAAACCCTGCAAAAAAATGTTAAAATAGCATTTTAACCATAAAAACTTCTAATAGGCCACCATAAATATTTCAAATAATGCTAAAATATATGTGTAGAAACCTTAGCCTCAAGAATCTGTACTGTCATGTAATTGCGCGCTTCTCTAGAACTGTCTGAAACATTTACTCTATTGGAGAACCTTGGAGGTGGAACCCAGACAGAAGTGTTGTCATCGTGACACAATTTTACAACTACATCTGAGTTCTCCTCCAGCTTTTTCAGATATATGTCACGGCCGAGTTTATTCTCTACCACGATGGTCTGAAAATCATCTTCGTCAAGAGCTGAAAAAGCTGAAAGATCCCCACTCTCACGAGAGACACCAGATTCCTGTACCACATCAGACTAGTAAGTAACAAGCTATGAAATATTATCTTTTCACGAAAAAAGAATAAAGAATAATTTACATCTTTTATTTTGGCCGCTCTTTCTTCAAGTTCTAACTGCCTTCTCCAGGAAACAACAGCATCACCAAGCGTTTCAAGGTTTGCAGCACTAACATTTATGTTCAATATATTAGTAGCAGCAATTCGCAGACGCTTTCCTGGCTTTGATGATTCACTCAAAGCAGTATCATATGTTTCCAACCTTCAAAGGAGCAGAAAATCAAATCTTATTCCAAATACTACAATTAAATGCAGTTTCATTCAGTCACATTATAAATCAAAAACGTTACTATCGTTACTTGAATATTCCATCAAATGGCTCCAGAAGAGGCTCCCACGCTTCTAACTGTGGGTTAAATGTTGAAGCAGCGATTGAGGAAATGAGTACTGCATTCATGGCCTCGGGACGACCATGAGTTGCGAGCTTGATATTGGTGACAGTTGTGTCAAAGAGAGGAGTCATCTGGGAGCATTCAGAACAGAATAATATGTAAACACTGAGTTCCAACAAATTGGCTAATAACTTTGAGCATATAACATACCATTCCATGTAAGCCATCTAGAAGTGTCAAGGAGAAGCATCTCAGCTTAATTTCCGCATTTACATTTTCCTGAGTCTTCGGCTTTGCAGATTCTCCAACAGCAAAAGCCATACGACTTGGAGGCCTTTTAAGATCAGAACGTGCAAGGAAAGTGCATGCCTACACAAGGTATTAGCAGCTATCAGGATTGGCAAATACTTTTTACAATGTAGGTAGTTAAGCTAAAAATGGATGGTAGTTAATTCATAGAAACAGGTGGTCCTACAATTCATGTTGACAATTGGGAGCTTTCAAAGAAAAAGAGATGCAGCATCAAAAATTAAATGTTTGTTGAACCTGATTGTCAACTTTCCAAATGCTCCAGCATTGAGAGGACTTTGAACTTGAAGATCTCGAGACAGAAGTATCATAAATGTTGGTCTGGTTAACAAGATCAATCCTCGGACAACAGAATGAATCCACACGTGGCGCCTCATCAAATTTTGTGAGAACACATCCTAGAGTAACATAACCAGGAGGTGCAACAGGAAACCAGCAGAAAACTTCATCCAAACCTTTCCCCACAATATGTGCGACTTTGTTGAACTGCACAGGTTTCGCAGCAATCTCAGGGTCATCTGCTTTGAAGAGTATCCCCAATGCCGGTGGCTCCAATCTAAAGAGAGAAGAAGATTTCAAAGGTTATGACACTTATATAAGAAAACAGTCCCTTGATGCTAGCTGATATAGCGACAAAATAGAAGTTACAAATTTACTAACCCTTCAGTTATGCTATCACCCAACACAGCAAAACCAGGACGTGGAACAGGCCTCCATATTGAGACAGGTCTCCGAAGATCACCACCCTTGTCCCACCAGATTCTTTCAAAATTAGGAGTTGAAACATGATAACTAGTTGCCTTAGAAATTGACCTGAGAATGTCCCATCCTGATGAATTACCAGTCTGATCACTTGTTTGCTCGCTCCCAGACCCACTTGTAGATGATGGGCCAGAGGAACCAGATGTCTTCAACTGAAGGGGATTCCAAAGAAGACAATGACTGAGGCCAGAACTATATATTTTGGAAGGAGCCTCAGTTGAAGAGTGAGCGTAAAATGATCCAAGAACATTATCAGCACGCCACATGCTGAATCCAGACTCAAATACTGAACTAGAGGGCACAGTGTATATGCACTCAGAGAAACTGCTGGAAGATACAAGGTCAGACCTTAGACAATAAACAATGTGATCAGGTGGTGGCTCACTTCCTAAATTTGCAACACATCCCATAGCAGTGTATCCTGCAGGAGCTACAGGCATCCAGAGGGAGCATTCATTGCTATCATTAACCCCTCCTAAACCTTGAATAACAGAGAATCGGCCAATACAATCAAACCCAATCGGCTTCCTCACGCGCCCATATGTATTACTTACTGCCATTACTGCTTGTGTAGGAGGTATTGCCCTGTAAGGAAAATTTTCAAGGCAATTAAGAATACAATGTAGCTTTAACTTCTAGAAGAAGAAAACATATGTACACTGGACTGAACTCTTTCTAAACAGTTGTAAGCACGGGCATCTGTGTAAAAAAGAGAGGTTGACATGTTACACCCATGTATCCGTTAAGCTAATAGCTCCAATATGACAAGAGCTTGGTTATTTCCGTTACGGAAATGGTTTGATATGAATTTTATGGGCGCATTTCAATGCCAATAATCATTCTGAATAAAAACAGTCTCGAATGTTGACCAATAATAATAATGTCTCGATTCAAATTTAAACAGAAGGTTTTTTCCTTCACGAATTTTTTTTTGTGAAGTATATATTTGACACAAGAAAAGAGAGGACTATATGACCATGGTAAGTTGTTTTGTAGGGATAAAAAAGGCAAAGCAAAAGGCACACAATAACAAGATAAGCGTGTAGCCAGATGAGCCACTAATTTCATATTACCTTGACGTCACACAGTCTCCCAATATGACATAGTTCGAAGGAGCCTGCGGCCTCCAAATTGTGAGGTTGTTCCTGGGTCCATTGTCTGCTCACCATCCCCAAAACGAAATAATCAACAGTGTAATTTGATGTTGCAGTTTCTTAAGACGATGGACCATGTGACTAGACCAAAAACCCAGAAATAAAGGTTAAACCGTGCTACATAACTTAACTGATGCCATACCTTTTGGTGAAACCCAAATCCTGTGGAAGTTGGTGCATGGAGCTAAAGGAACAGCATTTCCAGATTGTAAAGCTCCAGTTACTTGGCTCTGCAGATTCAGTAGGAGGGAAAGAGCACTCAAAGAAAGGTGCATGTATATGTCAGTTGACGTTAATGACATATTTGTTTTCTCTTTGACAGAAGTGTATCCCCCGGATATATCAACTGGATCAAGAATGATAAGACCAGAGCCAGTTTCAACCTCCAAGTTCTTTAGTAAGGCTCGAACCCAGATATCATTTTCTTTTGAGGCGTACCTGTTGAAACAATAGCAAAAATACATCAAAAATGTAAAATGAAACTTTGTTCAAGCTAATCAAGCTATAACATTTGTCTCATCGGAAAAATTGGGTTGTTGAGTGCGCACAAAGCTAACTGTCCAGAACTTTCATGTTTGACAAAATGTTTAAACTTAAATCACTAAAACTAGGATTCAGAGAACGCTGCACTTACATAAAATTAAAATCCAATTTCACTCGCAAAAGCTTTTCTACAGTGGAGGAGTCATCCATAGAGGACTTTGTACCATCAAAGAATGTGAACTCAGGAGAAACAACCTGCACAAAACAAGCAATAAAATTGACAAATACAGTAAAACAAGAATTCCCAGTTTCATTAATCAGAAATGCCTGGGATTAGAAATTTGTGGAAGATGGCTACTGAAATAAGATTGAGGAAGAGACCTCTATATAAAGAAATGTTATGGGTCAAAAGAGAAGACAAAAGTAACACCAAAATCAGGAATGATTTTTACTTAAGTAAAGATCAAGTAACCATGTATCATTCTAGTTTTCGGTTAACAAGAATGAAAATAAAAATCAGTATATAGACGCTCAAAACTTAAGTAAACCGGTGGGTAAAAAAAACTCAAGTAAACCTACCTGAGCTTCAAAGGTAAAACTCTGGCCAGACTTCATATCAGATTGACAAGTGTCTGAAACATCTGATGATTTGTGGGCATTGCTAAGCACATTCTCAGGATTAGATGAGGCGTTTTCTAACATTGAGATTTCAACACCATCTTCTGGAGAAAACAGGCAGCTACTACCGTTACTCAAGTAAATGCACTTGCTCAGAAGTGTTCCATTCTGCCACATAGAAGGAAATACAGAAAACAAGCAGCTAGCAGATATCAAGAATCTTGGAAATAGAGGAGTGTGAAGCAATAATTATAACAAAAAAGTTCATCTCCTCTTCACACTATAAGCGCTTGGAAAATGTATAAATTAGCATGCGAACTGGCTATGTAAATTTGCATAAGTATGTATCTAATATTAAATAAATCGAGAGAGAAAATGTCTCAACCTTAATTTTCACGTTAACGAACCGCAACTTCTTTCCATGCCCAACAATGATGATGGGTTCTAATCTTCCTAAATTTAAATTCTTCTCTCCTTGTTCACTCAACGAGATCGTCTTACCACATCCGTCATAAGTATACTCATCAACCCCCAGTAAATCTGCAACTAACTGTCTAGACGGAGACAAGTGCACAACATCTTCTGTCTGTTTATAGAGAGCCTCAGAGAGAACTATGCCACTACTTCTAGTGATTGGATCATTTGTTGGATCCATTGTTTCATCTCTTCCTGTTATTGCACGCAAAGCTGGAACAAAAAATTCACCAACCGCAAGAAGGAAGTCAGGAACAGCAAGGATACGAGGTTGTTGAACCCTTAAAACACATGACTGAGAGGATGCCCGCCATCTAAAATCCATTAGCAACATCGTTGAACATGGTGCATCAGAACCAAGAACAGCCCTAGAATTGGTTCGTTTGAAGCTTCCCTTATTAAGCGAAAAGGGAAAAGATCCAGCAGAAACTTGCTTGGAAGCATCAACTGATGAGCCGAGCATCAGCCGCATTTCAGGCTTTGTGTTAGGACGGATATCCAGAACAGAAACTTTAGGAACTGACACATACAAGTCTGTCTCAGATAGTGACGTCATCCTGTAGGATACCCATAACCCTTCAAGCTGTTAAATCAAAGTGAATGACAAATTGGTATCTTAGATATCTGGTATAGTTCCTACAGGAAAAAATGTACAAGGAAAAAAGAAGAATCAGGCTCAGAAGCACGTACCGCAACATGAGCTAGAGGCGACTCTTCATTAACACTGTTACGTAACTCAAGAAGAGCATAATTGATATCTACAGCCAGTATGGTAACTGTACGTGACATAATCATCTGACTGTTCAAGTTAACTTTGTCAACCAGCAGACGCATTTTATCTTTGGGACCAGAACTGCTACCACGGAAATCTGGAGGTAGCTTTGGCTCCTCAAACAAATTCATGGTTGTGCAACTTACAATTATATCATATTCTTTGTCAGATATCACACCATGCAAAAAATCAATCTGCACAGCAAATATTGAGAAAATAGTTAGTCCTGAAAACAATGACTGATGATACCAGTGGTTAAGAGAATGTAACAAGGTTATCCATGGTACGTATAATAAAGAAAGGACAAAGACATTGTAAAATGACTCCCAGTTTTCAAGCTTGCCTAGAAGACAATGAATAATATAAAATTGTGACTAGTCCATCCTTGGTCTCAGATAGCAAGGCAATTCTTTTACGACAGCGTTTATAAGTAAAGTCATCCCTAGTCTAGCAATATCAAGAAGCAAAGACCAACAAAAAAATCACTTATTTTGTTTGAAGTATAGGTTCTTGACACCAAAAGCAAATATTTAAGTACGTCAACCATATAGAGAAGAAGAAAACCAGTACCTTAACCTCAACCGAAACTGTTGGGACTTTCTTAAAAACATCTCTTAGGCTGCGGCGGACAAAGATGTCCAACCCCTGGCCTTCACGTATCATTGGTTTACCAATTGAACCATTTATGCCTACTGACATATTAAGTCCAAGAATCTTCACAATAAAAACCAATAAAAATAATCATCAGCTTCGTGTATCCATTCCACACATTGAAACAATTCTCCCATGCTTATCGTACTATATGTGTACCTTTGCATGAAGAACATCTACACGTACAGCACTGGGATCTTTCTCTGGACACCCATGCCAACTTATTTCATTTGACACCTCCAGCTGACCAAGGTCAAGTTGAATATAACTGCAGTAGTAGAAGTGTGATTAGATTTTACCAAGATTCAGAGAAAAAATTAAGGTAAACCTTTTCTTGCAGACCTCAAGCTTCCAAATTCTTTAGAACTACAGGATAAAGGCATGATTCTACGTAAACTATTTCAATGGCAACTATTAGACTGTGATAACAGATATCCCTAGAAGTGTCCAAAGCGTTAGAGAGCCATGAAAACTACAGTGCTACCCCACCATCTCTACTTACTCTTTGCTCAGAGAATCTCTAGGGACAACAATTATTGGAGTGTCTAAAGAAAGGTCCAGTTTCAGCGCAGTAGCACCATCCATTTCATATTTTTGGATTAGCCACTCAAAGCCTCCAACTTTGTCAACAAGCTTAATGACTTCTTCGGTATGAGGAGTGGCAAGTCCCATGAAGTAGGCTGTAACCTGAAAACCATTTAATTGAGTTGGTCCACAATAAAATGATGTCTAAAGAAAAGCAGATATATAGGTTTCGGTTGCACTTTAAATCAAGCAGGTTAAGTGATAACGGTACCTCCTGAACAAATCTGTAGAGGAATACAATGCGAACAGCTGATAGTCTACCAGATAAGCTATAATCATATCCTTCATAGTCGTCATCTCCAGCACTATATGAACTGAATTTGAACTGCAGAGTAAAACAAGAATTAAGCATATGTACAACCATAACAAATTAGAATAAAAAATGTTGCAGAAACTGCAGTAAAACAGTCAGCAACTTCTAAATAATATGCAATACCTTGATAAGAGACTCAACACCAGGGTCACGTATGTCACAGAGCCAACTCCAGCAGTTTTCAGGGTCTAACGACTTGTCACAGAGTTTAAAATTTCCCAAAGTCCCTTCTATTGAAAGAGAACTCGGGTGAACCTTGAAAAAAAAAAACAAATTTAGCCAACAGACTAGTTAACTAAAACAGATTCTCAATGAAACTAGAGGGTAATGAATTTAACTAGAGGACCCTACAAGCTCAACTTTTAGAAACCCAATTACAATATGCATACAGTCAAGATTAAGGGTAAACGAAAAACAAAATCAAATACATCAAACAAGATGCCTCAGACCAATATTTCTTACCTTAATGTCCAACACAAATCGCTCCTGTACAAACATCGCAAGCTGAGAACCATCCTCCTTGTTGAGAACCACAGTTACACTATCAACATTCATATTCAGGTAAAACACTACACGGTCCTTGCCATATCCAAGTAAGCCTTCAATGCGTCCACTTTCATCATTTGTTTCTTTCTCACTATCAGATTTCTGAGATACCAAAGTGTTGGTATCTTTATCAGTTTTGGTATCTTTATCAGTTTCAACATATGCTGCAGTGCTCAAGTCGAATCCAAAACCAATTAGAGCAACTAGAGTCGGTCTGCTGCAAAAGAACTCCAATTTTGACATGCGAATGCTCATCTGAAATTGATTTCAAAATGAACTTAGCGAAGTTGGTAAGGTAGATTTCTGCACTAAGATGTCCGCCCAATGTGTTACATTACATACCTGTGTGTCGATTCCATTATAATCGTGGGAACTGGAGCTCCTCGTCAAAAAAACAACTGATACGAAATCCGAAAATTCACCACCCTGCACCTCATAAAATACCTCGTCGCAAAGGCCTTTTCCTTGAGATGTATCATTTTCATGAAACCCACCTTCAGCGTCCTCGAGTCTCACATGTTCATCAGAGTCCATCATCATGCTGCATTGAATCATATCCATATCCGGAGTACCTGGTTCTGTAGGAGACAAAAACTCTGGCAAAGCATCTGTGAATGCATCTTCATCATCTGCATGTCCTACAGACATCTCCTTGTCATAAGAACCACATGCTCCTGATGAGTCATGTGTGTCTTCGTTCTTCAGAACAGAGTAAGCCAAATACTGAGCACTTCCTGACTGCTGATGCTGAAGTTCATCTTTAATTTTCAGAGAGTGCAACTTCGTTCTAACGGTTAAGCCACTCTCTGAACTTATCATGTGCACCTGCAAAGCAAACACAATACTGGCTCTATCAAACTAGTCTAATGTATACAACCTACATAAATAATACCAGCCTGAAAAGACATTACAAGGAATATCAGGAAGGGAACCCTATAAAGTGAAAGAAATGCAAACATCCAAGCAGCAGACAACTTAGGCAAATGGTGCTCCTAAGATATACGACATGATTTAGCAAATAATACGCTAAGAAATTTATCATTTAATAAACCCTAGTCAACAATACTGTAGCTCTGTTGGTAGTTTCCATTTCATGATCACTAGCTTAGTGAATTAATATTATTTTAACCAGAACCTAAATACATGGGATTTGGTTGTCTAAGTTCTGCACACCCAGCACCTCATCCATTTCCCCTTCTCTCCTTACGACCCACGACACAAAACACATGCATATCACGACCTCAATATCAGCATAACGCACTGAAATATGTCACAAACCTTTCCTCCGGCAGCAAGAACTTTAAGAAGCAGAACTTCTTCAGCCTGCTCATCACATTCATCCTTGATCTGCGGGAGAAGATATAGGATTTCAAAGGTCAAGTAAAATAAGGTGAATTTGCTTTCACGGAATCTAACTGGTGTGTCATCTCAAGCAACAAGTTCCTATTTACTACGCCATGGCATACAGATAGCACGCATATAAATACATGTAGAAAGCTGATCACAGCTAACCTTTCCATACAAGTACAACTTCGTCTCAACTAAAGCACCATTAATAACAAGATCAGCAGCTTTCAAATCCCTAGTCTGAGGTTCATGGAAGTCACCATCACCATCACTCGTTTGACCCAGTACATCCCCCGACAGAGGAGCCTACAAAAGGACAAAAAAATCAGCACTAAACAAAGATGATCATTGCAGATAGAAAGCCCAGAGAACAGAAGAGATTTTCTAGATTTACAGAAGCTTGATAGGTGGCTTGGACAAGTCCTCTCAGCCAAGCTGCCTTTTCCTCCCCCTGAAACTCTATGATCCAGGTGCTAGAAGATTCCAGGGCCTGAAGAATGCATAAGATACATCATCTTTAGAAGAAACACAAATGAAAATACCACAAACAAAGTGAGGTTGTACGGGAATAAATGTGAGCTGGCATTTTCTCCAGTATATTTTCGAAAGCAGCTCCAATAAAGGTAAGATCCAGAGAATCATCAACACTCTCAACCATTTTATGGTTCAGTTAGGTAGCCATTCCAAGATTTAGTAACCGTACCCAATTCAGCAAGAGAGTATATTTCATTCACAGGACAACTTATAACGTTGACGGTTCTAACATGACTCCTATTATTTACAATAAAGCAGCTTAGCCTACCTTTTTAAGATCTGTTCCCCTTATACCAACAGCAAGGCAGTATGGCGAGCCACCAACATTTGCGGGTGGAACCTCGAATACTTGCCTGCCAGCCATGCTGCACATAGAAAGTATATAATTTGAACGTCTTAGATTAACACATGCAAAAATCATTGTACTAGAAAAAAGTACTTGAAAAAAAAGGGAAAGAGAGTACATGAAAGAAAATAATGAATGAAGAATAGCACAAACCATAAATAACGTTGATAATCAAGTGACCTCTCTGATTCAAATGTATAAAGATATAAACCAGATAAAGCAAGGTGACAAGGTTGCCAAGTAGCAACGGAGTTGCCAATTCCCTGAAACAATAGATTTCATAAAGATCAAAAGGAATTGCAGATAAATGAAGCTCAAAAGTACATTTACATAATACTGCATACCTTCCAAACTAAGATTCTAGCATCACTAACAAGATCTGCAGGGCTCCAAGGTTGAATCCCATCTGGGATGTGATCAACAGGAGCTTGACTGTAGGTTTTCATAGCACCATACAAGATGTCGAACAGTTGCATGATCCTCATATATCTTGTTGGCGAGAAATGAACACCAATATTTGGCACTTGGATGGAAATTCTTGTGGACGGGTAACGAGGGTGAGGTACTTTGATCTTCAACAAGAAATAGATCCGTGTCAAGTAGAAATGCCTCGTTATAGCAATTACTTATGAAAATAAAATGTCGCACAAAGGAATACCTGATCAACAATAACTGCCATTCCACACCTATCAATCAGGGAATAAACGTTGTCCGCTTTCTCTAGAATGGGAGACAGAGCTGGCTGATTAGTGAAATCTTCCATGAGTAAACTGCAACCTTGGTTGTCAGATCCACAGTCCGTAAAGAAAGCAGCAATATCTTTTCCGGAAATGCAGAACCGAGAATATAAGTTTTGCCTATGCTCATCAGACCGAGTATCCTGCAATTGTACAAGAGATATAAGAAAACAGAACAGAAACCCTAGTAAACACGAAGGGCTGGTCTGGAAACCTACCATGGTGGTTAGTGTAAAATTACCAAAATCCAAAAGGAAATGGCTACTACACTTCGACGATCCTGAAGTCCTCAAAGGAATTCTCACTTTTGGAGCATCAAGATCAATGTCGAGAGCAAACCTGAGAAACCAGAGGCAAAGCATAAAGGAAAGCCCGTTAAAACTTTGTAACATGTAAACGATGGTAAAATAATTAGATCTTTTTTCCAACAAACTACAAGGACAAGAGCTTTTGTTCCAGGCAACAACATCATTTTGGTCACTACGAAATGGTCCATCTCTGATCTTAGGGACAATGATAGGAGAGTTACATAAAACCCAGATTAAATTGTTCTAACCTGCTTTGCTCCTCCAACACCATTTGAAGTTGCTCTTGAGCCCGTCGAGTCACTTCCTCTAGCTTCATCTGTAATTAAGAACAGTGAAAATAAAATTAAATACTATAGCCCATAACTCCGCAGAAGAATGAACATACAAAAATTGATGACAGGGTCAATCTCACTAAGGATTTGCGTACATGTAAATATTTGAAATACATGTCTTATAGTCACTATGAGGATATATGCCATAAATTTTATCTAAGAAAACAGGGTTAGAGTAGGAAATTTGCTACTGAACATTACGCCAGTACCTGAAGCACAGCTGCAGTTTCCAGTGCAACAGTAGGGCTAACTGCATTACTTCGCTTCACAAACTCCAATACACGATCATAA
This sequence comes from Arabis alpina, assembly GCA_900128785.1. Taxonomy (NCBI): domain Eukaryota; kingdom Viridiplantae; phylum Streptophyta; class Magnoliopsida; order Brassicales; family Brassicaceae; genus Arabis; species Arabis alpina. Next base: position 9,112,618 of record LT669791.1, on the reverse strand, counting down.
CTTTCAGTCCAGATCTGCAAATACGCAAAATTCCCAATTGTGCTCAAAGCAATGGTACCAGACAGAAAGACGAACGAAATAAAATAGGAAGGCAAGATGGAACTATTATGCAGAAAAAATATCAAGACAGGAAATAATGAAAAATTATCAAGGCCATCGAAAGCATTGACCTATTTCGATTCAAATATGCCAGAAGATCAAACAATTTTGAGTATGTCGCTACATAATTGAGACATGTTTGGCATCAAAATTAAACAAGATTGAAAGAAAACGGCTTGTGCCTTCCCCCAAGCACCTAGTTATTTAATCCATCAAGAATCTTCCGTTGGTAGTAGCTGGACTTGGTAACAATAGAGCTTCAATCGCAGGTGTTATATATCTTGAAGCATATCTTCTCAATGCTACATTGAATTTATTTTTTCTATAAAACTGAATATTGAACTTAGGAAACTATATGCCAATGAGAGTTGCACGTAATTCTTAATTTAAAATAAAATTTAAGGCTTCTAATTTTCTCCCTCCATAACTTCCAAAAGAGAAGCAAAATTGCATACAGGAACTTTATGTTCCAAAAAGTCTCTCTAAGGCCCTGATAATTGACTATCCCCAATCTTCAGGAAACCACACACTTCATCCAATACCACCATCTAGAAATTAGATGGACGCTGCTATACTTTGGACGTATCTTACAATTATGTGACTATTAGCAGATCGTAAAGCTTCTATGTTTCAAGAGCATGCATATATGAAGAGATTACCGTAGCATGACAAGGAGATATTGTGGCTGATAGCCTCCAATCAATGTTTTCTCCAATTGGTGAGTTCACGAAACTAGCCATCAAGGCATTTGTCTTTCTCTCACTGGATACACTCTGCAAAGCCAGAGCATGAAACAGAGAGGGGAGGGGAGAGGTTAAATCTTCATTATATAGACAGGAATAGAGAATCTAATCACAGATATTGCTGACCCTATACATAAGATGACAGATGAAAACAAACCTGCGCAAGCGAACCTTCTGGTCCAGATAAGCCATAGAACCTTAGTGATACATCACACTGAGTACTCCGATGTCTGAACTTGGTCGTCACATCGAGCTGCTCAAACCTACCACACAGCACCTCGGTCTGATTTATATCAACAATCCTCGCTGCACCTTGACCAATTGATACCGTTACAAGAAAATGAGTCATATTCTGCATGTCTTTTCCTGAATACAGATTCAGCTCTTCATCTGGCTGATGACTCAGTAATTTATTTATGGACTTCCATTCTTCTTTAGTCAATCCTTCCTCCATAAATTTCCCGTCAGCCACACGATCGACCTCGGGGTCATCTTCAGCTTCTGTCCGCCTTCATACAAATAGCAGTCACAAAAGGTATAAAAAGAAAGAAACAAAAAATTCCAAAGAGCAAGACATATAGATTCAGAAGGAAGCAACAAACTCCACTAACCAATTAAATGAGAACCAACCACCCTTTTTCAGCTTTCTCTGCTCGGCTGCTTCTTTTGACCTTACAGATTCTACCTTTGCATGCGCAAGCAACCTATTATGCAAATACAACATAAAAAAAACATGATAAGATAAGTCGGAAGAAGAAAAAAGCACATAGACAGAACAGTGCCATTGAGGATCTCAATGAAAATAGAGAGGAATAATGGCAGAGCTTAAACTTCTTCTGAGCAAAAAGTGGTATGATTATCAAGCCTTTTATCATACATTTTTGTAAATATAATCAATCCAGAGACTGGACCTCCAGCACATAAATTATAGCCAGTTAAAATTGGCAGTCAGTCTACCAGGCATTCCAAATCACGCAAATCCAACAATTTGGATTCACCAAGTTTGAGCATTACTCACAGAACAAAATGGGGGCACAAAGAGAAAATGAGTAAAATCATGTTTACTAAGGTACAGTAGCATCTGAACTGTTCTAAATTATATAACTGACAAACAACATCACAAACGCGCCTAATCATAACAGGGCATTACCAAACACCTACATCAGCGCAAACATGGCAGCCCAACTACACCTACAATCTGCGACTACGACATATGCAACAGCTAACTTAACCACTAGGAAGATATAAGGCAGATGTCTCAGCATATTTCAAAATTAACCATGGTCATGCGAATTTCCCAAATCAGTCCAGATATCAAGTGTCTGAGAGATGGAATTCAATGGTATGCATCATAAGGTGGAATCCGACGATGTTAAGAAACCACATGCTTTCCACTCAGAACGTGGGGATATGATCATTACCTCCACAACAGAATTACTTTGGAATCAAGGTCCTTTTCAATTTCTCTCATCTCTGGGTTATTAGCATCTGTTGACTGCTGCAGAAAACTAGCATACAGCTGAATATAGCGTCGACGTAACTGGCAAAGATGGTGAATGCTATCCCAGGAAAATCGATAGCTGGAATGCGGTCAACATATGCAAAATCAGATCAAAATATTCAATCACTCCACAGGTCTAATAAAGTCATTTATTACCAAAAGATGCTAAACTATGCCAGACGAAAACACAAATAGCTTTGCCAAATAAATGATGTTTTTCCTACTTTTCAGTGAAACCTATGTGAGTAAAATGAAACAAACATGTACCATAATCTCTTTTGTTGCAAACTAGCTTGAACAGCAAAGCGCCACCACAAACGCGGAGCCTCTGAAACAGGAACCATGGGCCTTAAATGTGAAATCTCTATATATGTTTTGTATCTGGAAACAACTTCGACTAGCTTTATCCAATCGCAATATTGCTCCTGTTAAGAGAAAGGTGGAAGACAAATACAAGTAACTTGAGTTCAGAAAGCAGATACGATATTAACCTCTCATGGATCTCAGAAAATTGGAAGACAGACAAAAAGAAATCAGAACCCAGACAAAATTTATGGCTAACCCTGGAAGAAATGAGGAAGACTTCCCCAGGAAAAAAAAACCAATTATATCAAGAACAGAAAGTGGTACCTCCGTTATTTTCACGTTAACATCATTAAGGACAACTGAGGCCCTTTCAAATGGAATCTCTGGATTATTTCTCTCCTGATTTCCTAACCGGTGATATTTGAGAGACCCATTGATAGGGGACAAGAAATATCGGCGATTTAAGGCCCATTTGGACTTTATTTTATTATCAGTCTGCTCCTTTATGCCATCTTCAAACATCTGTAGGAAGACAAACGATAGTTAAATACATAAAACCTATAAAAAAAGACATTTGACTAGTAATTCGGAAAAATCACCAAGAAAAAGGTACGAAGGAACAAACCTCAACCCATTCTGCAGGACTAATATTGTCCCATTGCTTCTCTATTTCCCAGGGACAGCTATTCCAATCATGATATAGCGCAAGCCTTTCCAGGTGCAACGACTGTGACAGAAACCATGTGTTAGGGTAAAATAATTTGGTTCAAGTCAAGTAGCATCAGCATCATTCATCAAACTTCAGGTATTTCAATTAACAGACCTCATGACAAAGAATGTTTCTTATGAGCATATCCACATATTATAATTAGCTTAAACTATAACTAGTACTAGAAACGCACACAGAAAAGGAAAAGGGAAACAAAACATTCGAGAAAATTACTAATTGCAGAGAGACAAAAGAAAGAAAATAAAAAGAGTTGTTAAACTCCAAATTCATTCTGTTATAAGAGCCTAGAAGAAAAATCACAACTGCTACCTCATTCACCTATGTCGTTAGGGCATGAAAAACAAATAACATTTTATTTTAAAAGTCCAACCAATGTTCCTTTGTATTTGAAACCTCTTGGAAAAGATCCCTTCAACTTCGTAGAAGAAGAGACCAGTATTCCAATTAGGAACCACAAGAGAACTCAAACGTTGCAAGGGAATCATAGATATATATAGTCCAAACACACATCTTCTTTCAAACAGAATGCTTTGTATCAACTTTCAACTGCTCCGCCCAATTGAGCATAGAAAGGAAAGAAAACAAAGCTAACCTTACGCAGTTTATCCAAAGCGCCACTTGTATCAAAGGTCTCATTTCCTTCCTCATCCATCGTAACAGCTGCGAGCTTGGCCAAGGTGATGCCCGCAGCAAAGGGGTGCCCGGGATTACTAGAGAAAATATTGTTGAAATAAGAAAAAAATTACTTCTGAGTCGTCTCCAATAAACACTAATAGTGAACACAAAAGGTAGATATGGCCACAAAAGCAGAAGGGAAAACAAAAACAAAAACAAAAAGGTAAAAAGCCACAAACCTGGTAGAATCTTCATATCTAATATGTACATTGCTGATAGATACTTTCAGGTTACCAATAATCGTAGCAATGAGCGAACCTAGCCATGAATTTCCTGCAGGAGGCTGCAAAGAACCAACCATAACAGAGCCATAAGTTTAGCATATGAGAGTTTTTAATCTAGTAGTTAGCAAGGAGTCATATATTCGTAAAAGATGACAAGGAATCCTTAAATCTGATCAGGAAAGTTACAGCGTCACTCAAACAGGTACACCCGGGAATGAAAATAAAAAACTAAAAAACTAATTTATCAAGTTTAGAGGCATACACTGCCCTGCTTAGATTTTGCCCTTGCTTCAAGAGTTGCTGATTCTGCTTCCTATTTATAACAGACACGACAATGATAACTCAGTATAGCATCAAACCATATCTTATGTAACAATCGTATTCAGAAGTAGTATGAAGCTGCATCAGCCAAAAATATTTAGTACCTCGATCTGCTGAAGCTTGGTTTCTAGAAGCTTTTCCATGTCTTCCTCCTAGTACGTAATTAGTGTAAACATGTTTGATACCAACCAAAGTGAAAAGCTTCAAGTCGAGAAAAACAATTACAACAGAATACCTTAAGCGTACGGCCATCAGGGGCAGGATAAGCAAGAACAAAGACACGGTCGATCAGAACAATGACTGGCTCTTTCCCTAAACTTTTCCAAGGAACCTGAAACAAAGGTTTGTATGAGTCATTTTCAAATTCTAGATTTGCTACCTAGCATAATTTCAGGAGCTTCCTCACAAAAGTAGCATTTATGGCATAAAATACAAGCCTAAGATCAGAAATCAAGAAGGGTATATCCCTGACTTGCAATTTCCATGATATTTGACTTTGTATCAAAAGCTTCAGCAAATGCAATAATACCCATATCTATATTTTTATCGCCCAAATAAAATGAAACATGTAACTTTGTAGGCTTCAGAGTGTGTAATTCAACCAAACATTTAGACATTTCAATATGCAAAGAAAAAAAAAGAGCAATAAATACTTGTTTGACAACAAATGTAGCCCAAAATATATCCAACTAATCATGCGCAACTTCCCTTTATCATAGCACATTTTTCCCTGAAACTGATATCACGTTCTCAGTAAAAAATTCCTTCTTAGTGCAAGTTTCTCTAGCTGATAACCTCTTTTCGCTATTCATATGACAATGACCTAAAATTTTCCACTGTGATAACTATCACCAAACAGCATATTCTCCATAGTCTAACCCAATTCGATTTCCAGCACTGCTATTGTACATCATTACATGAGAGCCCTCACACATGCGAAATTTTAGGTCAAGTAAGCATTTAGAGATGTTTCATCACTAAGTGATTTGTCCACTATCTAAATCCTTAACTGACTTTTAGTAGGCATATATAGGAATTAGTATGTGAAGAAAATGGCAGCAATTAACTCCGGCAAGTATTATCAATCCAACATAAAGTTCTCCACAGCTCAAGTAGGCAAATGTTCGAGAAAGAAGAAATATGCTATGTCAGTCTAGCATATAGAATGGTAACAGTAGTCTAAAGGAAAATCATCAAATTCCACCAAGAGAAGAACAAAAAATAGCAACCTTCAAAGTGATGGTTCCCACAAAACCGGATTTGACAGCTACTGGCAGTTTCAACGAATTCAGAGCCTCCGCCTTTAACTTCAAATCTTTAAGAACAACATCCCCTGAAAAGCAAGAAAACCCAAGAGATTACATCTCTATATATTAAATCATGATCTTTCTTTGCATAATTGCATACAAGAATTGTCAATGCATCGTAGATATCTATATAAAGTCATAAACAAAACAAAAACTAACCTTTCCAGACACTAATCCTTAGAGCCTCTGTCGAAAGTCCATGCACATATTCACCCAAATACCTCTTAAGCAGATGCAGTACCTGAATACCAAGACACAATTAATAGATACTCCATTCAATCAACCAAGGTGGACATAAAACTCATTAAAAACTCTACCTAAGAGCATAAATTCCCTGCAGAACATATATCACTATAATTGCTAATAGTAATCCAAAGAAAATTTCTGGAAAACTATCTATGATTATCCAATTAACTATCCAAATCAGTACATTAGAGAGTCCTTAAAAAAACAACCTAAATCGTTATGCTTCTCATTTCTACTCTAATTCCAATACACTTATCAACTAATTAGTTCTTCAGCAAAAGCTACCATTACTGCTTCGTCTTCGAGTCCAATTTTATACCATTCATAAACACTATCATACGGCAAGGCAAGCTAAATCAATCACAAACATTACAATAACTAAACACCAGAAATAGTATGAAATCACTAGTCGCAGTCTCCAAAACCAAATAAAAAGGGGCTTACATGAGCTTCAAACATGGCGGCGACGAACGAGAGAAGAAATTAAAGCTCGAAGTCGATAAAAAATGGGGAAAATCCTTCTTCACGTTTGATTGAGAAAATCGAGGATCATCGAGATCCGAGAAACGAACCGATTCAACATATAAACACGATCTCAAATTCGAAATCAAACAAACCTAACGATCGATCTAGCGAGAGAGGTTACAGAGACTCAAGAGGCAAAGAGAGAGAAATAAGTGAGAGAGATGGATTTCAGGTAATATACGTGCCGGTACTAAGCTATTTGCATTTTGTATTTTTTTTTCCGGTCAAATACAGTTTTAATTAATTTAATTTTATAGTATATTCAAATAACTAAAAGGTATAATTTGGTTTTGAACCACATATTTCTTAATATTTTTAAATTTCTCCATAAACTTTGTATATGTATTCATAAATATCACAATTGTTTTGTTAGGAATCATAAGCTTATTACTAAGGTGGTTGGTTCCTTAAGTTTATTGTACTTTAGAGGGCTCCATTATTTAGCCTCCAAGTGTCAACAATTAATCAATCTAATCAATTCAAACACCTGATCGGAAAACTCTAAAATCGATGATTTAGCCAAATCGGTCTTAAATCTTGTACCGATTTTCCAGGTTTAATTAAGGAACTTTTAAGTTTTGTATAAAAAAAAATACATTACAACTAAGATTCATCGAGAAAAAAGTAGTAGCATTTATCAAAGTTTATAAATTATTTTACCAGAATTGTGTTCAAAATAAAATGTTATTTCGTAATACCATGAGATTTTTTATTAATTTTATTCAATATAAGTTTGAATTTTTAAATTAGTTGTAATATTCATGTTATTCCCCTAATTGATCATTTGTTTAATATTCTTGTCATACTGTGCTATACAAATATCTATAACTCACGTACAGTTGATTATAGCTTGTCATGTATTTTCATTGGTCAATACAAAGAAAAGTTTGGCTACTTCGTAGCCTTTGGAATACATTGAGATTGATTGATGGATTAATTACTTCTGAAGGCACTTTCTCAACATCTTATATCAAATATAGACACTTTTCCCGGAAGGTATACTTTTCTATAGGTTAATTACATTTTTACCCTAAATCTTTTTAACTATCTAGTTACTAACTCAATCTAACTTATTCTTTTAACTTTCTCTCTCTCCTTTTCAATACTCTGGTTTCTCGTTTTCTATTTCCAAATCAATTTTTTGGGTCTAAATGTTAGTTTCCAAAATTATCTTGTTTTTCGTTTTTCTTATGTCACAACAAAATCATCTTTGTTTGATTTCAATCCTCTTTACATGCCCAGATTTCCTTCAATTATTTGTTAGTAACTTGATTTTTCTATAATAATCTTGTGACCCCAAATATTGGATGATGGGTCTTTGAGATTTGAGTGATCGATTAAACACTGGGAAATTGATTGTTTTGGGTATTAAATTGATTCCAGAAAACCCAATCAATACACTGGGAAATTGAGTGATCGATTAAACACTGGGAAATTGATTCCAGAAAACACAATCATTACACTGGGAAATTGATTGTTGCAGGTTTATGCAACGAAAGTTGTCTTAAACTATATATGGTCACATATGAATGGTCACATATGAATGGTCATATAAAGATGGTCACGTATGAATGGTCATGTATTGATGGTCAAGTATGGATGGTCATACATTGATGGTAGTTACACCTCCTCATGTATTGAAGAATAAACAATCTTTTTGTTTCACGTTTGATTAGCTTCCTAATCCATGATTCCACAATTTCTACTTGTATCTAGTTCTATTTAAATTAGTGAAAAGAGGTAGTTCTTAACTTAAGATAAAGTATACATTATAATTTATCGTCCATCAGATAATGTCCACTAAATGATTTCACTTTCAATGTATTTGATAGCTTAAAAATTAGCAAGTATCCATGGTAACTCGACCACCGATTATCATCCAATCATATATAATTTGTTTCTTTGTACACAGTAACCCGTCCACGAATTAGAAGCGTGTCGCATATGTCAGTGACTGGAGGAACATGTAGGTTCAAGAGTGCCAAAAATCTGACCACAAAACCTTGACCATTACCATCGAAGTGCCAAAATCAAACAAAGTTTTACTTATAAACGATCAGAAGCCGAAGCACCATGTCGTACCACAAAACCTTGACCATTTGATTTGTCGTACAAGTATGGGCATTAGATTTTAGATACAATGGTACAAAGTACATGTCAATTGCATATACATACCCTTTTGATTCTAAAAACAAGAAAATGGCCAGAGCATGTGATGAGAATATACGCAGTGTTGATGACCATCCATACATAACACTCTTAAAACCTAAACCATCATCACTTCTTATTCACCCGTTTGATCACTACAACATTAAAAAAATAAAGGAATTGAGTAAACAAATGACCACAATTGAGCAAAAAATGTTGAACAATTGGGATTGATTTCCCTTCGTTTATAAAACACCTAACAGAACAAACAAATTCAAGATCTAAAACATAATATGCAGACCATGAATTGTAAAAATTAAAGGTCAAAAGTTAATCAGAGAACAAACAAATCCCAAATTTTAACATTAGTTCCTAAGAAAACACAAGGGGAGATGAAAATGTAACATAATTATTAAGATTGCGATGTATGATGTTGGAATCAAAATCTTGTTTTTATGTGAAAAAACAAAAATCAAGCAGACGAAGTGGTGATGAACGGAGATGGTCGGAGATTCCTTTGTTACGTAACGACAAAAAAGCTTTCCGGCGGTGAAATAAATAAAAAAGATCGATTAACAATTTTTTCTAAAACTAAACTTCAAAGAAATTGAGATCTATTGAAATACAATTATTAGTTCCCAGAAGATAGAATTCGGCGTCGGAGATGGAGCCCTGGTAAAAAAGCTCAACTTGCCGGCGGTGAGATGGGGACGCGTAGAAGAAATCGGAGAAGATGGGAGGAGACAACGAAGAAAATAAAACCCTTTACATTTACACAATTAAATATGTTTCTTCTTAACATTTTATTAAGGGCATTTTAGGTAATAAAAGGGAAAAAAAAGTGTAATAGTGCTCTAGAAATACACCTTATTCAAGAAGTATGTCTTTGGTAATTAAAGTTTGAGAAAGTAGGTGTGGGCGTAAGAATTACGCCAATGGATTTACTCCAATTTTTTTGGCAAGACTTAAAATCAAAAGTGAAAGAATTTTTTTTTCCCTTGGGACATTTAGTGATAGATATTTAAAAGAAGATTTATTTGTTGAATCATAAAATTAATAAATTTCACTTCGTAAAATATTTCCAAATTAGAAAAAAAAAAAACAAATTGTCATGTCTCTTCTAGAATAAAAATGGATTGCAAAATATTGTGTTCCTAACGTATTCATGAATATGCTAAATGAGAAGCTTCAGAATTACTGCATACGGCAGGAAAAATAGAGATATAATATTATCTTCACCGTCTATACTCCAATGGTTCAACAACAAAAATGGATAGGATATTCGAGAGTTACATTATTTACAAAGAGATCTTAGATTGAATGAATATCTTTGCATCTATATTTCCTTCCGCTATGTTATTATCGTCTATATTAAAGAATCATAACAGAATACTAACAAATATTGTTTTAAAGAATCGAAAGCACAAATCGAATTTCATTTGAATCAAAACAAGATTTAACATGAATAATCTTCCAAACTAGCACAAGACATGTTAGCAAACACAGCCAAGATAGAAAAATTCTTAATGGATTGGGCCTAGGAATCCTAATAGATTGAGCCAATATAGCCCATTACCCAAAGTTCTAAGTTCTGTTGACTAGTCTTGAATCCAAGTTTGGCTCAAGAACAACACATTATGGACCCCTGCTGTATAATAATCTCCGCATGTAAACTTACATATATGTTCACCATATATGCATCACATCTGAAGGAAAAGAAAACTTTTATGTGATATAAAAAAAAAAACTTATAGATATATGTCTAATTAAGGCTTTGCAAACCATCAAACTAGTTGGATCACTATTTTAGTACGTTAACCAACACACTAGAATGTCCCTCTCTTTTTTTTTGGAGTGGCCTATAAAAATCAGACAATTTTGGTAAGCAATTACTGTTCATTGCGTACTACCATATATATTTTGGTCCGAATTTGGTCTAAAGTAAACCGGACAAGAATGCAAATGGTGAAAAATGTAGATATTTATGACTTTGGTCTGATCCAAATTAGATTGTACAACCATTAAAAAAATTTCAAATTGTAGACTAGAGCAGACTATTCTCCTCTCTGCAAACTTAGGACCTCCATGTCTCGATTTCTGGAGAACTAGGTGACATATCGGTTGGGTTAATCGAAATCGGGTTAATGCACAAATATACATACATATCATCATGTATGATAAATGTACATACATATGATGATATAGGTATATCATGTATTTAGGTAACATGCAGCAGCAAAAAAAAAAATAGATCACTGACTCGTTGTAAAGCTCTTTTATATATCACCACATTTAGATCGAAACGTAAAATCATAGTTTACTCAGTAGGAAGAACAATAATAGCACATTGATTAACTAAACAGTTTGAACTACACATCCACGGAGCAGACGAGAACATTTGGGTTTCTTTCATTGTCTTACCTAGCGTGAACATTGTCGTCAAGCAGTCCAAATCACAATAACAAATATAACTAATTATTTGATTTCACAAGTAAAAGCATCAAATCAAATCTCAACGTTATGAATACATCATTAACCTAAAAATTCACCAACCCGTGACGCATCTATAGTCTGGTGCAACATACACAAACCCGTGAGTTTGTTTAGAACCACACGTGGCGACTCACCAATTTTCCAAATTCACCTAATGTCATATCAATCTATCTTTGTTATATATAGTTTCTAGTAAATTATTTTACGTCCAGAACATTTGAGTTATCATGCATTTAGTAAGAAAACTATATGCAACAACTTTTTATCTTTATACACAACGTTTGGTAGCTCGGAAATAAAGGCAAATTATATTGATACACACGTCTAGTCACGATTCACGATTCGGTGTTTTATTTCGTTATGATGTCTAGGGGCCACACTCTCGTGATATTGCTATACCAATGCTGCAAGAAATTTCATTGTTCAGCTTTTAAGAAAACGCAGTTTTATGAGTCTTAAGTGTATGTATATGCCTTTCTTAATTAGGGTCAGAATAGACCACTTAACTAATGTAAATTAAACAATTATTCTCTGTGTGTGTCGCAGTCAAACTCATATATCCATCACACTGAAACATTATGTCTTTAATTACCTAACCATTTTCTAGTCAATTTTGTTATATATTTCATTTTGGAAGTGAACTGAGACATAAAACAACATATGAGTGAAAATATGATACATTTTAAGAATCTATATATTAGTAAAACAAATTATCTTCAAATAGAGCATGTTCTTCTTTCTTCAATCCAATCTATTACTTAAATCTCCAATAAACACAAAACCACGATCATTCCATAGCCAAATGCCATAACAATATATAAAACCCAAAATGAGTACGAAATGGTTGAGGCCATGTTTCAAATAGAAGATGTTCTTCTTTCTACAATCCAATCAATTACTATTGGAGATGAGGATTATAATATCCTATTATGATAAGGCTTAGAATTAGTTAAGAGTTATCTCCTAAATTAAAGAAGTTTTGTATCTATCTTAAGTTAAGATAGTTGTGTATAAATACCTTAAACATATGAAGTAATAAACAAGTTGGTTCAATATCTAATTCTACAATTACTTTTATCGTTGCATGTTTTGTTTACAAAAACTATAGTTACAAATAGAACAAAACAAAATGAACTATGGTTGCGGAATCAAAAGGTTGCGTGTTCGATTTACGTTAGGTTTCAAAAATCCCGAGAATTTGATCTTAACATTTTTTTTTGAACCATTACTAGCAAAACATGTTTACAAATTACATATTTTATATTTTATATATATGTTGTCACAGTGACAAAAATGTACACACAAAAAGTTTGATGCAACTACGGATATCTTTCGCAGTTTGCGGCATTAAGATTTGGAACCGACACGTGTCGAGATATGGACACACTTCTCATGGAGTAAAAGAACCACTAACAGAGAGCGTGTAGCGCGTGGAACTTTAGTCTACACGTGGCGTTAACTTTGAGCCACAAGACATCACAATCCTTTTAACACGGACCCGTGAGAATTACATGTGACATATAGAGACGAAATAAAACACTCACGCTTTCAAAGTTCATATTTTTTTGCTTCTCTTTATATTCCTTAATTCTAAATTTCTAATCAAATAACTAATTAACTTTTGTGAATAATGGCTTCGAGTCGACCTTCGAGTTTTTAATGTATTTTTGAATGATAATAGAGCTAGTCCTAGTAGCCTAGTACGTACACATTTTGAGAGAAAACTGATAGCTTTTAGAATTCGTGAACAATCGATTAATGACTCGATAGAAGAAAAAAATCAAAATTAGTATTTTCTTAAAAAATATATCAACTACCATATATATTTTTACCCAAAAATTGTATTTGTTATTTAGTTACTACCGGGATACTCTATTAACTTCCATAACTTCAATTTGAATTACACATGTAAAGATTTGATCACAAATGTGATCCACACTCTGAATCCAATTATACTCATGTAAATTTGTATGTAAATATATAATAATTTTGATAAATATTATTTTTCATGTATCAATCATGATGTTTCACATTAAAATCATTCAATTCGACCAAAAAAATCATTCAAGATATTGTTTTTAGAAAAAGAAAGAAGAAAATGTTTTTTGAAATAATTTTGGCATAAACAATAAGATGTATTATGTGTATATATATATATGCGCGCGCGCGGATAGTTTATCATACAGGAGTGGAAAATGTAATCATTAATCATCCAAAAATGGTTGAATTTGTAGACCATAAAATTGAAAAAGGGGAAAATTAGAATAAAAACAATTAATTAACGGACAAACTACTTTATACATTTAAAGAATAATATAATGTCGTTGTCTTGGTTCCTTAGTGTTACATGCAATACGAATGCTCCTTATACTTAGATATTGGTGAATATGCATCTATATACGTTTTTTCCATAAGAATTTGATGAATTTTTGGCCGACATTAAATGATTTCGTTTAAGAACTAAAATAGTGGAATGTGGAAGGACAGCTAGTTAGAAGCATTTAGACCAAACGATACAATTCCGGAGCCCGCCCAACTTTTCCTCTTTCTTCAACGTCCACAAGAACATAATTCAACTACAATACAACTAAGTGTCACGAGATTTGTCTATTTGTAAACTTTTTCTTCTCTATTATTTATTTCCTTTATTTTAAAAATGTATATGCAAAAACTTATACGTTTGCCTATATTATTTTCTAGAAGATATATATGTTTTCTTCTCTGGTGCGTTTTGACACTGTTTGTGTTAAACAAATTAAAATATTAAGATGCAAAATCGAGGGTATATATATATATATATATCTGATCTGGATCAGTGTAATTTGGAATTTGAGCTAGGTTCGAATGTTTCATATATCGAAGCCTATGTTACATTTGGTCTCCCTGATCATCTCAAGCAAGGTTCGAATGTTTCATATATCGAAGCATATGCTACATTTGGTCTCTCTTGATCATCTCAAGGACGTATACGTCCTACTCCTACGTATCCTATAATTATTTTTTCTAATTCTCAACATGAAATCTAAATGATTTTTTTTCTCAAAAAAAAAGAAATCTAAATGAATTCATAGCCGATTTTGAGGATGCACGATATGTGATGGTGATGAATATATAGTTCTTACTGATTGTTAGTTCTCAATTCTCAAATTCAAATATGTAATTGATAATTTTTATTTATGGCAAAAATAAAGCAAACTCCAAATGTTTATATTATACGCGTATGTATCGTGTAAAAGCAGGTTCACAAACTAAAATTCGTGCTCTTTGAACAGAACAAATAAAGTTTGCATCTAGCTGATATATATATATACATATAACATAAAAAAAATTAATACTTCAGTATTTCATTAGAATATATGCAGATATATATTGTTGGCACGTACAATTTTAAACGTGGCCTACAAAAATTTAAGTCGGCCATGTAAATAAACAAGATTCGTAACGTACATCGTGTTCTGAACAATAGCAGTATAGGGAAAAAGAAGGTGCAGTATAAATAACGTTTATGTGCTGAAAAAGTTGCGCACACACGCATCAGGAACGTAAACACAAGACTTCAAATCAATGGATTCCACATTAATACGAGCTAGTTCTAATCATGTGTTATTTATATATATTTATATATTGGTAATCCGTTAAGAAAATTGATTAAGTGGCTTATCATGCTGCATGTTCTTTATTTGTATAAACAACTACTTTTTTGTTTTGTTTTTTTGCTAAATTGTAATATTCCATTAAAATGAAAATGGTTTAGATTTAGAAAGGGATTTATAAACTTATACAAATGATTCCATGACAAAAAAAAGGGTAAAAACATGAAAGCACAATACATAAATATTTTTAATCCATCCACTCGGGTAATGAAGTCGGATGAAATGATAACGATGCCAATTGTTCATCCATAATCTAGTGGACTGATGCGAATTGCCAAAGCGAAGCATGAAAAGTATGTGAATCGATGACCCCAAAACAGTAGAAGCACTTCAAAAGTGGCCCAAAGAATGGCTCATCAACTCATCAACGGTAGAATCCTTGAGGAGCACGATCACATACGCCTCGCGCGTCATGTGAGAGCGACAACGAGGAAAGTTCCATGCTATCTATAAACAACTACTTAAGTTATCATACACGTTCCTTATTGTTTTTTTTTTTTTTAAACACACACACAAAACTACATATACATACATTAATACATAAGGTATGTTTTGTTGTTATAAGTAGGTGTTTCGAGTGAAACCCTAGTTTTGTATTCACATTATTCTGTATTTCTTTGTCAAGATTACACACAAACACTTTCTCATCCCTTCTTCGCTTGGTTATCTTATATCTTACTATTTTGATTTTGTGCTATAACGAAAACTGAGCCTCATTTAAATCGATCCAATCTAATATAATTAGATTTGCGGATCTTGCATCCACGTTATATAGACTATAGGATAGATCGGAGATCGGTTGAAACTCAAGAAATGTGTTAGAAACTCTATAACCAAAATATACATATTTAATCAATTAATAATTTATATTCTACATCTTTTAGTATGAAAACCATAACAAATTATGAGTATAACTGTTTCACTTTTAAAATAGAGTTAAATTTGATATTTTAATATGAGTGAAACTCTTACTTACTTGTCTGATTTAGGTTAACTTATTGTCCTTCTCTGGTTAAATTATATTATTGTCAATTGAACCCACTACATAATAAAAACAAATTATAGTTGTTGTCCAATTACATATTTAATATGTTAGTGTATGTTAAATGAGTTTTAGAATTCATTATGAGCTGATACAAGTGAAGATGCAAAAGAACTGAAACAATTGTCTTAAGCAGTGCAAAGTGGTACAGACAGCGTCTGAAGCAGAAACGGACTGGGCTTAAAGGTGATGGGCTTGGGCCATATGACTTGGGTTGATTGTGCACGAAATTGACAAGTAAAGAGCAGAGAAGATTCATTACTTGGAGGAAAATTAGGAACATAAAGATTTCCTTCTATCATATCAACAACAAAGGAAATTTGTAGAAGATTTGATATCTTCAAGACTTGAAGACCAAGGCTAGGTTTAGCCTTGCATTCCTATAGGGTATATATAGGATGTGAAAACGTGGATGCATGTTAACACAAGAGATCATAGTCCTTAGCAAAGTGGATTTGAGATTCTCTAGCAAAAAGAGATCTTTTGTCAAAGGGGCTAAGGGGTAGTGAGAGGTTTACAAGATCATGTGTGACTTGGGAACACGTGAGGCTATGATTGAAGTTGGTGAGTGAACTTGTAAAAGCACTTGTCATTTGATCTAGTATAAACGTTTGAGAGAAAAACCCTGTGCAGTATTGTGTTCTGTATCTGTCGCAGTATTGTGTTTTGTATCTGCTGCAGGTATGTGTTTGAATCTGTAGCGTATTATGTTTGTCTGCCTGTAGCAATACTGTGTTCGAACCTGTTGCAGTACACAATACAGATTGTGTACGAATTTGTAGCACTAGCTTAGCAGCTGTCTCACTTGCTCTCTGTTCCATGTCGTAGTATTCTCTGTAGCTGAGCTAATACATCTTCATAATACCCTCTCACAACCAACTTTGTTATACATATGTTCGTGGTTACTATTCAAGTTTAAGGTTGTAATTTAACTATACGTCAACCTCATCTATACGTGGTAGTGGTAGAACTTATGGATAGAAAACTCGAATGCATAAAAATCACAAACGCAGCTATTTTGTCATTTTGTTGTGATTATAAAATACTATATATTAAGATTTTACGTGACTATTATAAAAACTAGAATATGCTGTTCACTAGGTATTTTTAGCTATTTAATCCTTTGTCTACTTCTCAAAACACTTAGGAATGTATTAAGTTGTTCTTCATTAGCAATAAAAAAGTGTATTAAGTCAACGTGGCAACATTTTGCATGGGGATTGGAGAATGGAGATGAGTTTTCTTTTTGATAATTTATGAACCGAATTGCATGTACTTGTTGTAAAGTTTAAAGTTACGTACTTTAATTTCAGATTTGATCAATTAAACTGGAGACTAGCTAGGAGCTAGCATCAATAAGTTTGGATTTTATAACTTTGGAAACATGAGACCTCTTGGACCGTGCGAGATATTGTGCCACTAATAGCGATATATATTTACACTCACCATCGTAATCTCTCTTTCTCTCTCCCTAGAGTAAGAAATTACCTTCCACTGTACAGTCGTCGTACATATTCCTAAAAAGAAATTCCGTTAAAGCACAACTTTATAAAACATTTAGAAAATGTAATATATATCAAACAAATCATAATTAAGTTCATCTACATACATAAAATATTACTCGTTAATTAAATAATTTGGATAAAATGTTAAAATAGTAAAATATAGAAAAAATCTTGATTCACTATAGACTGATCATTTGATCTATACAAACAAAAACAAAAGAATCTCTTGATACAAAAATTGCAAATTAAGATATACAAAAAATCTACGAATAGTTTTTTTCTATGTTATTGACTAATTTGACTATAATTTTCAAAATGTATTCACTTGACCACTGATAAGTCATATATACGAGTATATATATCAACAATATGTCAATATCTATATCGATAATTTCAATATTAGAACAAAAATTCGAATGGAGAAAAAGACAAGTCATAATAACAATAGAATATTTGCTAAAGTAAAAAACCAAAATCTTTAAAAAACCTCAAGCCAAAACCCAAAACCCAAAACCAAACAACAGAGATAAAAAAAAAACTCCATAATCAATCATATATCAACACGTGTCATCTCCACAGACTTCAAACTCCATTGTCTCTCTGTTTCTTCTTCCTATAAAAACTCACTCAAAACTCTTCTCTTCTCTAACCATCTCTCTCTCATATTCTCCATTAACACAATGCGAATTCTCAGTGGCATTCTCGTGATTTACTTAATCTCCATTATCCTTTTAAGTCATTTAACTTACGTGGCACAAGGAAGAGCTCATTACCACAAGAGACCAAGACGTGGTCTCTCGGATCCTCCACCTCCATCTGCTCCTGTCGCGGATCCACCAAGTGTACCATCCGACCCGTACCCGACTCCAGAATCCAACTCATGCGTATTCGATGTGACGTCGTTTGGAGCAGTGGGTGATGGTTCGTGTGACGATACGGCAGCGTTTAGAGATGCATGGAAAGCAGCTTGTGCTGTTGAATCCGGTGTCGTTTTAGCTCCTGAAGGCGGCGTTTTTAAAATCACGTCTACTATTTTCTCCGGTCCTTGTAAACCGGGACTCGTATTTCAGGTGAAAAAATGATTTATTTTTTCTCTTAACAGTAACAAAACTATAATCTTTAACACAAAAAATAAAATAAATGTTTGACCATTTTTATTATTGGACCCACCCTCTACACGAGCCGTCTCTGGACAAAATCATCAATTAATAATCACTAAAATCCACCAATTAGTTTTTTAAATTCGAAATAATATTTAGTAATTTACCATTTCTCAATTTTTCTTATAAAAAAGTTACTCCATAAGATGAAAAATGTATTTAGTCTCTATCAATTAGCTTAGTTTTTGTGTTTAGGTTAATGTTCAATCTTTTTGGCTTCTCTTTTATGGATTTGTGTTTTTCTTGTTTAGTTTTTTCTCTCTGGCTTATAGATTTAATTTTCCAGAGATTATAATTTTTCGCCGGTAATTTTAACTTCATTTGTTTTACAAAAATTATAAAAATAATATGTTTAAAAAAAAAAAAATTGTCCTAACAATCCTAATATGTATTTTTTTTAACGACTTTTCTTGAATTGTAAAGTTGGATGGAGTGTTGATGCCACCGGACGGACCAGAGGAATGGCCAGAGAAAGACAGTAAAAGCCAGTGGTTAGTTTTTTACCGTCTCGACAGTATCACTTTCGCCGGTAAAGGCACCGTTGAAGGCAACGGTCAAAAATGGTGGGATTTACCTTGCAAGCCTCATCGGGTAAATAAATATAATCATTTCCGTTATCATTTTAACAACTATCAAATCACAATTATTTGTTTCATTTTGTCCTAATTATTAGATTCATAATAACTCGTGACCTTGACAAAACAGAACATACGACAAGAAACCGTACTATTGTTCTAATGATTTTTGTTTATATATGTAAAAAGAAACAAATTTGGATTAATTATTTGATTACTTTTTTTTAGGGTCCCGACGGATCGTCATCGTCCGGACCGTGTGTTAGCCCAACTGTGAGTCCAATTCCGAACCAAATCATAAAATGTAAAATTGGTTTAAATTATTGTTTGTTAATGATCATTTTTGTTTATTTTAAATTTGTAGATGATTCGTTTTTTCATGAGCAATAACATAGAAGTTAAAGGATTGAGAATCCAAAACAGTCCACAATTTCACATGAAATTCGACGGATGTCAAGGAGTTTTAATTAACGAAATCCAAATTTCGTCACCAAAACTAAGTCCAAATACTGATGGTATACATCTCGGAAACACAAGATCAGTTGGTATTTACAATACTGTCGTTAGCAATGGTACGTTCTCTTTTGAACTGAGCGTGACAACAAATTCTATGATAGTAACAATAATCAAATATTAATGTGTCTATGTAATTTGGTTAAGAAAACAATTAATTGGGAATGTAAAAACAGGGGACGATTGCATTTCTATTGGAACTGGTTGTTCAGATATTGCTATTGAAGGTGTCACTTGTGGACCAAGTCACGGGATCAGGTAACTTTTTTTATTATAATTTCCTCATCTTTTAATTCATTTTAATTTTATAAAACGTTAATTTATTTTCATGATTTGATTCCACTACGAAGTTTATTTATCACATGGATCACGGATTCTAGCTGAATAATCGAACTTTCGAACTAGTGGGCAAAAGATATTGAAGTTTGGAACTAGAAAAGTTATATTACACCATACGCTTAGAATATACTATATCATTTTCAAATTTGATTAACAATAATCACTTCACTTCATTTTAGAATCCATGTTCGTGTCTTTCTTAGATTTTATTTATTTATTTTGCCATGCAACATTAAGTTTAATTATGTTCGACAATTTTAGCCAAAAAAATTCTAATATTTTCAAAATTTGGCGCATTCACCCAAATGCATGTATACTACTTTTCTATTTTGGTTAGTAATTTCGTTTGCAACTAAGAATAAAATTGAATGTTTTTATTATTATATAGAATTATCGGAATATAAATTATTATATAAAAACATATAAGACCCATATTATGGTTTGTATTTTACCAAGTATTATTTTGGTCTAAAAACTCAAAAAATTGAACTTCTTTTACCTGATTTTCTCTTATTTTATTTAAAACTAATAAATTTTCAAACACGATTTGATTCTAACCGCTAAAAACTTCAAAACGCAGCATCGGGAGCTTAGGTGTACACAATTCACAAGCATGCGTTTCAAATCTAACCGTTCGAAACACCATAATTCGCGATTCCGACAATGGACTCCGAATCAAAACATGGCAAGGAGGTACCGGATCTGTCTCAAATCTCCGATTCGAAAACATCCAAATGGAAAACGTCCTAAACTGCATCATCGTAGACCAATACTACTGTTTATCCAAAGATTGTCGTAACGAAACATCAGCGGTTCGAGTCTACGACGTAGAGTATCGTAACATCAAAGGAACTTACGATGTAAGAAGTCCTCCGATTCATTTCGCTTGTAGTGATACAGTAGCTTGTACGAATATCACCATGTCGGAAATTGAGCTTTTGCCTGAAGAAGGTGAGTTATTAGATGATCCGTTTTGTTGGAATGCTTATGGAACTCAAGAGACGTTGATTATTCCTCCGATTGATTGTTTGCTTGATGGTTCTCCGGTGGTGGAAGAATCGAATGATTCGGCGAATTACGGTTGTTGAAAAAATTTCTCCGGTGAATGAATCTGAATGGTTGTTATTGTGACACGTGGATGGATATGGTTTAGTTTTGTATATGGGCCATCCCTTGTAGGGTCTTTTAGTTGAAAGCCTTATATGTGCGATGTGATTTTAAGAGAATAGATTGTGTTTTAATGGGCTTTTTACTTTGGGTCCATTTAGGTTAATGGGATTTTGTTATATAAAACGCAGTCGTTTCGTATAACTCTTTAATTTCTGGATAATAACTTCTACTTATGGATGCAAGCAAATACTCTGCACATTCAAAAGAAACAGTAAAATCATAAGTGAACTTTGTTGAAGATTGAATAAATTCAACAGTTAGTCATACAGCATTTGATGTATTATAATGCAAATGCCATAAGAAAGAAGAAGGAAAAAAGTTGACCATAACGAAAAGAAAAAACATAAATTTGGAGCTCTTTTGAGTTGGGAAGAAAAGACCAAACAAAACGCCAACATACAAGGAAATGTAAAAGACCTTGAATTTTACAGTACAAAAAAAGAAACACAGACGCAATAAGTGACAACACATGAATTTCCGATCAAAATACTGAAAACGCAACAACTCTCAGGTCAAACCGAAAATAAACTGACAACGCAACCACTAACCGCAAACCTCAACGATTGCCTTTTTGGCGTTTGACCAAACCGCAGATTCTAAAGTCACCAGACTCATCTATACAAACAGAAGCTACTCCTCATACCACATTTGGGATATATGATGATTAAGCAGGGAGTATAGTGCAAGGATTAACTTTTTAAGACTTCAGAGGATGAGAAAAATATAAGGAAACAGATGATAAACCAAACCCGGGGTTTACTTCTGAAGTGATTTGGGGTCCAGAGGAATGGTGCCGAATGTTACAGTTGCAGGAGACGCTGTAACTTTTATGGGCACTGATCCAACTTTGACAATGTCATTGTCATCAGACGGAGAAGCATCAACCACTTCAGAAGGCTCTGTCTTCTCATCAGAGCCAGCGGAAGTCGGTGTAGCTTCACACTGGTTAAGGCGAGAACCAGTGGCTGGGTCGGAGTCTATACCAGTCGGGCTAATGATGAGAGAGGTGATCTTCTTCTCAATGGAAGTAGTATCTTCTTCAGCACCATCCTTTACGGTGGCCTCCTCGTTCCCCTCAGACTTTGAAGAAACCTCTTTGGTTTGTGCAGTGGTTACTGAAGGCATCTGGGAGGCGTCCGTGGAGACTTTCTTGTTTCTGTCAGAGAAATCTGGTCTCGGAAATGATAAAGGGCTAAGAAAGGTCCTGTACGGCAGCCTGGTTCTCTCATCCATCATGACTCTCTGTCGGTTTTCGTAATACATAAAATCATCTAGTAACGAAGTCCTTTCCGCATGAGCTTTGAATATTTTTAGCACCTCCAGACCTTGTTTCAGCATTATCTGCAAAAGAAAACGATAGATTAGCAGATTCTTCGGTTTTGATAATCTTCAAAGGGTGAATTTGCTAATAGGATAACTCACCTCTTGTGTGTCTCTACTGTTGGTGACTGGCTTATTCTCATTGTTCTGCAAAATGATGTGCCTGAAATAGCTATTGGGAACATCTTTAATGATGTGCCATTTGACTGGAAAGCTTCCGCTCCATTTGTCTTGCTGCCAAAAATCCATGTCTTTGTTGAAAGAAACTGGTCCGGTCATCTCAGCCATGCCACAGAACAAACCACTGGCGTTGACCTACAAAGAGAAGTACTACATCAGAATAAGCCCAAAGTGTTACCACAACAAACTAAGCTAAGCGCATGTAAGACGAGAGAAGGAAAACTCACAGAAAAGAATAAGAATATTGGGCATTCACAAGACTTCTCGGTGGCTATTCTCTGAGCATCTTCATAGATACTCTGCAATTTCTTGTTCCCGTGCAAAGTTGATGACCAGACATTGTATTTGATGCTCTTGTGAACATCATCTTCACTATACGATTTAATCACAAAAAACTTGGCATTGCTGTAATCGACTCGGAGATCTTCTTTATTATACTGATTAGGATTGATCACAATATTTCCTTCAGCATCAGCGTTTCCTGCTTTTGTTGTATAAGCTTTAACAATTAGCTGATTTCTCATTCCTCTCGATCTTAGACCTCGATTTTGTTCGCTGCCTGTATCTGGATTCATATTTGCATGCCCACCATACAGCTTGGGCCGAAGGTTGTTATTGTTTGTTGCAGTAGATGGAAAACCATTACGTTCAGGTGGCGCAATGTCTAATTGTCCAAAAGACGATACTCTGCTACTAGAAACAACGTCAACGGGTTGAGCGCTAACAGAAGTAGTAGCTCTTCCCTGAAAAGATGATCACACAAGTCCAGAGTCAAAATCAGAATGATATATGGTTGTAGTGATGACATAAAAAAACCACTCCTAGAACTACACAAGCAAGCATATCCATGTTTGAAGTTAAAATCATGACCATGTTTGCTATATCTTTCCCATTCATCAGCAATATCGAAAACAAAGTAAAACCAGGAATTATTTATATGCAAGATATACCTGTAGAGTAGGAAATCCCGTAGAAACATTCCTTTCTGTTCCTAGTTGTTTGTTTTGTCCAGAGTTAGGCCTTGGCTTCTCAGAGGATCTGTTCACAGAATTTGCTGCAGGGAGTTTTGGAGCATTCCTTTGGAGTCCATCAGTTGCTGAAGCATTTCTATTCCTGGTTCCTCTTCCGTCAGTTCGACCCCTATTAGCCGAACCAGTCTCTACCAAAGAGTTTGTCGAGCTACTCGAAATAACATCAGGGTGAATTGCATACGGAACAAACGTAGGTGACGATGCAACATTCTGGTAAGGAGGAACAGTGTAGAACTGTTGGGAACCAACAAAAGTAGAATCAACGCCTATTGCAGCGCCAGGTATGTAAGGATTGAATGGATTGTAAGGAGACTGTGCATATCCATAACTAGGCGTATAGCATATATATGGAGAATTTTCATTCTGCCCACCCTGAAGAAGCAAATAAAAGATAAAATGTCAACATATATAAAAAATTTCTATGAACACATTGACGATAAAATGAGAAGTCACTATGTCGAAGATTGGTACCGAGTATTGAACTTCTGAACCATCTACACCAAAAAACATCTGATGGTTCTCCCATTCACCGGGTGTTTCATAACCTGCACAAACTCAGAACATTAGAGAACTCGAAGCCGCCTTGTGTACAAGAGGACAACTGATACACATGAATCAAACTTATTATTACCTGTACAATAATAAGCATAATTGGCATCAACAGGGTAATACATGCCCTGGTCAACAACAAAATCAGAGGCTCCCTCAGAGGTATACATTGCTTCTAACTTTGTTAAAGAAAACGTTGTCTCAATGGAGTTTCGATAAACACCTGAAATCAAAACAACACCAACAAAGAAAACCCCATTAACATGAGCATTTATAACCATTGCTTTCAAGGAATAAGGTCAAACTAATACAAGTTAATTAATCAGAAAAAATCAAAACTTTAGAGGTTCTTCTGCAAAACAAAACTCCATTGGATTGACCCTTTTGAGTGTTTGACCCTAAAATCAAACGAAAGCGACATAAAACCATGAAACTTAAATAGACGAAACCCTAATTCTATGAAATCAAAACCCAGAAAATCTTTACAAAAAATGAAACCATATCAAATCTCTAATAGATGAAGCTAATTCGAACGCAAAGACGGATACAAACAGAGAAAATTAATGTCGAGTAGCACTAGCAGAAACCAGAATTTATAAGGTTACCTGAAATTTGGGTGAATCACGACATGCTTAACTTACGAAGATATTCGAATTAAGAAGAAGAAGAGGAAGAAACGGCTGATTGAAATAGAGATGGAGCGAGAGAGAGAGAACAAGGTTTAAGAAGAAATAAAAATCTGTGGAGAATCGAAACCCTAACCCTAGAATCGAGAGAGAGAGAGATTCGATAAAATGGAAAAAAGAAAGAAAACCAGAGGACGCGCAAAGGCAGATTCTCTTAAAAGCTTTTGATGCAAAAACGCTGCGTTTTCAACGGGTGATTCTAGTTATTATATTGACTTGTATATTTACAAGGTCGATTATACCCTTGTCGTCGATCCGACCTACCTTTCAAATTACGATTTTACCCTTCTTTGAAAAGATTTATATAGCATGTCCATTTTTGGGAACGATTTTCTAAGTCCGATTCATACTCGTTTCAAATTTTCCATTTTATATTTGTTTCTTCGAAAAGAGAGTTAATTCTTTTCAGCAGTTTGCTTTTCTGATTTTGGTTTGAATTTGTAGTGAATCTCGTTTTCGTAGGTTAATTTTTGACCTTAAGCTAGAGCTTATTAGTAGCGTAGAGTGAAACATTAAGTTGGTTCTGTTTCTATATATAGTGTAAGGGTTGTGGTAAATGTTGGTGTAAAAAACATACCGTGACAAACTTTTTTAAAAGTCCATAGAATCGGAGTCGTTGATACTATTGTTTTTTTTTTTTTTTTTCTTGTTGTAGAGAAGAAGTTAGTTATTGTCGTCAATAAATGTGAATGCTTTTATGCTTTGTGTATTGTGTTTTATGTCAATTTTGATTATCATTCTTGACGAATTGTTATTGTTTCATTACTTTAATGGTTGAAAAAATGAATTTCAATTGTTGTGTATGATTAATTTTGTAGCTTGATAATGATAACCACATGTTTAAGTGGGTTGATGAGGCTCTGAATTATGGAATACTAAGAAAATTGCATGACTCGAACAAGATGTAAAAGATACTAAGAAAATTATTATAGAGAGTATGGAGGTTGAGAAGGTGTTTAAGGAGGTGAAAATGAAGCTAGAAGTTTAGATATTTGAGAGGATGGAAAATGTTGTTGGAAGCCAAAGTGGATATGAAGAAAATGATGTTTCTTGCATTTCTGGTTGCATGAATTATTAGGCTGAGTATGTTGTTGTATGACTTTGTTATATATGGTGAATTAATATGTTGAATCATATGCACTTATATAGGGTCAAATCAAGTGAAAAAATGTGTCAATACATGCGTGACAATACATTAATACCAATTACTATTTATATCACTGGTTATATATATAAATGAGTTTATAATATAGCTTCAATGAGTAAAACCTATAAAATAAATAATAATTACATTGGATATTTGTGTTTATATACATGCCAATAATACAGAATAGAAGAAAAGAAAAAACAAATGATTTGGTACTATTTTTGATAGAGATCACTATATATTCTGATAGCAATAAAAAGAGCAGAATAGACCGCCAAAGTGACGTGATTCTATCATAATTTTATAAGGACAACGTCTTTGGCATGTTTTGCATATAGGCCGAGTTGAACAAGTGTTGGCGAGGACATGGATCATATCTGCCCGAAATATGCCACTTTTTCCTGGTTTCACATATGGATCTCTTCCTAATAAACATTCAATATGGAGTGCGACTTCACATTCATTGCATGCATATAACCCATTCTTTGCATTTATATCTTTTTCGCATATTTCACAACAATAATCCACATCATCATTTGCACCTTCTTCGTAAGAAAAAGTAAGCAAATGTTTATCATGCTCGTACCTCGTCTTATGTGGAAGAGTGGCACAACCAAAACACAATACAAATGTGCATTCAACACAATTCAAAGGTTGTTGCTTAAGGGATTTACAAATAGAACAACATAAATATGTGTTTTCCTTACATATCATGAACAGTGAATGCGGATGAGAGTGATAATCAAACGGCTCACTTATAGCTGCACATAGTGTGTCTAACAGCAAATCACACCATCTGCTACGACACATGTATGTGAAACCGCAAGAGTAGCGATCACATTTCTTGCATTGGAACCAACTTTCGGCCAAACCAGGAATTATATAAACTTGTGGTTTTAATACCAGTGGATGAGCATGTAACATGAACGGTTTCACACGGGGATTACATGCACATGATTCATGTAAAATGAAATCACATTGTAAACACTGATACACACTACCATCACCAACAAAAGGTAGTATGCACATTTGACAATGCTTCTTTTCATCATACGCTCCTTTGATCTGTTTTATGAGTCTCATTTGATGATGTGGATGGCTTGAATATCGTATAATCCCATCACCTTCCTCCTCAAACATTTTAATTTCATATGTTTTTTCAGGTTCTCCTTCAAGCTCTTTCCCATCACATACATCACTTCGCATGGCACATCTAGTATGCATTGCATAAAGTTTCCGTTTATCTTTCCATGACAAACTCCACAGTTAGTCCACTCTTTGTAAGGTATATGAGGAGTAAAAGCAAGACGATGATTGTGACGAGAGACTCTTATGAGATATGGTAAGTCGACACACCGTTTATGAAGAATGAAATCACATTGGAGACATAAATATAAGTAATCAATTTCGTTCTTTAACCCACAAACATCGCAAACCAAAGTGGATTTCCTAGGAAAGTAATGGAGGGTGTGCTCATGCCTTTTCGGATTGTGTATAATAGAACGTGTCGGGTTTGTTGCACAAATAGGATGGAGTATAAAATCACAAATAAAGCAAGAGTAAAATAGATTTCCAAAGAATTCTTTGCAAGAAAAACAATAGCTTTCATGCAAGTTGGAATAGTCAGGAAACCACACGAGCTGGAGAGGATGTCTTGGATGATCAGAGGATTGGAATATAGAAGAAGACTCAACACATACATTGTGGTAGTTTCCATCGCAATTGTTGTAGAAATAATATGTTTTTTCTAATATCTTCTTAGAACAAGATAAACAAGAAGAAAAGTTGTATACATCACCTTCTTCTTTGTTGCCACAGAGCAATGAGTGAAGATGACTGGATTTCTCTTTTTCAGCATCATCAGGAATGCAATAGGAACTGCTAATTACGTGATGGAGTTCTCCATTAACTCTTATCACTTCGCCATCTTTATCTTTTTCATATCGCTCTTTTGGACATAAAAGACGACATGAAAGAGCGTTAGGAAGAGAATCCATGAATTATTTAAGATTGTAAAGTTTTTTTGTGCACCAAAAGATAAGGTTTATTTGTGACATTGGCCAAGCTATATATATATAGTGGCCAGTCAATTTTATTGACGCTGTCTCACATATATTCATATCAAAATTTCTCAGGCAAAGCAAGAATACGATTCTATTAGAATTATTTAGTTTTAAGTTTTGATAGTTCTTTTCTCAATGTCCAAACAAGTGTTAAATGAAAACAATACATTCTAAAGTATATTATTTTCTTAACTAATTTTCCCTCTCTTATGCTATGGGACAACGGCAAATTTCAAGTCGAACAAATTTCAATGTGCGCAACGGTGTTAATGTGGTAAAATATTTGAGTTCAGTGTTAAATATTAGTTTTCACGACATATTAACAAAGTTTTTCGTAGCACAACTACTTTGTTCTCTACTACGAATAATGTAGAATGGAGTGATGAGAGAGTTGTTGTAATTGTTCCCTTACAGTAGGGACATACACCATATGTATGATGTTTCATACATCAAAGTTACCACCATTTTCAGCTTCGAGGTTTTAAGCACTAAACTATTTACCATTTGAATATGGTTGCAAATTTCGTATGGCCATATATATAGATGAATACTTAAGTATGCTATTTTTTTTTATGAATAATCCGGTTTCAGCTCAGAGTCAGCAACGATGATAAAAGCTTAACTTATTTCTTAATTTAAAAAAATAATAGTAATATACAACAATCCCTCTAATTGAGAAAAAAAGTAAATTTAAGAAAAGGATTACTAGGTTTACACATATCACTCTACCGACTAATCAAACTCTCTAACATCTAACTTAAATTAGCAAACTGGATCCGGTTAAGCTGGATTTGACCAGCTAGGCTATTATTATGACCACTGTACATTGGCTCTGAGGATCATACATCTAAAGAGATTTTGCTGCTCATCATCTGCAAGGGAAATGGAAGACTTGTGAGATAAAAAAGAGTAAGGTGTATCAACTCTTATGCAAGTCTTGCACATGGCAAGAACCAAGAAGATGCATGTGTTGGAAATGAAATGTTGCAGAATCTGTAAAAACCAGAATTAATCACAAAACCTACTAAACTAATCTAATACAACCACCAAAAGTGAAAGCAGACATTGACATTGTGTTATAAAGTTGGTGTGGCTAGTGAAGCTAAGGGTGTTTGTAGCAGCCTGTGATGGATTAGCAGAGAGATTAGATTTACCTCGGTTGGAAAGAAAACCAGCAGAACGAGACTTTAGGTTCATGAGTCTTTTGGAGCTGAGTGTGATTTGTCAAGAGCACCTTTGGTCTTAGAATCAGCATTAATCTTCTGTTGTGGATCTACACTAGAACCAACCATGTGTTTTTTGTCCGATGTCTTACTACGCTTAGAATAGGTAACCAGTTTGACTACTCTCTCTGGCTTATCTGCAGACTCTCCATGATCCTTACCATGAGAAGGTTTCGTGTTATCCTGAAACTTGTCATGGACCACCACTGGCTCAGACCCACCTGGCTTGCTGGTTAGACATTTGAATATACTGGTACAGTCTACATTGACTTCACCATTCACATCTTCACGGGGCTCTGAACATTCTAACTTCACGGCACCATCGGCGGCTGTACCGTTCCCTGTGATTTCGTTTTCTACAGTTTCTGATTTCTCATCATATGTGATTTCCAATTCCACTGCAGCATCACTAGTGATACTACAGTCATCTACACTTTGTTGGGCCTCACAAGTTTCTTCTTCAGTTACATTATTTGACACTTCAAGAGAGTCGCCATTTCTTCCTCCCGATGCTTTCTCTTCCGGAATCTTAGTAGAGTTGGAGGCTTCTACATCATTTTCTTCTCCAAACGTGGATTCAGTCTCGCCAGCAATTTCATCAACTGCCATTGGTGTAATGTCTGCCGCTATCTCTGTACCACTTTCTACGGACCTTCCACAATCAAGCACAGGCAGATCACAAGCTACCGGCGGTTCCAGATCAATAACTTTCGGTTTTTCAACAGTATCGGATAAATCTTCACTAATCTCTGCAGTTTCGGAATTGACATCTTCTTTGGAACCATCTTCAGTCTTTTCAGAAGAATCAACCATATCTTTATCACCAGATGCTAGAGTATCAAAAGCTGTAACTTCATCAGTTCTAGATTCTGAGCACTTAGAATTACCATCATCTTTTTCATCAACTTCCATTGGTTCAGAGAGATCCATGGACTTTAATTCTACATTCTCTGAAGATATTAAAGTATAATCAGGCGCTGAGGATGGTGATTCAACAGAATTAGTACTATTGTGTACTAAATTTTTGGGTGAATGAATCAGGCTTCTATATTCATAGTACGCCTCCGCCTGTGGATGTCAAAACATATCAAGAATAAACTAAGAGTTATCAAAATTAGGAATCTCCTCATTAACTATAGAACTAACCTTTGGTCTCAGAGATACAGCTTCGAACACATGAATTTCAGGCTCCTCATATTCGGGAATTTGCAAAATTATGTAGGCACCTTTGTTGTTGCTTCTCTCTTCTGTATCCTGCATACAAGACAACAAGTACTCAGGCTTGTGTTGTGGCTCAAACGTAATTCACAAAATCTACAATATATGAGAAATTCTTCCAGTGAGTGTTGAAAGATAACATGAAAACAGCAAGCAAATTTTTTATCAGATAACCATTTTCTTGATTCGCATGAGCTTAGTTCTGGTTAAAGATAGCCAATATGAATATCTAATAGAGCATACCTGAAACTGAGGATGATCAGGAGCACTGAACAAAGTTATAAGCCCTTCATGGTCTTTTGCATATCCTTCATCCATAGGTGGAAGACCGTCTCGTTTTGCCCTTTTGTCAGGAGCTTCCTTCCCTCTGATCATTAACTGCCATAGAAAGAAATGACATCATGATACTGTAAGAGTAACAGACATAACGAACGTATAATGATTATATCCCAAATATAAGCGTTTGGTTGATGAAAAATCACTCAGTTCTTCTATCATATTCTCAATGCTTCTAGGTGCGAACTTTTTTTTGACAATTTAGTTTAAAGGAAAGTGATTGATCTAACCTGTAGATCATTGTCTTGCAGGAACTTTGCAGTGCAATCAGGACCCCACAACAAACCAATGCCTTTCTCTTTGTTAAGAAAGAGGCCGGTGTCCTTCGATGGATCTGACCAAAGAATGTCACCAGGAATCAAGTTTGAACCTTCAGCAGGAGGATCCATAACACGCCTTTTCACTTTTGATAAATCATTCAACGAGCCAAGAAGTAAGGACTCAGATCTATTCTCAATCTCAAGAACACTATTATCTGCTTGCTTTTTCTGACTTCGCTTGCGTTTTCTGCTTCGTTCTTGTTTGTCTGAGAGAAAGCTTGGTACATCACGAAAAAGACCTCCATGAGCTGTGAAAACCTTCCCACCAATCACGGAAGCCAAAGGGAGTAACTGGAAGCATTCCAAGCACTTTTTGTAGACAGCTGCTCCTTTATCTCCGTACTTGGTTAATACTTCATTTTTAAATCCATATAGTGATGTACAACTTTCGCTCTCGTGACTGCCACGTAGAAGATACACTCTTTCCGGTAGAAACACCTAGCAAAAAAATGAAGTGCATACTATTAGAATCTGTTCAAATATACAAATGTACACAATTAACGGATGTAAGCTTACCTTCCATGATAAAAGAAGTAAGAAAGTTTCCAAACCCCACGCTCCTATGTCTACATAATTCCCGTTGAAGACATAGAACTGATCACCATTTGGGAATCCTGCATCTTGCATAAGGAACAGCAAATCATGTAGCTGCCCATGTAGATCTCCAACCACAACGACCTTTGCTTTGTCACTATCTATCCTAACGCAATTTGGCTCCCTTTTCAAGATTTTGGAAGCAGAGACGACCAGCTCATCCAAGACATTATAAGGTAGAACACTTGAAAATTCACAAGGTGGGAGATTCCTCGAAGACCAATCAAATCCCAACATTACATCACAGATCCAACTGAAAGTAAGCTTCCCTCCAGAAGGCCAGAAAAGGGGTTTCTGGGAAACGGATGGCAAAGATTGCTCACATCCCATGTCCTGAACAGGCGGCATCACTTCCAAGGTTTCCACTGAGAAACCATCATCAATTCCCGTTTCATTCGAAGGTAACCATACGGTTTCTCCAGACACTGGCTTTTGTGATATTTCTGTAGGCGTAGGTTGGGATAACATCAGAAATGGTTCTGAAGTTGGAGCTTGAGCAACAGAACCTATAACAAAAGAATTACCACATTAAAAAGGTAAGTGTTGACAAAACTTGTTAGGGCACGACCATGTAACTAAGTTAAATATTCATATCAAGTAGGCATGGTTTGAATTAAGTAATATCTTATCATCTAAGGACTAAGGAGAAATGAATATCTCATCTATTATTATCAAGTCCTTTCTTCTCTTGTCAACAATATAATAATTCACCAAGTCACTATAAGTATAAGTAGAAATCAAAAAGGAATTTCAGCCTAAAAATGTTTATGGAAATCCTACCATTAGATAATGAGCCTAAAGGTGCATTGAGTTGAAGGGCGCCTGCACACATATCAACGATATCTTGTAATGTTAGCCTAGCGGTGTCAACAGTAAGTTCCTCTTCAAGCGAAGCCTTAGAACGAGCATGAATGGCTGCAACTCTCTGGACCTGTAATATTATATTGGTTAATAAGATTTAAGTAAGCAGGAAAACCGTAGAATTTTTGATCTTAATCATTATAACTTACAAGCACTTGGAAAGCGAAACCAGTGGGTAGAAACTGCCCAGGGCGCCTCTCGTTCATAGGACTAATAATTCTTCTGGTAATTCTGCGGTACCACTCCATATAAGGATCATTATAATCCATTGGGATACACTCTGGCTCACCATAAACAACAGATGACTCACGTGCATCCCACAAGTCAATATGTTTACTATGACGTGCTGACCAGTCATATTCTGATTTGCCTCTTTTGTCAATAGCATGAAGAGCTTTTTCATTATCACAAGGTGCTGGAATTTCTTGGTGAAGACCAAACTGTCTCAGTACACGATCAGGACGATGCCACTCAACCACATCAAAACAAATTAATGGTGCGACAGTTTGCCATATGTTCTGACCACTAAGACATATAAGAGGAAGCTTTGCTAGAAGATCCGGAGAGTATGGCTGCCACATGACCTACATTCACATTATAAAAGAAGTTCCCAAGTCGTTTACATCAATCACCGTATCAGAGATCTTTTGATAAAAGATAATCAGGGCACTATGGTCATCTAAAAGCCAGTTTTATACCTGCTCATCTTTCTGCTGGTCAAATTGGTCCCTGTAAAAGTCTAGTCCTCCACGTGGATTCTCTTTATGGCTCAGAGAAGCTCTCCACCTAGCTTTCAAGCAGTTTAATAAGTGAAACAAATTTAAATTAAATTTGTAAAAACAAACTCAGAACAAAATATGAGAAGTCTCAATTACCTACAGCCTAATGGATCTGGTAAAGGACCATCTATGCCATCCATATACGAAGCACCAACGTCTTTAAGTCTTCCTGGACGACCAACATGCAACCGTTCCCATGCCCATAACTGCAGCAGTACAAGAGGTCCACAAATGGTAGAAACAGTCCTCTTACTTGCCCGACACAACTCTCTGTAAAGAAGTGCTAGTGTAGCACTACCCCAGCTAAGTTGAGCCACTTCATCAAAGTCCCTTAGCAGAGGAAGAAACGTCAACGCAACATCATGTTTAGACTTATCCCCATAAAGGAAACCACTCATCAAAGCTAATACAAAAGCCCTAGTGTAACACTTCAACGTAACTTCATCAGGGTCAGCAGGTAAATTCCGAAAACTATCACGAAGCCACGCTAGGGACACATGAGAACCATGTAGATCCTTAGGACCTGGTCTAAGACCTAGCAGATCTTCACATAAATCAGCCCAGTTGTTTTTCGTACTACCAGTTACCGCAGGTCCATCTACACGAAGACCCAACAATATATTCACATCTTGTAAAGTCACTGTAATCTCTCCAGCAGGAAGATGAAAAGTATGCGTTTCAGGTCTCCATCTCTCAACCAATGCTGTTATCAGCGCGTAATCAAGTTGTATAAACGCAACCTTGTACACTCCATATAAGCCAAACTCGATCAACTTTCGACATACTAGAGGGTCTAGAGGCCAATCTCGCATGCCTAATAACTTGTGCCGACATGTTAATTCACGAGGAGGAACCTACAAATGAAGATTCAAGATTTATAACGACAACATCGAAAGCAAAACAAGAAAATAGATAATGATTATACTACTACATACCTCGTCCTCCCATATTGCAGCTGATCTATGTTCATGTTGCCATACTAATATAGATTGATCAACAGGACCTGGATCCAAATCAAAGTTTAATAAGCTTTGCAACTCCATCTACATGAAAGCCATACAATCATCAATGAATACACAACATAAAGAAACTAAACAGGACAAAATTCTGACTTCTCTTGACAAATTAAAGAGCATTTAGAAATGAAATAAAGCTACTTGGTATATTCCAAAGACTAATGAAAACTTTCAATTTCTTAAACCCTAAACTTTGCAAGAACCCAACTTGAAAAACAATCGCCAAGAAACAATAAAGTTAATTAGTTATATACACACACCAAATTGATAACTAAAAACCAAAACCAAACTCCATAACTTCGACGATTAAACAAAAACCAAGTGTGTGTCCTTACCAGAAAAAAGCGTTGGTGTGATCAAACAAAAGAAAGAGACGTTTGAATATGAAACCAGAGGAAGAAGAAAGAAGCAGAGAAGAGAGAAGCGTTAAGCGTTAACAATTGGCAACCAAAACCAGCTCAACTGGTCATACATACATCCATCTTTAGTATTCCGTTTCTAGTGATAAACATCGAATTCCACTATTAAGAATCATTTGATTCAGTAAAAGTCACATAATACAAAAAGTATCCAAGAAGAAATAAATCTTCATCGTACACTATGTAACTACAAAAGCTCCATAAGATAGGAAAAACTATACTCAAACAACAACGTAGTGTACTATGTAAAATCATTGTTTTGCTTCTAAAAGAGCTAAAAATTGTTTAAAATACGGAATCGCCAAACACATTTTTGTTGGAACTGTTAAAAGATGTAACAACACACCAAAGATCAAAATGCTGATTAACAATCAGGAAACGTTAGTGAGATCCATCATTAATTACCGATCAATGAGCTAAACTGAAACTGAAACACATAAAAGCCAAGGAAAAATGAAACAAAAAACGCAGAGGTAAACGAGGGGAGAGAAAAGAGATTTGATCTCTCTTCCGTTTTTAGTACTCCATTTACGTTGATTTCATTTACATCAATAAGAAACACAAGTTCAAAATCCAAAGCTACGATTTTTATCATTACAACCATTAAGAAGCTCCATGTATTCATCATCCACAGAGATAAAGAGATTAAACCCATCAAAGAAATCAAAAACACTCAAATCCTCTGAATCCAAAAAAACGCGATTCATCACACAGATCTGCTTCGATTTCTCAAGCATCGAAACCCTTAAAAAGATTAATTGATGCGTTATTTCAAACAAGAGAAGAGAAGAGATACCAACCACGGATCGAATTCGGAAGATTTGCAAGCTTTGGATTGAGATTGGCTCGGATCAGAAAATCGTAACCAAGGAGAAAGAGAAATTGTTCTAAGTGAGATTTTACGTTTAACCTTAAGAATGATTTTGCTTAATTATATCATTAAACCTGTTTTTGTCCACCCAGAGTCTAATGAAAACTTTCAATTTCTCAAACCCTAAACTTTGCAAGAACCCAACTTGAAAAACAATCGCCAAGAAACAATTAAGTTAATTAGTCATATACACACACCAAATTGATAACTAAAAACCAAAACCAAACTCCACAACAAAAGGAACGATTAAACAAAAACCAAGTGTGTGTGTGTGTTCTTACCAGAGAAAAGCGTTGGTGTGATCAAACAAAAAGAAAGAGACGTTTGAAAAAGAAACCAGAGGAAGAAGAAAGAAGCCGAGAAGAGAGAAGCGTTAAGCGGGAGAGAGAAGAAACAAGAGAGAGCTTCCAGATCCGACAGAAGTATTCGACTAACCAAAACTCACAAACTCTGATCCTTCTAGCTAGGTCGGAGGATCTCATCTCTACGATGCTTCACCTTAAAACGACGACGTTTCGTAACAACCTTTTTCGTGGGCTTTTAGTCTTGGCCCAAATGGAAAACCTTATACGGAACCGTTTTGAATGTAAACTCAAGATTTTGTTTAGTACTTACCACAAGTCAAAAAGACACAAACATTTGAGTCTCTAGAAATTATCGTCGAATAATATTGAAGTTTTTGCTTAACAAGAAAGACATGTTTAAAATTTTTGAAGACGTACGTGGCGAGACGCTATATCGTAAGCAAGCCACGTGATACTCTTGCATGCACGTCGAGTGAAACATCAAGTCTCTCAATTTTTTTCTCTGACTTTGATCTCTATTTAAACGACCATCATAAACTCGATTTCTAGTATAGTTGTATCCATTCACATCAATATATCATATAACCTATAATATATATATATAGCTCTATATAGCAGGAAAAATGCCAGGCATTACACTAGGAGACACGGTCCCAAATCTAGAAGTGGAGACTACACATGACAAGTTCAAGCTCCATGACTACTTCTCCAATTCTTGGACCGTCCTCTTCTCTCATCCCGGTATATTTGCTTACTAGATTTTGATTGTACCCGGTTAAAGTCTGGTTTTTCATGAATTGATGAATCGAAATTAGCATCCTCCTTTTTTTCATAAATTGATGAATTGAAATAAGAATCCTAGACCACCGAATATTTACAGGACTTTGTTTAACGTTTTCTTGATATTTATTTGGCTATTTTTTTTGTGGACGGAAATACAGGGGATTTCACGCCGGTATGCACGACGGAGCTCGGTGCGATGGCCAAATATGCTAACGAGTTTGAGAAGAGAGGCGTGAAGCTCCTTGGATTATCTTGTGACGACATACAGTCACACAAAGATTGGATCAAGGACATCGAGGCCTTCACGGTATAATTAAATCTCATGCATGTATACAGTAGAAAACTAATATATATTTGATCTAGCTAAATGTCATACTTTGGCTTTGATTCATCTTAAGTAACACTTTGTTTTTTTGGTTTTTTTGTGTGTGACATGTATATAATAAAGCCCGGAAGCAAGGTGAAGTACCCGATAATCGCTGACCCGAACAAAGAGATCATTCCTCAGCTTAACATGATTGATCCCATCGAGAACGGACCATCTCGTGCCCTTCATATCGTTGGTCCGGATAGTAAGGTAATAATTTCATTATTTTATTTTTTGGTCGAACATATATAACTTCATGAATTATTGCAAATTTTGCATGTATGATTTTATTGGTTAAAATTATGGTTTTGTGATGTAGATAAAGTTGAGCTTCTTGTATCCGTCGACCACGGGGCGTAACATGGACGAAGTGTTGAGGGCTTTAGACTCTTTGTTGATCGCGTCAAAGTACAAGAACAAGATAGCCACTCCGGTTAACTGGAAATCGGACGAACCAGTTGTGATTTCGCCTGCTGTTTCGGACGAAGAGGCTAATAAGATCTTTCCTCAAGGGTTCAAGACTGCCGATCTTCCGTCAAAGAAAGGTTATCTGCGTGTCGCCGATGTGTCTTGAAAGACCCAAGAACAAAAAACTAAGTACGTTATATGAAATATTGTATAATAATTACGTTATGTAACGTTTTGACGAAAGTATAATATTTATTTACGTTTTGTACCGCATCGTGTTCGTGTGTTGTACTCACGAGTGTGTAACCTTTTTATTAATAAAAACACCGTATGTTTTATAAGTGGTCCATTACGTTTTATCAGGATGGAATAGGATTTCCCATAAACCGAGTCGATCAGATCTTGAAATCGAAATTATCAGGTATATATAAGAAATAAGAATCGAATGTGAATGTATAAATTTATATTTGGAAACTAGTTGAGCTTATAGAAATGGTAAATCTTTTTTTTTTTGTATATCCAAAAGCGAATTTAAATCGAATTGTCTCAATCTACGGGATACAAATTAGAATCATTTTAAACTTTATCCGAAAGACAAATGAAGATGAATAGACAATCAGAACCAAGTCTTTAAGGGTTAAAAGCTATTATAGTGTAAAGACATGTTCTTCTTATCTAAATGAGTAAGTAGTAAAGTCATTGCCTACTGGTGATAGAATGATGAAATGGAGTGCAAACATTAATCCTGCTTTTGTGATTTGTCAATGCCCTACTGAAACAAGAAATCACATCTTTTCTTATGTCAATTCTCGGTGGAGATTTGGAAAACGTTAGCCCTTGGAATTTTGAAACAGAGGCACACAACAGAATGGGACAATATGATTTTACTTAGGTAGACAACTCAATTAGAGATTTACACCATATCCAGACAAAACATAAATGGGTTAGACTAAAGACCCTTTAGAACAAGAAGAAATTAACATGAAACTTTTTAAGAGACGACCTCAAAGGAAAGAGCTAGTGGCATACAACTTAAATAGAATTCATGAAATAATGGTTATAAACTTGTACTTGAGATGTATATATTGGCAAGAAATCTATACTATTGCGTTTTTATATTCTTAATGGGCTAATTAGTTGTATAACCAAAAAAAATAATATATATATATCTCAAAACCTAACCAAAACTCCTAGATCTAATGGCTAGGATGTTGCCACGTAAGAGATTTTAGATTTTGAAATATATATGTATATATTTAATGGTTTTACGACCTATTTTTTCATTTTTCTTAACCAAAGATTTTCACAAAATCATTTATTTGTTCATATACAAATTAAACAATGATTAATTGAATTAAGATTAGACGCTTCACATTATATTATATAGATGGAAATATTTTTTCTCTCTTTATAACTTGTCAAAAATAATTTAAAATATAATAATTTGGTATATTTTGGGCTTTATATATAATATATACATGGGCTTCGAGCTTTATATATACTAGGGCTTTGGGATATATATTCTACATATAAAAATTTGATATATATATATATATATATATATGATATAATTGTTGATCATAAACCTAATATATTATCGTCGCCGCCTTTCATCATGTGTTTCTCTGGGCACCAGTTATCGCAAAGTTAAGTTTTCGATGGAGCTTTCATCATTGATGTTTCTTAAACCTAATCATTGTGAGTATTTTTGTTTTCAGTTAATTACATGATATACTTTATTATTTAGATTTAATTCTTTTCGTCTATTTAAAATATGTTAAAAAATTCGGTAATCATGTCCAATTGTTAGTGAAATTTAATATTTCTATTAAGATAGAAGTTATCTATTTAGGATCCTAAATTTTAGAATTTTAATTTGTGTGTGTTAAGTTAGCAAATTGATATGCCTTATTTCTTTTAGTATTTCGTTAACTTCCCACTATTTTCAATGATTTTTCTTACTATTTATTTTTTTATTAGACAATCTCCACCGGCTCTCTCTGAATAGGAGATTTATGTTAGCAAATTTGATATGCTACTGGGAGTTCGATGTATAACCTTAATTAGTATTTAATTAATTTTCCAACATTTTCAATAATTTTTTTCTTACAATTTTTTTTTTTTAGAGAATTTTCATCGGCTGTTTGTTAATGAACAATTTATGTTAAAAATTATATATATATAAAGACAAGAGTCACTCAAACAAGAGACGATGCTCATATTTTTGGGATTTTAGATTTGCCAATTATTTTTATTAAATTAGTTGAATGTGTTTTTAATAATTTAAAATTTAAATAAATAGTAAAATTATTTTAAAACTATGAAATGAGAGACTCAAAGAGAGTCTCTAACCAACATAAATGTTCGTATTGACGTGACATATTTCAATACTTTTTAACATTTTTTGTTTGAACTGTTTTTTTTAATAAATTATATACATATTTCATTACAAAATGTGAATTCAACTTTTAATGTTAATTATGAAGAAATTATTGTCCGGACAAGTTCAAGAATAGTTTTAAAGGTTGATTAAAAAGAAAACTTACACCTCAATATTTATTTTAGCTTTAGACTTTACGTCATATGTTTGTAAGGACCAGCTCTCGTCACATCATAAACTTTGAACCTTCAAATGTTGAATCTGAATTGGAAGGGAATACTTCTAACGCGATGAAAAATGAAACTATCTACTACATGTATTGATGGTTACTCTCGAATGAGACCCTTCTACTCTAAATGGCCTTGCTTACTTCGTTTACCGATACTTTCGATGATATAGCTTCTATATTTTACGATAACTAAAAGACACCAAATGATATTTTTGCTTACTGGAGAGGTTTGGTAAGTAAGGATGAGAGCATTAACGAAAAGATGCGTTGGATAGGGTGGATCATTTCTCATACACTTCAACGAAGTGTTGAAAGAAGTTTAGAAGGTTAGGTGATATTTAGCTCGGTGAAGGAACTACATTGCTTCTCACTTTAATGAAAAGCTCACAACCGTTTCGTGTCAAGACTTCGAAAGGCCTAAGGCGAGTTTAAAAATGGGACCCTTTTACAAAAAAATTGTTATGGTTAAAACATAAGAACTTAGGATTTAATAAACAAATATTGTGTTAAAAATGATAATTTTTTTTGGAAAAGCCATGTGAAGGAGTGTAGATTCGAACTCAAGATGTTAATGCCAAGTAAATGTCTTTGTGACCATTACAGTATGACACGATTTTGGTAATTTGGGCCTCCAATATATATATATATATATATATATATGTATATATATATTTACTTTGAGCCCTGAGGCAAAAGCCTCTTTGATAAGCTTATAGGCACGGCCTAGCTCACAAGAGGATTTCCAAGAAAGGCAATTGCCAATCATGATATTCTGGTACACTCTTACCACCTTTAAAGCCTCACACTTTTAATTTGCAAAATAGTTAACATTAATACTTATGGCTAAGTTGTATGCAAATTAAAAGATATTAGAGTTGATAAATTTATTGTGTTCTTTCTGAAAAGAGAATTCTACTCTTTTTTGTGTGATAAGGAAAATGTTGCTAGAGCAATGGCGAATTTAGGAGCAAACGGTGAATGCAACACAAAAGTTACTAGAGTAGAAAGTCACCAAGGCATGTACACCTCCTACTCTAATAACTTTTGTGTTGTATTCTTTGTTTGCTGCTAAATTCGCCAATACCCCACCATTATATGTTCCTAATCACACAATTTTTTTTTAGTTTCTTCTTTTAAAAAGGACACAATAAACTTAGCAAATCTAGCAACCTCTTTATATTTGAATACAACTTGGTCATGAGTCTTAATTTTGACGATTTTGCAAATGAAAATTGTGAGATTTTAAAGGTGGCAAGAGTATGCCAAAATAACATGAATGACAATT
The DNA here is from genome assembly GCA_900128785.1 of Arabis alpina. Classification (NCBI taxonomy): domain Eukaryota; kingdom Viridiplantae; phylum Streptophyta; class Magnoliopsida; order Brassicales; family Brassicaceae; genus Arabis; species Arabis alpina. The sequence goes on along the minus strand of LT669791.1, from coordinate 9,070,973 downwards.
GCCTTTCTTGCGATTGGCAAAATAGCATGACGTGGGAAAAAATGTGTTGTGGTAAGAAGAACGTGACACGTCATCAGGGAATGGCAGTGCATACGTAGTTGGTGATACCTCATGCGGTGGCAGAAGCACACTTAGAGAAGACTGGCAAGGACTCGAGGGCGGAGAAGGAGAAGTTGTGGCCACGAGATGCGAGGAAGATGTATATGGGTGCATTGGATCCAACCTTGGACCGGTCAGAGGTATTGGTAGAGGTTTCGGTGGTGTGGTATGGGCGAGACAGTATATCAGAGAGTCGAGGTAGAGCTGGCGGAGCTCGTGTCAAGGGCGTGGAAGGGCTGCATCATCTCGGTTGTGGGTGTTCGGAATGAGAGTTTATGTCGGGCACGAGTTTGAGGCGTCGCCGAAATGGGAAAGATCACACGAGGTGATATTGGCGATAATCAGCGATGCCGAGCGTCGAGCACAGTGGCAACTACACACAGTTGAGGATGAGTGGGGTGTGGTACGACAGATAATCTGAAGGTGTGCACCGATGACTTATTCTTCAAGGTAATAAAACCCTAACCTTAATCCTACTTTAGAAACCCTAACTCTAGGTTTCACGATTTGGAAAGTCCAGGGTGAGAAAGGAAAAATCTTAACTTGTCTAAAGTGGAAGTTTTCCGAAGAGACAAATTTACAGAAATGGTTCTAAAAGGGTAACTTTTCTGAAAATGAAACATATCTGATTCAGAAAGATCCTGGTTTGGTTTGTCTCCAGTACAGTTCTGAGTTGGTTCTAGCTTGGTTTGGTTATGGTGTGGATCAGTCAGAGTATGTTGGATCTTCATGCAGTCGTACGCGGTCAACATCGGATGCGGCAAGAGCAGTAAGTTGAGGAATAAGTTTTGTAATCCCATGAGTTTATTTCCTCCAAGTGATGTATGTTGAGCATGCTTAGCTTAGGCTTGGAATGTCTAGTGAGGATAAACAAGAGCATTATGTTTTTGATTGATATATTGCGTAGGGTGGCTAGGTTGATTAAGCATGCATATTGTTGAAAATGTGGGTTACGATCTAGTCGTAGTTTACGTGTAGTATGTGACCAAGGCTGAGATCCTAGGGGCATAGTTGATTGTCGGACCGTGTGACAGTGCTTACGAGAGGACGACACGGCCCGCAAGCGACTGCCAAACCTTTACAAGGGGGACCCAGAGAAGATTGTCCCCATATACTCATCATCACGAGTGAGTAACCCCAACACATAATATGCAACTTCAAAAGTTCAAAGTTGTAAGAAAATTTCACATAACCTTTTTTTTTTTTTTGGTAAAAGTTAAATATTTGATTCAAAATGAAAACAATTTAGGTTTACAATGTGAATTATAATATCCTAATTTATGAACTCATGGCAAAAAAAGATAAAAACATGAGAACATATTGCAAGACGAATTTCCATCCGTCTACGATTTCCAGTCTGTCTAGTCGACATAAACCCGAAGGCTATGGAATAAGACGAAGTGATGACGATGCTCAATGCTCTTTCAAAATCAGTTGCAAGTAAAGAAGCTGCAAAGGCGAAGCGCTTAGGTCGTGAAGAACAAAACCCCGGGTAAAAGAAGCCGTTCAATAAAAGCCCAAACAAGGATCGTCAACGGAAAGAGCTTCGACGACCTCGATCACCGATTCCTCTCGCACCGAATGAGAGTGACTCAAAGCGCATCTCCATGAGCTTTCCCCTAGAAGAAACTTTAGAACCAATAGAAGCGAACAGTGCAAGCTTACCCTACCAAGTTCCCCGAAGTTGGCTAGTGCAAAGCTAAAAAAATCATTAAGAACAACACCAAACACTAATGGCCATACTAACTCCTCTAGAACCCAAGACAAGCCTACAAAACAAAGCGCTAACCAGCAACGACTCTATCAAAACAACGAGAACCGAAAGACGCAAACAACACCTAGTCTTGGCCACTTCCATGACACTAGAATTACAAAGATGCAAGCCACAAGCGCAGTACATTAGCTTCCACCAGAAGCATAACCAAACAAGAGCAACATCAACGCAAGAAAATTTGGCAAAACCAGTGATCTCCAAAGCCGAATCCTCACACTCGCGATGCCACTTTGGTCACACAATCACTAGATTTACCGCTGTTTATAGCAAAACCAAACCAACCAAATCGACGAGGCTCAACAACCTGAGAAGAAACGAGAATGACAACCATGGGAACAAGACCTGCTTCAAACCCAATAGAGATGGACAAGGGGATCGAGGCTCCAAACACAAGTGAACTAAAAGAAAACTCTGAAGAACAATTTCGGTCCTCGAATTGGAAATCCCAAATATCCAAACCCTATAAGATAACAAAGGAACTTGGTGAAGACAGAGTTCGATCCTCTACAAACGTCTCAATTGTCCTCGATTCGTTGAGACAAGCGGAGAAAGACAACCCAAACACCAGAGAACCCTTGACACGGCGGTGAAAACCTAACAAAAGCTTGGAGTTTGCAGTAACCACAAAGGATGACAGAAGTTGTAGGACTGGATCACAGACGTCGCTCCATGACCAGACCATACATAATTCATCACCGGAAACCGCTAAGGGAGGAGGAGGATCTAAACAGATAGATCTGCGACGGAAGAAAAACAAGAGGCATGTGAAAGGTTGGAGCTCTTCTCCGGACAACGACTATCCACCATCCACTAGCAAGAAGAGCCACGGCGGAGAAACCCTTGCACCCAAACCGCGGCCGTCAAGTACATCGCCTCTCCACCCACTAACCGTGAAAAGCCGATCAGATCTAGAAGAGAGAAGAAGCACATGTTCCAACGGAACTGGCAACATAAAGCTTAGACAATGGTAGAAATCGGAAGCCGGAGAGGCAAAACGGAAGACGACGGCGGAGAAGCTCAAGATTTGAAATCGTTTTTGAAATCGTCGCGCGTAGCAATCATGCGCACGATTCCCCTGACTTCAATAAAATCAATTTCACATAACCTTTTAACTAAAAATGTTAGGTTGATGGATATATCAATTCCTATAGGATTTGAGCATCTTAGAAAATTTGTGTGTTATTATAATGTTACAAGATTCGAGTCATGATTCTCAATTTTTTTATCATGTCATATTTCTTAGCCATCATGCTTTTGCGTTATAATTACTTGAGTCATGAGCTATTTAGAATGTACTAGATTCTAATATGTCCAATTAATTTTTGCAATGTTTTAGAAATCATTTTTTTTATCACAGTTTTGATATCATATTGTAAAATAAGACCATTTGGCAAGTGAAATACATAAGTTATATTGTTTATTTAGTAAATGAAAAATACTGAGATAAACTTTTGTGATAACACCTAAGTTAAACATAGACGATGAGTGGAAATGATTTATGTCGAACGAGAGAATACTCAAATTCAAAAATTAATTTAATTGTTTGGTTTTCCGGTTTGTTACGGTTAAGATTGTAAATAACCGGTATTAAGCAAGTCAAGACAGAAATCTCACTTCGAACGTAAAACCAAAATCTCACTTTGAGAAATTTCTCCGATTTTCTGATCCGAGCAATCTCAATCCAAAAGCGTACAAATTTTCCGAATTTGATCACTGGTTCGTCTCTCTTCTTTTCCTTTCGAAATTACGCATCAATTTGATCTATACGTCTAAGGGTTTCGATGCTTGGAAATCGAAACAGATCTATCTAGTTTCTATGTGATGAATCGTATATTTCTGGATTTTTCAAGTGTTTGGTTTGGATTTTGGATTGATCTGTTTTGTTCTGTCTCTTCTTGATCTGTTTTGCTTAACCTGTTTAGTAGCAACTGATTACACTGTTTTTGAGGTTTTTGACCAGTTTTGGATATGTAATATAGTTAAATCTTTGAGGATTATTTGTTGATCATGTTTAACATTAGCTAATGAAAGATTGTGAAACTTTCATTGATTTATTAGTAGCCTCGTTGAATGATTTCTTTACAAGTTGTATAAGTATACATCAGTCATATCTGCATTTATATGTGGTGCAAATACTTACAAACTTTTACCATAATTTTTTTGTATTTGAAGGAGAAATGAAGCATATAGTAAAGATCTTGAGCTTGTTGGTGGCAATTTCTGCCTTTTGGATTGGTCTTTTGCAAGCTGCAATAGTTCCTCGAAGCCATACATGGTTGGTTAGTAACAAACAATTGTTTTCTCTTTTTGGTTTCTTGCTCTTTTGAAATTAGGATTTGGTTTTCTGATTTGGTTATGTTGTCTGTTTTTGGTTATCTAGCTACCGATCTACTTTGTAGTATCACTTGGATGCTATGGTCTATTAATGGTTGGAATTGGGCTAATGCAATTTCCTACTTGTCCTCAAGAAGCAGTTCTCTTGCAGAAGGTTGTTTTTCTTTCGGCTTAATTTGGATTTAGAATCACAAAGACATTCCTTTATTCTCTTTGTTAATTCAGTTTCGTTGGTCTATCGTGTTGGATGCAGGATATTGCAGAGGCTAAAGACTTCTTCAAGCACAAAGGGGTGGATGTTGGATCGGGCTGATGCAATGGCGTTGATCAACCACCGTTATAAATAGTTATCATTACGGCCAGAGATTTTGAGATGTACCATTTGATTTTGGTTGTTCAAATCTAATTGTGTTTCTTAGGCAAACCTCCATAACACAAAGCAACAACTAATTTTTCTTTATCATTCCTCTTTTGTCTTTGTTGATATGCCAATAAAACCAAAGCACAATGATGAAACCAACAAAATCTTTTTAAAACATCGTTACATTTGCAGACTCTTTTGTGGTTCTTCACAGAAAGTTTTGCAAATTAAAAGCTAGATAATCTGATGAGAGGAGAAAAATGAATGACAGAGAGTGTAGAGAGAAAGAGGGGGCTTGTTTATCTCTTCTTCTTGCCACCTTTGCCTGACTTTGAAGAAGTTCCAGCCGTTGAAGTTGTGGCCTGAGGTTCCTGCTTCTTTGCTTTCTGAGATTCCTGCTTCTTCACTCTCTCCGGATGTCTTGGTACCAATTCTGCAATCTTCTGCATCAGTAGTTTCCCTGCAAATATATATCAACAGAAAGGATATCAATGTACTGCAGGAAACACCTCGCGGTTTTACAGGTGGAGTGTGTTCGTGCAACGCATGTAAAGCTGCAAGTCAAATAAAATACCATGCATTTTTACTCTTAAATAAATGGGTATGAGGATAAGATCAAAGCAAACACAAACATCTAAAGAACCAACAATTTTTAAAACTTGCACAGTAACCTTAAGTTCCATATTCACATAAGACTGATAAGTTACATAACATAATAGCTAGTTTTCTGCACATGAGGTTCTTGTAATAATGATGCTGACCATGAATGAAAACTTTGGGGATCACTAAAACAGCTCATAGAGCCTTGGATCAAAGGTTGAAACTGGTACTGTTATAAATGTCAATTTGAAGATCAATGAAGAAATTCGAATCAGGGTGGTATGATGAGGGGGACAAACAAAGCAGAAGAAAATAGCAAACCACAAAACATTGTTCAAAGTTCCTATTAGAGAGCACAGACAAATACCCAATTCTTGTTTTAATAACAAGGACGCTGAAATCAGACAACACTCTAAGGAAGGTTGGACACATCCACACATGAGTCACAAGAAGAGATATTATCAACTCAAAAAGGTAAACTAATGGCAACAGAAAGTAGATTCCATGCTTCTAAATTCAAGGTTAATGAAGACTGGCTTCTGGTTTCTAGTCAGGTATACAAGACTTCTAGCTCAATTCAATCAATCACTACGATAACACTAGACACGAAAGATAAAAACGTACTATCACCAAGAATTCAGATGTAAGTTCTCTTACTTGAAGTAATAGCAGGATTGACTAAAGTCCCATCTTCCCTTTTCAACTGCACCCTAACTCTCCCTACTTGCATGTAATCACGCGGGTACGCTTTATCAATCTGAAAACACACCGTAATAATCTCAACTCAAAGACTGTTACAAACAATCATACGATATACATTCTCCCGTAAATCGAACTGAACAAACGATTACCTCAACGGCACTAGGGAGTTTCAAATGCTTGCAACAATCACTAATCTCAATACAATTAGGATTCTCACATGCTTTACTCAAACTGATTCTTCTTCCTTCAGCTACAGTTTTCTTTGAATTAATATAAACTGGATACATCACTACCCATCTCTTGATGCTAAGCGTTCCACTATCCATCTACACATCAATAAGAAACACAAGTTCAAAATCCAAAGCTACGATTTTTATCATTACAACCATTAAGAAGCTCCATGTATTCATCATCCACAGAGATAAAGAGATTAAACCCATCAAAGAAATCAAAAACTAGATTTGATTTCAACACTCAAATCCTCTGAATCCAAAAAAACGCGATTCATCACACAGATCTGCTTCGATTTCTCAAGCATCGAAACCCTTAAATAGATCAATTGATGCGTAATTTCAAACAATATCAGAGAAGAGAAACGAACCACGGATCAAATTCGGAGAATTCAGGAAAGTGAGCTTTGGATTGAGATTGGCTCGGATCAGAAAATCTTCAAGAGAAGCTAACGAAGAAGAAAGAGAAATTTTTCTAAGTGAGATTTTACGTTTAACCTTAAGAATGATTTTGACTTGCTTACTATACCGACATCTAAAAATCATGAACCGTAACAAACCGGATTAAACTGGATAGTAAAATTGATTTTGATTTTGATTTTGCTTAATTATATCATTAGACCTGATTTTTCTCCGACTCAGAGACAATGGAGACTCAACAATTATACGACCAAATTCTTAGCTCCGTTGCTCAGGTGAAAATCGCAATTATATGAAAATACTATATTTTGATACAACACACACATAATGCAATTATATGCATATGTTTGACTATTGGCCACACACAAAATTGAGTAGAAAATAAGAAAATTCACATGCACTAATCATTTTTTTGTTCAACATTCACAAAAAAGATATATACAAGTACACAACAACAACAAAATTAAATACATTGAAGTTCCTGTTGGATCTCTAAATTTTTGTCTTTGCTTCATCCCAATTTGTGTTCCACCATAATTAATTAAGGAGGTTCCAGCGACCAATGTCATATCTTTCTTTATGGTTTGTTTGGATTAGGTGTATCATTCTTGAAGATGGCAAAGTCATTGGTTCAAGGCGAAACAGAACAAATGAAATACACAATGTAATCATTTAAATCTTTCAGATATATGGTCTAGCTAGTTTCTTCGATTATTTATCTTGCATAATGTGTTGTTGCACCTGAGTTAACACTCCTAAAAGGCTTTTGAGCCTGAAAACAGCTTGAAACCCAACCGAAAAAAGAAAGATCCAGACTATAGTTTCATCATGCGATGAAACTATAGTTAAACCCAAACCTATAGTTTCTATCAAATCACACTGGCTGATCTTAAAATTTTAAATAAGTAACTTTTTTTGGCTACATTGCCATCGATTCACTGACAAAGACAAACCGTCTTTAAATTTGGATTATATGACCTTAGATTGAAATAGTTTCGTTCCGGACTAGTGACAAAATAATTTCCGTTCTATGTAGTTGGTGTTCCTTTGAACCATTTTCCGCTTCAAATTTTAACGGTTCACTTTCACCTAAACATTTCAAGTTTGGTAATCGTTACATTAAAAAACCGAAAGTTTGACAAAAGAGGAATTGATTTTGCTTCCTAATTTTTGGTCTATTTTGGAATATAACAAATTAGATTAGGTGAAATAATTTGTAAAAGCTAAACATTTTATCCATAGTAAAAAGTAGTTACGAAATGGTGTATTAGTTAAATTAAAAATATAAACTAATTCAATATAGACTAAATAAATTAAAAAGTACCACGAAAAGAACCACGATGGCGGGTCGTCATACCCATGGGAGTGATCCAACGTCCTCCCTCTTACGCGGGGATGAAATTGAGAAAGAAGCCGACTCATGCGGAGAGACAGAAGATTGTTAGAGTTGTATGGGATATAAAAATGGCGCCTCTTCTAGACAAGGACAACAACAACAACGCATATCGAGTTGAGGATTTACGCAATTCCATCAACCGAGGGCTTCGTCATATCCTTCTAACCTTGGAAGTTGAACCTCAAATGTTCGTAGCAGGAGACGCCAATCGTTTAGGAGATAGTACAAGAGAGGAATTTAAGACTCATAAGTCATCTTTTAAATTCCTTTAGTGTGATGACAGATTCTGTTACTGCCAATCCCGACTTTGCAAGATGCGGAGTCAAACGGTGAAAAAGAAGAATCCGGAAGTCTTCACGGGTTTGCAGGAGCAGCTTTTGGGAGATGCCATTGAGCGAGAGTCTCGCGGCATAGTTCTCTTGATATCTCCAGATTACGGCTTCGTCCCAGCAATCAAGTTCTTGAGATATCAAGGTTTTGTGGTTATCTTAGCCCAAGCCGGAGATTTTAACGCTGACTTTCGTAACCATCCGCACTACACCTTTTTTTGGAAGGATTTAAGAGATGGGAACCCCCTGCCTATCAGAGTCTTTAATTGGTTAGTTGTCTAAGATTTGTTTAGCAATTATCGGGGGATTGATCATATGTTTAGGGACAGGTTAATTGAATGATCTAATTTTGTAACCATCCCAATTCTAAATTTTCAATTATCTATTAGAATAACAATCATACTCTTGAAGTAAAAAAAAAAAAAAAAGATTAAAAAGTTTGTGCTTCAGCATGTTTACAATATTTGAGTGTAACTTTGGTTTCCATAATTGGATTTTGGAAATCAGAGTTTGAGATTCCAAAATTCAATTATCAAATTCAGTTGGACTTTCACATACCAATAATAAGGTTGCCGATCATCTCTCAAATGAACCATTTTCTCCAAATTGCTTTTTTGTATTTTTTGTTTTATGTACTAAGTTATATTTGTACTAATCTTCCACGAAGATTTCTACCCTCTGTATTAATATAAAATCTCTATGATGTTAAAAAAAAAAAAATTGGTCAAGCAACATGGTCATTAGATGTAAGACTTTTTACTCGTTTTTCTTGTAGTAACCCAAAATTTCGGGTTAATTTTAAGGTTTAATCTTCAATTGTGTTTCAATAGATATTCAATTTATACTTTCATTTTGAGAATTTTCATGAGTTAATTGATGATAGTTATTCACCAAAAATTTTTGATCTTTGTTGGTTGCCCCATGGTTGAAGGAAGAAAATCGCAGGTCATTGACAATTTAATTGAGATGGTTTTGAAATTGCTTCTAGGTCTAGTTGGTTTAACCCTAGTCTAATTTTTGACTTGCTTACATTGACAAAATCACAGGTTGCTTTGTTGGTTAACCTTAGTCTGAATTTTGACTTGCTTACATCTCAAAAACTGAACCGTAACAACGCGGATTAAACCGGAAAAGCAGTATGTACAAATGATTTTGATTTTGATTTTGCTTAGTACTATACCTTGGGAAAACCGCCAATTCTCCCATGAACTCATGAATTCCCGCTTTTTTATACATGAACTATTGAAACCCGCCAAAACCCACATGAACTACATTTATATTTGAGTTTACCACATGATCTATTAAAATTCAGTCAATTTACACAAATTCATCAACTGAGTCAATTTGCCGTTAACAGATTTTGACATGGAACACACGTGGCAAACGGGGTCAATTTGGTTTAGAGTTAACCGAAGTCAATTTGTTTTTGAGTAACTTAATAACAAAACGTTGTCGTTTCGTTTTAGATTTGGGAACAAAATTTAGGGTTCTTATCATTTTTTTTTTTGAATTCTTTTCGTTCTTATCGTTTGAGAATGAAAATTTGAGGCCATCCGGGATAGAGAGACTGAGAGATAGAAAGATTGAGAGATTGAAAGATTGAGATATAGAGAGAAATCAGAGTTTTTTGTGAGTCTCGAATCAAATCAATTCAGAAACGTGTCTTCCTAGATACGTGTTTCTCCGAGTGTTGAAGATGAGGTAAATCGAGTTTGATTTGTTGAGTATAAGTTTTGGTTGCGAAGTATTGTAGTTTTTGTCTAGTATTTCGGTCATTTATAAGTTTATACTGCCATTTGTGTTCGATTTTCATGACTATAGAGTGAGATTATTACATGTCTACCAAGTGTTCGATGAAATGTGTCAAAGAGTTTAACTTGGTTTTCAATTTGTTTTTTTTTTTACAGTGAGGAAGCATAGTTTCTTACAAGGTCCCTTTTGATGAAATAGAAGACAGAAGAAGAATGACAAATGGTGATGGGAACTTTCAGAAGATGTGTAACGCTTCAATTTGGACCAAGTCAATTGATATATATCTGGAGCCTGTTATTGATAGATATAGTGAGACAGTTGATAACGAGAATGCAAGAATGCAAGATGAGAATGAGAGAATGCAGAATGAAAGAGTGGAGAATGAGAAAATGCAGAATGAGAGAGATGAGATTGAGCATCAATTTCAGTTTCCTGAAGAAGCTAGAGTAGAAATTGTGGAGATGTTGGTCATAACATAAGAAGGTGCACAAAGTTGGGAGCCCATGTACGACCATCAAAGAAGAAGAATGTGCCACAAAATCAACATGATTTTGGTGAAGGATCATGTCAACACATGCAAAACCAAGTCTTAGACTAATCTTAATGTAAGCCTGATTTTAGTCTTCTTTATGATTTGCTACATGTCTTGGTTTCATGATTTGGTCTTTGTTTCAGGTTGATCCATCGTCGGTTGTTGGTGTTGAAGTGACATATTATGTATTTTCAGGAAGATCAATGTCATTTTTAATGACGTATTTTGCTGTTTTTAGTACGATTGTGTTGCGGATATGATGTGAATTCTAATCTACTATGATGATTTTATGTATTTTGGATTCAAGGATTACAATTAAGTTTTCGTTTTATGTTGTCTTATTGTACTAAAACCTGTAACTTGAATGTGGTTTTGAGGGTACTAAAACAGAACCAAATGACAAAATATGTCATTAAAATTAACAACGTCATAAAACGACGTCGTTTTATTCACTAAATAACTAATTTTTTTTACAAAATCCTAATCAGAGCCACCATGTTATATACGTCACTAGCCGTTAACGGGTTACTAACTCCGTTTACGGTTTTGTATGGTTTTGTGTAAATTGACTGAGTTTTAAGAGATTATGTGGTAAATTCAAATATAAATGTAGTTTATGTGGGTTTTGGCGGATTTCAATAGTTCATGTATAAAAAAGCGGGAATTCATGAGTTCATGGGGGAATTGACCGTTTTCCCCTATACCTTCATCCAAAATCCTGAACCGTAAATAACCGGATTCAACCGGAAAACCAGTATGTACAATTGATTTTGCCTTGCGACTATACCGTCATCTAAAACTAAACCGTAACAAACCGGATTCAACTGGAAAACCAGTATTTTGATTTTGATTTTGATTTTACTGTCATCTAAAATCCTGAACCGTAATTAACCGGATTAAACCGGAAAACCCAGAAGTTAAAATTGATTTTGATTTTGCTTATTCTCTCATTAGACAATGGAGACTGAATACGACCAAGTTCTTAGCTCCGTCGCTCTGGTGAAAATCGCCGACCAAATCGAAGATTCCGGTGACGGAGACGGCGTAAAAGTCTCGTGCTTCACTGAAGTTTTCGATGACGTAACTCTCCAATTCCAAATCATTCGTCTCGCGAAACAGGTTCCCGCCATTAACTTAGCTTGATTTTGGTACATTTTGTTCTTCATCGGAACTAAAAATTGGTGTTGATCGGAGCAGATTTATGTATGGATTGGTTGTAATTCCGCCAAATTTGGGAGTTTATACGCAGCTGCTTCAACACGACCTGTGAGTTCAAGCAATTTCGTTGGAATTAGGGTTTTTAGTGTTCTGAGATTTTGATTTTTTTGTGGCAGAGCAATACAGTGAGTGTTACTTCAGTACTTGGTGGAACATCTGATAACACTGGATCTGGCATTGCACGTAGACTAGGTTCGAATCTTGAAATTGCAAAAATCATCTTCTTTCTTGATGCTATTATAGTAATGAAGTTTCTGGTTCTTTGTGTTGTTGTAGTGATGAAGACTGGTCTTAATATCATCTTGGCTTGTAACATCCCTAAGAACAATCCTTTGCTTGAGGTTCTTTCTTCTTTTCCCTTTTGATATGGTTTGAACAAGCTTTGTTTTCGATAATACTCGTTTTGATTTTTCGCGGTTTTTGTTGTTTGTATAGGCGAAAGCTGAGAAAGTGTTGATTGGAAAGCTGAATGATCTTGGTTACACTATGTCAACACCTTTAAGATCAACATAATGAAAGCAGAGTGAATTGATTTATAGATGTTTCTTGAATTTTGTTTCTCCTCTTTGTTGTTCTTACCATTTTATCTGCGCAATTCGTGAATGATTTTAACGTATGTTTGATCGAGTGGCGTGAATGATCAGTTATAAGTATGCTTAGCATGATTTCTTCTCCCTATTTATGAAGTAGCCGAGCATGAGCTAGCCTTTGATTAAACCACTTTTGATTAGTTTGAATCGTAATGAGAAATTTGACAAATCAGTAACCTGCATCACATTACAACCAAATTCAACAACAGTTACTACTTCCATCAAATGGCCCTAATGATTACTTTAATCTTAAGCACATACTGTAAATGAGACAAACCTGCAGACATAGATACAAAAGCCAACGAAACCTGCATAGTTGAGTTGTATATAAACTTGACATTGTACATTTTGATCATTAGTGAAGAAACCAGATTATTTACATTTTGCTCTTAAAAATATTGGATCTATTATTTGGTTGAGTGAGACAATAGTATTTTATTTTTCCATTAATCTATTCCTATATTTTTTTTGGATAATCGTGATAAATACTAAACCAAAACTCAGATTAATACAAACTTTGGGTATTAAAACCGTCTATAATGGCCAAGTAGAGAACCAACGTTAAAAATCCTATTTCGTGATATTCAAACTTTAGCCTCAACCCACAAAGTGAAAGTTTCACCATTCTAACGCAACCATATGTTTTCTGTCCTTCTATTACGCTTCCATACTTGTCATATATTTTCTTTTAGGGTATCGATCCAAAGATTTTCCGATCTTGGAAGTATATAATGCAACCCGTAAAGATATTTTTAATTTGGTTTTGCTTTTTTTTTTTTAAAATAGGTTTTGAAAGACCACAAACCGGATTAGAACTTCAAACTGAAAAGTTAATTTGTTGATCTGACTTGGTTTCCTAGGATTTTTTTGATTTTTAAGTATTGAAAAAGAAAATGGGTATAGTAAAACAATTTTCGTTCTATGTAGTTGGGGTTTTTTTTTCTTTGAACTATTTTTCCCCGCTTCAAGTTTTCAACGGTTCACTTTCACCTAAGGATTTCAAGCTGGTATTGTTGAATTTATAGACCGAGAGCTTGACAATTTCAGTTATCGAATGAACAATTGATTTTGCTTCATAATTTTTATTTTATTTTAGAATGTGACTAATTAGATAGGTGAAATAATGTGTATAATCTAAACATTTTATTTTGAATAACTTTAACATGTTTAACAACAAGAAGAAAAATAACAAATTCAAATGGTTAAGACAAGTTTAAACGTGAAACTGTTTTGTAGTTGTTTTGTCTGGTTTTGTTATTGATCTCGTTTTGTTTGTTACTGGTTTTTAGGTTATGTCTAGCGAAGAAGAAAATCGTCATGGGATTCTTCTTTAAAAATGGATTAACTGATCATGATGCACTCTCTTGCTTAGTGGGCAAAACTCTCGAAAAATGTATTCAACTGTTAGAACTCCTTCAAGAATAACATACACTTGATCCGAGCACCACATGCTAAACTTATGTGCGTAATATTGTCTTCAATAAATCTATTAATGGGACAGAGCAAAGAGATCTCGATCTTTTGATGATGAGAGGAAACGAAGTCCAAGCGTAGATCACACTACAAATTCAGTCCCTGTGAAATTCATGTTTCTGTTGAAGGAGTTTGTATTGATGCTTGCAAGCCTCTTCTAACTTTTTCACCAACTCAGAGAGTTCATGATAACCGGCTCCTCTCGGAAGAATGTCAAAAGCACTTGGTTGTGTTCTTCACACCACACTTGATAAATTATTTTCATTATATTTTTCAATTGAAATTTAGAAATGTAAAAAAATATGTATTAGCTTTAATATTTTTTATTATAGACATAATTGATTGGCTTCCATAACTATGCAAGTATTTCACGTCATATTTGATAGAGTCGGTTTCTTCGCTTGATCTTTGAAGTGATTGGCTTCCATAGATCGTTCCCTTAAATACAGAAAATAATTTATAGAATAGTAAGAAATATCAAAAATCATAAAATTATCAATGGAATAAGAAGATCGTTTTATATAAATTCATCGGAATGATCCTTGTATATATAGAATTAATATCTAAATCAATGACTTTATTGTTATAGAAAAAAACCATTTTAAGAAGAAAAAAATAGTTAACTGATTTCCATGGAGGCTTTTTTCTATACCGACAATCTACTGCATCTTATTTAAAGAGTAAAATCAATAGAAAAGTGTAGGTATTATATAATTCACGAATTGAACTACTTAGTTAATTGTTAGGCCATAATTAATATTAGTTAGTGAGCTAAGTTAAATTTTGTATAAGTTCCCATAATTTTGGTGAGGACGAATTAGGACACATAAAGTTTGTTTGAAAAATCATCTTCTTAATAAATATTCAGGACATTTGTTTTTTTAACAGAGATTATTGAAATAAAATACTTTTTCGCTTAGGTTTTTCTTGTAACAAAAATGACGTCGTATTGATGAATGGTTTGGTAGCCAAAACCCAAATTTCAAAATTTCCCGGTTCGTTGTTTTCAAATCCATTGTCGAATTCTCCTTGGATTTGTTTTTGTTGTTGTGTTCTTATTATCTAGATTGATTTCCACTGTTCTAATTTTAATGTTCTTCGTTCATTGATGGCATATTCTCATCAGAAAAACCGGTGAATTTGACGCACTAGAAAAATCGCAGTATTGATTAGGTAACTATCAAACCCTTTAGATCAATTCGTTGTCTTTTCTTACCATATTGATTCACAACTCCAGTTCTATCACTTACTCTCTGCTTTGTCACAAAACCATACCTTGTTCATAGCTCATATAGGCTTTTTGTATTAGGATATAATCATATCAATGATTTATCTCTGATTGCTTATGTTAAGGATCTAAATATGTATAGCATATATTCTCATTAACTCTATGTGTATCTTCTCATTAACTCTAGTTGTATACCCTAGCATATCTCTGCTTGTATAAATAGGACTCTCTATACATGAATAAGATCATCACTTCTCAATTTATCTATATTTTGTTTTAACTCACAAATTTGTTCATTAGGGGAATAATGTGGTTACGTACCGTCCCCTGTTACATGTGTTGTAATGTTTAGTTTCAGTTTGTGGTACACACAATTAAATTAAGAACTTTGCGAGAACGAAAACTCACTAAGGTTTTGTTATTTACTTTGTCTGGTGAAGCCAAGTATAAAGTTATGGCATCAGTGAAAGAGGACCATTGTGAGGAGGATTCTTATAATTATATGGGTTTTGCTCTGCACCAGGTAACACACAGTTTTGGTTCAATAATACTGCAAAAGTTTGTTGCTATTGGAGTTTAAGTGGTTGATTTCTCTGTATTGCAGGCTAAACTTGCTCTGGAGGCTCTTGAAGTTCCTCTTGGGTCTCTAATTTTTGCCTTTGCTTGTGTTTCTTACCATGATCAATTAAGGATGTTCCAATGTCATATTTCTCTTCTGGTTTGTTTGGATCAGGTGTGTCATTCTTGAGGATGGTAAAGTCATTGCTTCAGGGCGAAACCGAACAAATGAGACACGTAATGTAATCATTCAAAACTTTCATAAGCAACTAAGCTTGATAAGGTCGTCGTTGACCACCCAACTTCAGAAGTGAGTGTGTTACGTTGTTGCAACCAGCGTTAAGGTTTGCTGGGTTTTTCAAATGATCGTTTTGGTTTACGACCGTGTCACTCTTTGAGCACGACCGCTCCTATAACGATCATTAGTTTTGACCAACGATGTTGTTGGGTTTTTTGAATGGTCATTTGGTTTACAAGTGTGCTTCTCTCTAAACACACCTGCTCCTATAATGAACCATTGGTTTCGACCAACGATGTTGTTGGGTTTTTTTGAATGGTCATTTGAGTTATAAGTGTGCTTCTCTCTAAACACACCTACTCCTATAATGAACCATTGGTTTCGACCAACGATGTTGTTGAGTTTTGGAGTGGTCATTTTGGTTACATGTGCGCTTCTCCCTAAACGCACCTGCTCCTATAATGAACCACTTTTATTTCTATAGCGCGCTTTATCCGATGGTGGATGTTGTAGTATTTATTCTGCAGAATTTTTGTGAGAAGTCGTCGCTGTGGCCAGCAGCGGCGATTTGAGATGGTCGTTTAAGTTTAGACCTTGAGTTATCCGTAACGGATGTGATAGAGATAGTTGTTTTGATAAGTCTTTGTAGCAGATGTTTATTCTCATAAAGGTTTGCTACAAAGAGAGTTGGGAGTATACGAGTATACGTACCCCACTCCCCCCACTCTCTAAACACACCTGCTCCTATAATGAACCATTGGTTTCGACCAACGATGTTGTTGGGTTTTTTTGAATGTCATTTGAGTTATAAGTGTGCTTCTCTCTAAACACACCTACTCTTATAATGAACCATTGGTTTCGACCAACGATGTTGTTGGTTTTGGAGTGGTCATTTTGGTTACATGTGCGCTTCTCTTTAAATGCACCTGCTCCTATAATGAACCACTTTTATTTCTATAGCGCGCTTTATCCGATGGTGGATGTTGTAGTATTTATTCTGCAGAATTTTTGTGAGAAGTCGTCGCTGTGGCCAGCATCGGCGGTTTGAGATGGTCGTTTAAGTTTAGACCTTGAGTTATCCGTAACGGATGTGATAGAGGTAGTTGTTTTGATAAGTCTTTGTAGCAGATGTTTATTCTCATAAAGGTTTGCTACAAAGAGAGTTGGGAGTATACGAATATACGTACCCCACTCCCCCCCCCTCTTTTTTGGGAGGGGGGCAACTGAACCCATCCGAAAATGAGCTGCCTACGTACCCTTTGCAGGGATCAAGTCACCCGTAGTTCATGGTAAGTTTTTGATGTACGTATAATTGAGTGTGATGATGATTTTTTAGGTAGCGGGATGGAGCTTAGTGGTAGTACTTCTTGAGGTGTCATGCGTTCCACGATCGTTGGATAGCTTGTCCTTCTATATTTGTGAGTTCATATACGCATGGACCTTCCCAATGTGCTCCAAGTTTACCAGCGTTCCGCTCTGCTGTGTTTTGGAAGACTTCTCGTAAGACCAAGTCTGCTGCCCAAGCAAAAGTGCCTACGTTCTGCTTCAGGAATGTGACAAGTCTCTTCTTAATTGTATCGTTCAGATTAGCGCCGATCTCGATGCATCGTTCTGGGTTCTCGTCGTCGATGCAAATTGATACAACCGGTTCGCAGGTAGGCACCGCTCCCAACTCGCGGTTCTCCTTGATCCGTAATTGCTACAATTTCTCAGAAATCTCCTTGACCGGGTCTTCGTTTTTCTTCATCTTATTTCGTTCAGCTTTCGAGATCGGCTCAGTATCGGGATTTCGAATCTTGTGTTCTGCCAGTGTGCATACGCGAGACTCCTTCTGACTTCCATAGATCGCCTTGATGCCTTGTTTCGGTGGAAACTTCACGCATAGGTGGTAAGTGGACGCTACGGCACGCATTGCGCTAAGCCATAGAGTTCGCAGGATGACATTGTATATCACTGGGTGATCTGCCACTGAAAATTTGATTACTTTGACGATTCCTCCAGCTTCGACGGGAAACCTGATTACTCCAAGTGTCATCGTGGTCTCTCCTGAGAAACCGGTTAAGGGCTTTGGTTGTTCTTTGATTTCATCAAAGCTGATATCCATCCCCTTCAGCGTATCTTTGAAAATTACATCGAAGGTGCTTCCCGTGTCGATCAGGACCCGGGACACGTCAATGTTACTGATAGTGATTTCGATGACAAATGGATCATCATGCGGTTTGTCAATTCCGATTGTTTCACTTTCTTCGAACGTGATTGTGTCGTTAGGGAAATGAGACGGGGTAGGCCAATTGACGCTAGCTTCAGCTCGGCGCTGAAATGCTTTAATCGAGGAAATCGTATCTGAGCAGTAGTGGGATCCTCCCATTATCATGAGATATTTCCTACTTGGGCCGCCTTGAGTAGTGTTGTCGTTTTGTTGACCGCGTTTAGTTGGTTCCTCGTCGGCAGGTTCAGGTTCAGGCACAGGCGCGTCATCTGCTTTGACTTCAAAATCTTCGAGTTTGAGGTCCTCTTTAAGTTTGCCGTCCACCAGTGTCTGGGCGAGGGCCGAGCCGAGGGATCGGCAGTTTACTGTCGAGTGCCCGTGGGTGCGATGAATATCACAGTATAGTGACCCATCGTAGGTTGAGTTTCCGGTCCATACATTAGGAAAACCTCTTCCTCGGCCGCGACCGCGACCTCTTCCTCGGCCATAGCCGGGTGAGTCCACTTGATAGTTGTGGGCTCCTTTTGAACCGCACTCGGCTGGTGGTCGCTGTCATTTTTCTGTCTTGACTTCCCATACTTCTTTGCAAGTTTCTTTGCTTCTTCTTCGCTTTTGGCGAAGTTCGTCGCCCGATGCATCCGAGTCATCTCCTTTCAGAAGTCAGATTCATGCCATATGGCTCTTTTCAGCGCTCAGAGTGCGTCCGAGTCCTCTATCCCTTTCACTTGTGATAGTACTAGCTTGAAGCGTTCGATGAAAGTCTTGAGAGACTCGGTTGGTCCTTGGTTCATGGACCATAAATCAGCGCCGGACGTTTGAGTCTCAATGAAGATGGAGTATTGCTTGATGAAGGCCGCTGTCAACTGTTTGAATGTATCAATGGAATTACTTTCGAGCCCTTTAAACCATTTGAGAGCTGGTCCTTTGAGGTTTTCCACGAAAAGCAAGCACTGCCCGACGTCCATCTCTTCCTCTTTGAAGTTTGCTCTTGTCATAGCCACACTAAATTCGTTGAGGTGGTCAGCTGGGTCTTCGGTTCCGTCGTAGGTCGGCACCCTAATCTTGCTTGGGTATGATACTCGAGCTTTAGTGATGCGTGCCGATAAAGGAGTGTGCTGAGCTTGTTCCAGGATCAGATCGAGTTCTGGTGTCTTACTAGTGGCGCGATGCATCTGTGAATGAATAGTGTTCAACTCGGCAGTAGTTTTGCTTAACGAAGCTCGAAATTCGGCCATCTGGTCATGCTGGGATCAAAGCGCAGCTTGTTTCGCTTCAGCGTCCTCTGCCTGTTTCACCCACTCAACGTTTTCTTCTTCTTCTAAAATGCATCTGGCATATCCGTGATCGATCTCGTCGTTGAAAGCACAGAAACGTTGATAGGTCCTCCTTTGGGGGTCGGCATGCTTTTGCCTTGTAGTGGTTCGCCGTGCCACTTCTTCCTCTAGGAGGTCGGCGTTGCGTGCGACTCTCCTCGCGGTGCCTTCATCTCCGAAGGTGGAGAACTGCTATGAAGCTACGTGTCGAGGATCATCGTTCCTCGCTTTGGTTATTCCATGCCGATCTTTCGCTGTCTCGGTGAAGATGATTTCTGGAACGACTCTTCTAGCCAGGTCCTCGTCGTCGTCGTCGAGGTCTATTGGCTCGTCGCCGACTTTTGCTTTCTCTCATCGTGCCTGGGCTAAAAGAGCGGATCGTCCATCGGTTACAGCGGTCGATGGATTTTGTAGCCGATGTCGGCTCGACGATCCTTCCGGTGTGGTGAAGTTGAGTGCCACTGGATCGATTCGTGATACTGGTTTTCTGAACAGACCTGGCTCGAGGGGTCGTGTGCGGACGTCTGCTCCTGTGGATCTGAGCTCGTCGGTTATCATCCCGTTGGCTCTGTTTTGCCGCTCAGCGCTCTCCAGCAATGCGTCTAGCGTCGTGCACATCTTCTGCAACACTCAGGCAGAAGCGAGCTCGCTCTCGGGGTTTCCTTCGACTTCTCGTTAGGGAGATCGGCGCGAGCTGTACCTGCTGGTAGCGGATCGTCACGAGCGGTTTGGTATTTGTTGGTATCTCCTTCAGCCTGGATCTCGCCCTCTTCCAGATCTCTCGGCGCGACGTATTTCGGATCAGCAATACGTTGTTCGTCAGTCATCGTGTTCTGGATCTCTTCGCGGTGGTTCTTCGGAGTAAGAAGCTTTCAAGCCCCTCTCTCTAGCGCCAAACTGTGGTGGTGGAAACCTGCACAGTTAAAATAGTCAATGGTCTAGGTCTGAAAGCTCTGAGATGAGAAACACCTAGCGAAGATCTCAAGAGAGTTTGTTATTAAGCTTTTGCAAGTATTACAAGTAGTTTCTGCATAAAATTGTGGATCCCCCTTTTCGAGGTGTACAAGGTCTTTTTATACAAATCTAAGTTGGCATAGGTATATGCCTAAAGAGATAATATTGAATCCCTGAATTTTCGGGATTCTCTCCCAGCGTAGTCGGCGGCCGCTTCTAGGTCTTGACCTCGTCCTCGTCATGGGCCCAAATCCGAGAGCTCGTCTTCTGGGCCCAGTCTTGTAGTAGAGGTCGGCGTGACTTGTTACTCGTGGGCTCCCGACTCGTTCTTTCCAGTGTGGGCCTCTAAGTTCGGCCTATTCTTTGTCTTGAAGTGAGATGATCGCAACGGTCTCTTGGAGTCTAAATGTCCACTATAGACGTCGTCCTGGAAAGGTGCCGGTCCTAGTCCCAGTTACTCTGGATAGCCGGTCCCAGAGACAGAGCTGGTCCAGATAACTGTGCGCCTACCTCTGGTACTTAGTCATTTTAGAGAGCTCGTCCCAGAAAGCAGGAGAGCTAGTCCTGGTCCCAGTCACTTTGGAGAGCTCGTCCCAGAAGACAGGAGAGCTGGTCCCGGAAACAGAGCTGGTCCCGGAAACAGAGCTGGTCCAGATAACTGCGCGCCCACCTCTGGTACTTAGTCATTTTCTTGACGATCTCTGCCGGAGTGAGATCTGACCCCAACACCAGTGTCATATCTTTCTCTTCTGGTTTGTTTAGATTAGGTGTGTCATTCTTGAGGATGGAAAAGTCATTGGTTCAGGGCGAAATACACAATGTAATCATTTAAATCTTTCAGATATGTGGTCTAGCTAGTTTCTTCGATTATTTATCTTACATAAGTAGATTTTATATCCACGCTACGCCTGAGTTTGTTTTATCGATTGTTGTATTGTATATTTAGGTGTGCTATTTTTAATTAGCTAGTTAGACGTAGGCATATAAATTAAGAGGATTGTCCACTTCACAATATATCAACAATGTGACAAATAGTTGTTGTATGTGATAAGGTGTAACCCATTGAATAGCTTTGAAACTAACAGACATAAAACTTAAATTTCTAATTTATTCTGCAACAAACACAAATTTTACAACTGTTTTTACATCTTTAGTTGTAATATTGTGATAATATTATTTTCTCTTGGATCATGAACTCATGTTTTTTTGTTCGATAAATATCAAGGGATTTTTTTTTAACTCTCTTGGCCTGTAAAAATATTATTTTGCTACCTCAAGCTTTAACTATCCACATCCATCATTAGAAATCATCCTTACAAAATTAGCATGTTTGTTAAAATCAAAACACATTTTCCCATTTTTAAGATAATAAATATTTAATTTTTGGATATATAATCTTCTAAAAGAAAATTATATGATTATTTGACAACGAAATCAGGTCAAAAATATTGTAATCTAATAACTAAAAAATCTCATAAAGCACATAATGCTTTTTTGCACATCCTTCATTTTATTTGTTTCCACTCTTTTAGTTTTTGTAACTCCTTTCATTTTTGTATTTTATCTATTTTTGTTTGGGTTTATTCCAATTTTTGCTTGTTCTAGAAATTGTATTTTTGATTATATATTACTCTTCTAATTTTTCAAAAACCAGAACATGTAAGATTAGTTTAGTAGTTTTTCAGATATACATGGCTTCTCAAAGGAACAAGAACACTGTCACTGATTACATGTCCCAACGAAAAGGTGGAGCACCATCTATAGTATCTGAAATGGGTGCTCGTTTTGTAATTCCGACTACAGGTCGTGCCCAACCACCAATTCCAACCCCACGTACTAGTGTTGTTTCTACGGCAGAGTCGGCACCATCTAATGTGTTTGGTATGGGTGCTCGTATTGTATCTCCGACGGCAGGTCGTGTCCAGACACCAATCGCAGCCCCTCATACTCGAGTTGGTTATACAGGGGATTCATCGCCATTGTCTTCTCAGAGACTCTTTCAGTGAATGCGGAAGATGATGAGGATAGAGTTCCAGAGACAGAGTCATCAGACAATATTTTATCACGGATGACTCTTGAGGGAGATCATGGAGGCTGATTTCGGAGGATTGTATTACAACATGACTGACACCCCACTTGAAGTGCAAAGGCGTTGGTTTAAGTCATTTGCAGTGAGTTTTTTAATTTTAAGTTTACACTGAATATTGTTTATCTTTAAAAATAATCGTTTAAATCTTTTGTAGCAACGTTTTAATTGGGAGATCATTCACACTGAGATTATCCGAAAGAAGTTCAAGACGCAAGCGGGAACACAGCTATGTGGTTTAGTTTCTGATTGGAAAAGAGGTATGAAGAAACCTAAGTTTATGGGAAAGACTCTCTGGGGAAAATTCCTTCTTCACTATCAGAGTGGAGACCACAAAGTTACGAGTGATAGGAATACTAGGGCGAGGAAGTGCAATACATATCTCCACTGCACAGGGCAAAAGTCTTTTATTCGACGTCGTCATGAGATGGTAAATTATTTCCAGCTTTAAAAATTGCTAACTATGCAAATTGCTAACAAACAATTATAATTATGTTTTAGCGGATGAAAATGGTGAGTTTCCTTCACACGTCGAGCTCCTTGAAGACACACACAAGAGGAAGTTGGATGGTGTTGTCATTGATCCAATGACGGTTGAAATTTTAGAAAAGTGTAACAAGAAGGCTGAAGAAGTGTTATCCCATAAGCAAGCATGTGAGGATGGATCTGGCCAAATACAAGAACTAACTAAAGACGAGATGAATGCTCTGTTTAAAGAGGTACACCTTTGTTTTCTAAATTACATAAATTATACATTTATGGATTTGTGAGCTTTCCCTCTTGCTTTTGATTTCCAGTGAGTTAGGTGATTTACACTAATATATTTTCTTTTGTTTTATGGACAGACCGTACCAATTAAAAGAGGGCGTTGTTATGGTATGGGTTCAGTTTCAGAGTGTATTATGGGTTCTTTATCTTTCACTCCGAGCCCCGTGATTACAACTCTTCAAACGCAGCTCCAATCGACTCAGGATGAGCTTTATGAGACAAAAAATATTGTGAAACAACGAAAAATTGATTTTGAGGGGCACATAGCAGCAATGAAGATGGAGAACGAGGCTCGTTTCAAACAATTTGAGGACCGTTTCTTTAACCATTGTTTACAACTATCAAAATCAAAGCTATTCTAATTCTGTTGTTTAATACTTTCAAAGCTATTCTAATTCTGTTGCTTATTACTTTCAAAATCATTTTAGTTTTGTTGTTTAAGATTAGTATATTTTGAAAACCTATTTAATATTTGAATTTGGTTTTTTGACAAATTTAACAAGTCTGTTGTTTAGTTGTCTTTATTTAAGCACAATATATCTGATACTATATTAACGACAAAATGAATAAATGTCTTTAAATATCTATATACATATTCGTGGCTAAGTCATCCTTATGTTACGACAATTTAGCGACACACTTCATGTTGGTGATTAGCGACATTAATAATACGTCGTTAATTAGCGAGACCACAAATGAAGTTAATTTGCACTATAAAGAACCGCGGTTACAATGTGGTAAGTTAATGACAATTGTAGTGCCGTTAATGAGCGACAATTTACAGACACAAAATAAAACGTCGTAAATTTGGGACACTTTAACGACAAAACAAAAGGGCGACATATGATTAGCGACACTTTATGATATGTCGTAATATCATCTTAAAACGGTTTTAACGACAAGAACATATATCGACGTCCTTAATCATATGTTTTCTTGTAGTGCAAGTAAAACTCAAAAATGAATTTGTTATAATAGCCATGTTATAATATTTTGCAGTTGATTTCAAAGCTTAGTTACATTTATATGCTTGATCATATACATATTGTTGTAAATAAATGACAAAAATCAATATATATAATTGTTTTTTCTCTCTTCTAATAAAACCACATCATCTTTCACATCATAACCACATCATATTTGTACAATTTTAAATTTAATAGTTATTAAAACGAAACCGTTTCATATCCTAAAGATGAAAAAACAGTTTCATACTGTCTTTGAGATATTTCAAGCGAACCTTCTCGAGTTTCTCACATGTCATGTGGTGATATCAAATTGAGCAACACTCCAAGATCGGTTCAAAGTATCGAGGAATTAGGTTTAAGCGTAAAATCACAAGGAAAAGAAGTACTCAAAAGATGTGTATAGAATTCTCTATTGGTATCCTTAATTTGGAGGAATATATCAAGTATATATACAACTACAAAGTTTGTCGAAATAACCCTAAAAGATAAATAGAAAATCTTCTAAAAGATAAAAGGAAACTATACTAATTCTAAATATTTCCTTTTATCCAATTAAATCTTCCAATTTGCTTGTATTCGTCTAGGTCGGCTGATGCTCTCTAATGGGTCGAATCATCGTTAATGGATGGATCCTCACTAGGCCTTTCTCCAAGCTGTTCACCAGATCTCTTTAATCTTGCCTTTATCGAACTTTGTAGCTGGACATATTAAAAACATATTAATATTTCTAAGAATGCTTCTACGCAAACACTACATTATATAAATACTTTTTCTTATTAATGAATATAATCATATGCTTATAACTTTATAAGGGATCATGGTTGCCTTTGATACAAGTTTAATTTCTGTATTCCATACATACATTTAACTGAAACGATATTTGTTTGTGGTATAGGCATTTCCCTCCTAATTCGAAGATTCAACTTGTGATATTTGTTTGTCCTATACAATTAGTGCCACATTTGTCTAAAGAGTTTAGAATGTCTCTAAGTTAGACAGAGAAAGTTGTAACTCAAATGCATTGTTCTCCACACTTGTTAAAGTATTGTGTACTAATTGGCTCTGTTCAGAGTCATCATTACGAATAATGTACTCATTTGGTTTATCATATGGTTTCCTCTCTTCTCTTTAAGAGCAATTACAAATCTACAATTGTTGAAGATGATCTATAAACACGTTATTGGATTAGCTAGAGTTGATAAAAAATCTATTTATACTTGCGAAGATTTAAATAGTTAACTTAGATGTGTAAAATAATAGATAAATTTAAATGTTTCAAAAATCATAAAAAGGTCATTTAATTAACTAGACGAACAGAAATATAGTAAAAAAACATAGATTTAGTTAAATGCAATTATAACCAAATATATAATTAAATGATAAATGCAATCATAGGTAAATATAATAATAAATGTTAAAGATGATACATTTCTCTAACATATACTTAAATGTCTTTTAGCATTCAATACTAGATCTCTTCTTATACTATATATATATATAACGTAGATGGATACACAAGCTTATTCAAACAACAATTACCAATAGGACAAGAAAATGTCAGGAAACGAATTCCCAGAACGTCCAGGCCGACCAGAGTGCGTTTATTATCTTACAACTGGAAGGTGTTACGCGAAAAAGAAGTGCTTATTTCACCACCCTAAGAATATAACACCTACAGAGCCTACATGTCAACTTAATGACGTGGGCTTGCCGCTACGACCTGATCAAACCATTTGCCCGCAATACAGTCGCCTCGGCATGTGTATATCCGGTCCAGTTTGTAAATTCGATCATTCTTCTACCAAACCATCATCCTCGGGTCGCAAATGAAAGTGAATCAAGTGATGATGATTGGAACTTAGAAATGATATTCCTTTCCTTCAGTATTTTGATAATGTATTTGTATAATATTAACTATCAAATAATGTATTAATCTATCTTTGATGGTTGAACTTGGAATTGATATTCCTTTCCTTCCATATTTGAATATCTCTTTGTATAATATGAAGTATTAACTATCAAATAATGTACTAAGCTATCTTTATAATATATAAAAGGTTTTATAACTTTGGGGATCAACCTTATCATCATTTTATTTGAGTAATCAATTCATCCCAATAAGAGGTTTTAGCTTATTTTAGGAGCTTTGTTTAGTGTTTACTTACCACCAGGAACAAAAACAGTATAAAAACAACAGACAATTAATGCCAAAAACTATTTTAATCTTTAATCTTTATTACAATAAAACCAAAAATTGTTTTGCTTCTAAAACATGAAAACATAGCTACAATTGTTAAAATTGGAAGACAAGACTCTCTTCCGTCGCTTCAGTACTTAGACGGTAATTGTAACACATTTGAAGGGGGGTTGTAACACATTTGAAGGGGTATTTTCGGTATTTAACAATCTAACACATTCATCAACATTTTTCTTTTGGGTCACGATCCTTAAAACTCTAAAAAGGCAAAAACCATTAAAAGCTAAAAAACCGTTGTGAAATACTACTACTACTACAAACATAATATGGAGGTATTTATCTAAACTAAACTTTGTGTTTGATCTTAATAGAAAACTTAACAAGTAAATAATGAAAGAGATAGCTTAAAGATAAAAGCAAGTGTCTCTTTAACTTCTTCTTCTCTTATTCTTAATTAAGTTGTGGATGATTTGCTCTCCTCTGAACTGAAGGTATAAAGGAAGTGTATTATGGATGTGCAAATGATAAATTTGGGGGATGTGGTTACATCTTGTCGCTTCACTTAGGCAACTCTCAGCCATCACATCTCATGTAAGTCCAACGATCACTACAATGTCATTGGAAAAACTGCCTTACTAATTGAATTCTTTGATCTCTATTTTTGATAGTAGCACTAGTGATGAAAATCAAAGAGGCAAAGGGTACAAATGCATAGGAGGTATAATGCCAGAGCCACAGAAGAAGCTGTCTCTCTTTTCAAATGTTTCTATGAGCAAGGAATCCCAATTGTAACTATTCTCTTTTTTGAATTGAATGTAAAATTATTATTCAATCAATTCGGTTTAACAATGAATTGAATGCGATTTGTTTTTGAAAGGAAAGCTACTTTAAGTTAGCAATTACAGATTGAGATCGAAATTATCTAGTTGTTAGCCATACCTCCATGGCTTCCGTGTACGCATACTCTCCCATCCTACGTATGGAATTGATGTGGTTGATGACGTTCTTGTCGATTGATTTAGCACATCAATCATCCGCTGTTATCGGATCCCCAGGCTTGCTGTTACCAATCACCATTTTCCCAAGCCTCTCTCTCATATCACCTAGGGAGGTTGTTAAAGCCAAAACAGCCAAAATCTCACTCGCAACAGAAATGTCGAAACCAGTTTCTCTAGTCATTCCTTTTTCCTCAGGTCCCTGACCAATAGTGATCTTCCTCAAGAACCGATCATTAACATCCATCACTCTTATCCACGTAATAGAACCAGGATCAATATCAAGCCTAGCAAACTTCTTTATCTCCTCAGGAGTAAGCTCCTCAAGACTAGTATATACTACAAGAAGAGATCTAGTAATGAATACTACAATGACATGTTGGAGATCTTTACATGTTGGGGATCTTTACTATATGCTTCATTTGTTCTTCAAATATAAAGTACACAAACTAAAGTACACATCTAAAGACTTTGGCTTTCCACGACTTGTTGCAGAACAAGAAATCAAGCATGAAACACATCCAAAAAGTAGAAATTACGCAAATTGACAAGTAGAGGATGAAATCAAACACACATTTTAAAGCCATGAAAAAGAAATCAAGGCAGATATTTCATGCTTGTACACAGGGGGAGCTTGCAAAAGACCAATTCAAAAGGCAAATATGTCCACCAATAGGCTCAAAATCTTTACAATATGCTTCATTTGTTCTTCAAATATAAAACACACAAACTAAAGTACACATACAAAGACCAATATGCTTCATTTGTTCTTCAAATATAAAGCATACAAACTAAAGTACACATCCAAAGACTTTGGCTTTCGAGGACTTGTTGCAGAACAAGAAAACAATCCCTTGAATTATGTGCAGTATCTTGTATCTCTATGTGCTTGAAGAAATCCATGCATCCAATTCAGTATAAGAAGAAAGAAGTTGGATCAACAAAGAGAGAGAATATAAGATGAGATTTAGCCGCAAACAAAAAGAACAATACCTTACCTGAATTAGAGTTGCTTCTTGAAAAAAGAATTCCAGAGAATTTTAATGACAACCTCAAAATCCGTCCTAAGTGTGAATCTATCGAGTTCTCTAATGCAAACAATTGCGTCGCCTTTATCTTCTTGAGGGAAGTCATTGTACTGAGCAAATGCAACTAAATCAATGCACTGTAGTTTATGTTCGACTTTTACTAGGAAGTTTATATTTTTGTGTGTTTTTTCTGTCGTGTCTATTTTAGTATTATATACATACTATATCATTTTTGTAGAATTTTTGTACCAAGTTATTTATATTTTATAGTGATTTGTTGTATACACTTATATATATATATATATTGATGAATATATTTATAGATAATAAAAACAGCTCCAAAAGTTCTTGTACTTCTTTTATTTTCAAATTTTTCTTTAATTACGATGTTATATTTTGAAACTGGTATTGTAATTGTTTATGTAAATTTTGGTTGAGTTTAGCTAATAGCATTGATTGAATCTATAAATCTTTTTCTAGTATTTAGAGCATTAGAGTTGTTGGTCTCAACTATTTTAACGGTATCTATCAGATACCGTATCAATGGTTGAGTTTAGTTAATGACATTGATTAATTATACGAATCTTTTTCTAATATTTCGAGCATACTAGTTGTTGATATCAACAGTTTTAACGATGTCAATTAAAATCAAATACCAACCTCTCTTAAATAATTTAAATTGAATCAGTTAGAACATGTTGTGAAAATTGGTGTTTCGAAGCTTGTTCTACCGAATAAAAGTCTAATTAACTTTCAGTTTTAGATATGGAGAAGTAGTGGTGGTGGAGTTTATCAGTGAACCTACTTATGTTTTGCTAATTTTGGCACATGAAAACATTATCCAAATCCACTACATAGGCATTTCCCTCCTAATTCGTAGCTTCAACTTCTGATAATTGACTTTTCCTATACAATTAGTACATTGTCTTGAGAATGTCTATACAGAGAAAGTTGTAACTCAAATGCATTGTTCTCTACACATAAAGTGTTTGTATAGTTAAAACCATAATTGGCTCTGTTCAGATTTATCATTACGAAAAATGTACTCATTTGGTATATAGTATGATTTCCCCTCTTCTCTTTAAGAGCAA
This sequence comes from Arabis alpina, assembly GCA_900128785.1. Classification (NCBI taxonomy): domain Eukaryota; kingdom Viridiplantae; phylum Streptophyta; class Magnoliopsida; order Brassicales; family Brassicaceae; genus Arabis; species Arabis alpina. The sequence goes on along the minus strand of LT669791.1, from coordinate 9,041,530 downwards.
TTACAAATCTACAATTATTAGAGTTGATCAAAAATCACTTTATACTTTAGAAGATTTAAATAGTTAAACTTAGAAATGTAAAATATTGGATAAATTTAGATGTTTCAATAATCATAAAAAGGTCATTTAATTAAGAAAAATAGAAATATAGTAAAAAAAACATAGATTTAGTTAAATGCAATTATAACCAAAAATATGTAATTAAATGTTAAATGCAATTATAGTTAAATACTATAAATGTTAAAGATGATACATTTCTCCAACATATATTAAACATGTCTTTAACTATTCAATGCTAGATCTCTTCTTGTAGTATATATAAGGTTAAGGTAGATGGATACACAAGCTTATTCAAACAATACAAACAGAACAAGAAAATGGCAGGAGGAAAATACCCAGAGCGTCCAGGCAAACCTGAGTGTAGCTCTTACGTTAAAACTGGAAGCTGTTATCTGAAAAAGAAGTGCCCAGATCACCACCCTAAGGAAGAGCCTCCAAGCAAACCTGAGTGCAGTTCTTACGTTAAAACTGGAAGCTGCTATCTGAAAAACAAATGCATGTTTCACCACCCTAAGGATATAACACCTACAGAGCCTCCAACGAAATATAATGCCGTGGGCTTACCGCAACGACCTGATCAAGCTATTTGCCCGCATTACAGTAGCTTCGGCCTCTGTAAATACGGTCCAGTTTGTAAATTCGATCATCCTTCTACCAAAGCATCATCTTCAGGCAGTAAATGATGGAACTTGGAATTGATATTTCTTTTAATATATATATTTGTATCATATTAACTATCAAATCATGTACTAATCTATCTTTATAATAAAAATAAAAGATGTTATAACTTTCAGGATCAACTTCATCACCATGTTATATTTCAGTTTTTTGACTAATAAATTGATCCCAATAAGACGGGTTTAGCTTTATTTTAGGAGCTTTGTTTAGTGTTTACATACCAGGATCAGAACAACAGACAATTGATACCAAAAACTAGTTTACAAAAATGCAAATGATGAGACTAAATGCTAATCTTTAACCGAAAAGTTCAACAACATATCTTCTCTTCAATCTTTCTCAAACCGTGATTCCCGGGGTAGACACTTTAGACTCTTCCTTGGCTGTGTCACATGGAAGAAAGAACATAAAAACCAGTTAGTGAATGCGCAACTAATCACAATCATATCAAATCCCCTTCCCGTTAGGTTCTAAAACATATCGATTCAAACCCCATTTTTCTTTGTATTCGATAAGTGCAACAGTTTCTTTATCGGTCCATAAAGGCTAAATCTACCATAGTTTTGTATTTGCACCCCAACTGAAGCACATATGGATCAATCAGAGCTCCCTAATCAGCTAATGAATGTGCGAGCTAATCACAAAGGCTACTTCTAATCACGATCATATCCATTCCCCTTCTTGTTATGATCTAAAACATATCGATTCAAACCCCATTTTTCTTGTACTTGATAAGTGCAACGGTTTCTTTATCAGTCCATAAAGGCTAAAGCTACACTAGTTCCCCAATATGAATCAATCAAAGATTCCTAATCAAAAACCAGCAAGCCCACTTCACTTGTTTGCTTACCAGATTGAGTGGTTGTGGTGACTTCGCCATAGATGTCTTTAAGAGTGGACAGAGAAACGACCGCGGAATTACCAGCAGAAGCTGCTTCAGCAAAGAGTTGTTGTTTCCATTCCCACATTGTAACTTTCATTTCCTTGTTAGACTTGAAGAGAGACTCCTTCTGCTCTCGTAAGGCCTCTACATACTTTTGCTGTTTATCAGATCTCAATCCTAAAACAACAAATGATACTCCTAGACACGTGTTGATTACAGCATTGTTGTTCATTGCTTCCGAGAGAAACATCGCAATCTTGTTCGCCATTACTGCATAATAATTCGATTTGAATGTAAATCATTGTTTTGCTTACAATTGTTAATATACGATTCATCACATAGAAACTAGATAGATCTGTTTCGATTTCCAAGCATCGAAACCCTTAGACGTATAGATCAAATTGATGCGTAATTTCGAAAGGAAAAGAAGAGAAACGAACCAGTGATCAAATTCGGAAAATTTGTAAGCTTTTGGATTGAGATTGCTCGGATCAGAAAATCTTCAGGAGAAATTTCTCAAAGTGAGATTTTGGTTTTACGTTCAAAGTGAGATTTCTGTCTTGACTTGCTTAATACCGGTTATTTATAATCTGAACCGTAACAAACCAGAAAACCAAACAATTAAATTAATTTTGAATTTGAGTATTCTCTCATTCGACATCAATCATTTCCACTCATCGTCTATGTTTAACTTAGAGTATGATTATCCATAACACTCTTTTGAGTGTTATTTGTATTAATTTAGTATTAATTGTATTAATAATTTAATCTTTTAACATTTTATAAGAACTTTTCTACAATCGATTCAAAACGTTTCCAAGAAAGACAGTTTATTCGTCGAACTCAATCTCGAGATCCCGATGTCTTTTTTCTATCCGTCGATCCTAACGATAAGGGTCTTGTGAGGAGGAGAATTGTGTCGGGGTCTTCCATATTCTTTACTCTCAAGCTCCCTTTTCCGACCAACATGCTTTGCTCTGGTACTTGTGATGGTTTGATATATATGCATGTACCATATCGGTCTCTCCATAACAACGAATCTTGTGGCCAATCCCGCCACTAAATGGCATCGTACTTTTCTTTTTTCCCGGCTTCAACACATCATCGTCGACTTGAGGGTTAATAAAAGAGTGTTTAAACACATAACTTCTACGCTAGGTGTTAGGGATTTCAATCCCGTTGATTATGTAACTCACAATAACTGCATTTCCTTTCATACTTCTTAGAGATCTCTCTGTTTAGGAAAATAGGTCATTGCTCCTTCTCATATATAAGCTTGTACAAACCTCAGAATGAATATACAGAAATTCCCTCATCTTTCATTGTGCCTCTATGAATCATCGCGACAATGCGAAATATTTGTGGGATCACATAAAGAAAGGAAATGCAGTTATTGTGAGTTACATAATCAACGGGATTGATATCCCTAACACTAGGATTCGGTAAAGACAAATTCAAGGGAATCTACAAGGCGGTTTGGTTATATAATTCATCTGAATACGAGGGACTAGATAATGCTACCACTTGTGAGGTTTTTGACTTTACCACTACGCTTGGAGGTATGTTCTCCCTGCTTCTCCTTATCGGATCCTTGCTTATCAGAATCTCGTGTATTTCGACGGTTCACTTCATTGGTTAACCGAGTGAGAGGAACGTACCAAGATAGTATCATTCGATCTTCACAAGGAGACGTTTCGAGTCCTATGTAAAGCTCCCTTTTCCCACCTACGTCCCCCTCACGATGTCATCATGTGCATCCTCGACACTCGCTTGTGCGTGTCCCAGAGAAACGGGCCAACACAAGTCATATGGTCCTTGTTTGATTTTTCAGCCGGTGGTACTAGTAACAGGACATGGAAGAAAATGTATTGCATAGATCTCACCAAGACTTTTCCTTGGTTCGGGGATGAATTCGGTTTCCAACACGCCCTCTTTCTTGTAGCTGTTCTGAAGAAGAATAAGTTATTGCTTCATGGTCGTTTATGCAAGTCACGGATGGTGATATATGATTTCCTTACCAAATCTTTTGATTTACTCTTCACGCCTACCACCTCTGGATACTCTAGCTTTTATTTCGAAAGCTTATTATCTGTTTGAACAAAAGAATTTCTTTATCTTTAGTGCCCTATGAATTATTGTAACTTAAACATTTTCTGCATTTTGATTAGAAGATGATTTTCTACTCCTCTTTGGCTGTTGTATGAAATATATATATATATTGGACGGTCTCAATGTGGAAATAAGTGAGAATTTCAATGTTGAGATATCAATGGGGAAAATCAAAGAAAAGGGTCATGTTCCTAACATGTACTTAATTTGGTTACCTAACAAGTGTTATGCAAAGCTCTTAGATACCGGAAATCTCTCTTGTGATCGTTGATGATGTTTTCTGTGGCAAAATTTTGAGAATCTTGGTAATACTATACTAGTGATATCAGTGGAAAACAAGAGAAAGAAGACTTATAAAGAGAAAAACAAATAGGAAGAAGTTAATTTTCATAGTAGTCCATATACATATGTCCAGCACAACATTTGATTCTTGCACAAATTAACTAAAATATACTCGAACAACAACAACAATGCAATGAAGTGATGATGAACTCGGAAAATTTTAACTTGATAGTTAAAGAGTGAACGGAGCCTTGGATTTAGACATTCTGAGACAAATATTTTTTTGCTATAAATACAAAAATCAATCATTTCAAAACGTTAAGCTAAGCCTGAATTTATGGTTTTTTTTTTTTTTTTTGTCAAACCTGAATTTATCTATTTATAGCAAAAAATCTTACATATATAGTGCCGTTCGTCGAAATAATACTTGTTTGTTGATAAAAGAACAGAAGAACTTATGATCGACAATTAAAATCATTTTAATTTCTTTGTTGATCTTTCATTAATCAATAATCTTTATTTAAATTTGACTTTCATGATCATAATTCTCTTTTACTGCCAACTTAAGTTGCATGGAAACTTCATTTTATGACGTTTCACGCTTCGGAATCGGAATCGGAATCGGAATCGGAATCGTCGTGGATACGCGATTCCAAAAATTACCATTTTGGAAGCGCCTTGGAAGCGTCTGATTCCAATTTGGAAGCCCTTTGGAAGCGTCTGATTCCATTTTGGAATCGCGATGGAAACTTTTTTTCATTTTGGATGATAAAAATTAAATATTAGAAAACTTAAAAAAGTTTGATATTTTTATAACTTAAAGAGAAAAACCCCTAAAAAGTATGAATCATCACATCCCTAGTAACTAAGAAGTAAGAACGATTATGATTTCGCTCACAATCTCTGTAGAATGACTCTTTAAGCTTCCAATGTATCTCTCGGCAATCTCGTAAAAGAACATGATATATTTCATACTATATGTAATGAAACTATTCTTGAAATATATGAGTTTGAAGATCTTTTCCTCGACAAACCAAAATTAGGAAGCAATTTTATTTGATGGAGCAAATGAAAACCAACATGAATATGATAGTCCAAATCCTTGATTTTAGTACTATGGGTTGTTTATTCTAGTTAAATTACTTAATACTTTTATGTATTGGATTTATGATCCAATTTGTAAACGAAGTTTTTCAATTTGGTTTAGTTTTGAATGTTAACAAGTATATATATATATATATATATATATATATTTAGTTATACTCTTCCAAAACGTACCCGTTTCCTAAATTTTTTTAAAAAATCGTTTCCGCGTTTCCGTACATTTCGCTTCCACGTACCCGTTTCCGATTCCATGCAACATAGGTGCGAACATGATCATCCCTATATTTTTGTTTCATGATCATAACTAAAACAAAAACTATATCTAACAAACTGACTAAATGTTTTAGCTTTAGTGGCTAGAATTGTGTCACATAGAGAGTTTTTGGTTAATTTTTTAGATATAATTTTTTGTGGTTATACACACCCAATTGACCCAAAAATGAATTAAAAATAATAGAATAACGGCATTTACATGAATAAGATGAATGGAATGAAAAATCGCATACAAACGTATATATAAGATTAATTGCCATGGTTTGAAAATCATTTTGTCCCAATGCCACCTCTACCATATTTTAAGCCCCATTAACCTCAATTTTAATAAACTCGAATTTACCATTTGACTTTAGTTAAAAATAGTTTTCCAATTTATTTTTCAAATCTATTAAATAATAGAAAATAACTTATTTACAAAAAATAATAATAGATATGGGTTATAAAATATATTGGATATTTGTTTGTAGAATATAGTAAATAAGGAAATATAATATATATTTTTTTTGTTGAAAAAAACGTAATATAAAATATTTTAATTAACATATATATATATATCTATTTACCCTTTAAATTTAATTAAAAATATTTTTCAATTTTTTTTTCAAATTCATTAAATAATAGAAAATTATTTATTTACAAAAAATTAAAATAGATATGGGTTATAGAATATAGTGAATATTTAGTGTAAAATATAATAAATAAAGAAATGTAATATATATATATATATTTGTTTTTGGTTGAAAAAAACCTTAATATATATATTTTTATTTTTATTTTTAATTAGTAATAAACAATTGTTAAAATATTTTTTTCTAAATAAGGAAACGTTATAATACTTTTTTGTCTAAATAAGGAAAGAAAATATTAAGATTCTAAATTTAGGGAATTTACTAACTAATCCAGTAGAAATCACATTCTACCATACTCGGTAGATGGTTGATGATGTGGTAGAATTTAAATTCTAATGTGGGTAGATCATAATAAAAACAGTAGAATATGTAATCTACCAGCGTAGAAAATAATACACATCGTGGAATACACATTCCACCGCGCCGTAGAACATATAACAACTCGTAGAACACAAAATCTACGCTAGGTAGATATAAGTGTAGTTAGCAGAACCAAAAGTCAACAGTTCCGTAGAGGTAGAACGTAGATTCTGAAACCGTAGAAACAGATTATAACATTACTTTTGAATAGAATTTTTAACCTATAAAAATATTTAAATATATAGAAATGGCTATTGTTTAGGTGTTTGTAATTTTAAGATTTTAAAAAAAAATTAAAACTTTTTATTTTTATTTATATTTTTTGGGTTAAGATTACTTTATACCAAAATTGGTCAAAAAGATGAATGAGCATTGGGACAAACACATTTTCAATGTGGGGCAATTTGCCAATTCTCCAAAAAAAGAATGGAATGCAAAATAAATATAATTATATTGAATAATATTATATAAAAACCAAAAATGTATATGTTATTTAAAAAATCAAAGAAATGTTGCTAACATAGAAACCTAATTTATTACAATGGTTTTATAATTGCTATCTCTTATACTTTTATTTAAAATAAGAAAGCGAATGATCTACAATAAAATTACGATGATTATATCTCGCGATGTAATCATGCCAGAACATTTGCCTAGAAGCAGTCTCAAAATCATACCCATCATAGCATATAGCCAAGAGTCGGTGGTTTTCTTCCTTAAGCCATTGGTCAGAACCAGCGACTACACAAACATTGACAAAAACCAATCAATTCGGAATAAAAAAAATCAAAACCAGAGATTCGAAACAATTGAACCCCAATAACAAAAGAGGAATATGGAACTAAACTAAATCGAATCAATTAAAGAAAAACCCTAAGTTCATGATCAAAATAGGAAAATCATTTTATAAAGATACAATAAAATGTCTATAAATTAATAATGTTGGGATCTTAAAAAATTATTATTTTAAAAAGATATCAATTTATCGATAAATAAATATTTATTAATTTCTAAAGAGAAATCCATTTTAGGTAAAAAAATTCTTAATTTGTTTTTTCGAATAATGTTATATTATGGAATTTAATGAATCTATTTGCAAATTGATGAAATTTTGATTAAATTTTTTGATTATCGTAATAGAGTGGATGATATTATCATAATAGACGATCAATCTAAAATGGTATACTATGTATAAAATTTAGAAAAAATCATAGTTATTATCTCTAATGTTGATGGACATTTAGAAAGCGTTATTATAAAGAATCAATTATTTTGCCTATAATTTTTACAAGTTTATGGTAAAAACCGAGAAAACAATTATAAAAGTTTTTGATGTAACACTTAAATTTAAAGATAAGGTCTAATGAGATTTTCATTTTTAAGTTAAAAAAAAATCACTAAAACCATGTTTAGTACATTATCATATATATATACATAATTATATATGATTATTAATTTATACTATTATTTGGACCATATTTTACATAAGAGTTTCAAAAAAATTATTATCTTATCATTTTATCGAATTTTGCTAATTTTTACGTTGGCCCAACTCGGGACCGAAATATTTTATTAATTTATGGTGATTATTAATTTATAGAATATTAATTTATGGAGGTTCTACTGTATAGTGCAATAGCAGCGCAAGACATAGTAAACATGTTTTGCTTTTTTTTTTTTTTTGTTCAACTTTTTTTTTTTTGTTCAACATGTTTTGATCTTTCTAATATAGTAAAATTAAGCCTAAGTTTATTATGTCTTTAATCCAAGACATTAGAACTCCCATTGGCTTCATGCAGAGCCAGCCAGTCCAATGTTTTGAGAGGCCTTACTCGAGATAAAAAGTTATCTAGGAGATCTAATACTCCTAACTTGGAGACGTTCTCAACTCTCTAGACAATGTGGCTCTGCTTGCCAATACTCTATGTTCCTAACTTAGAGACGTTCTCAACTCTGTATAGGAAAAACAAAGATCAAAAAGTTGAATCTCCCAACTCCGGAGGGAAATGCCTATGTATTGGATTTTGATAATATTTTCATGTGTCAAAAATAGCAAAACATAAGTAGAATCATTGATAAACTCTTACCTCTACTTGTCCATATCTCAAACTGAAAGTTAATTGGACTTTGTTCGGTAGAGCAAGTTTCTAAACATAGTCTTATGAAGGCCAATCTACACAACATATTCTTCACCTCAAGTCCTCTCTCTATGAAGTAGTACCGGGTAGTGTGACTTTGCGGCTAAACCCCAAGAGCAGATCATTTCTCATCAGAAACAAAAAGCAAACAACAAAATGTGTAATTCATCATACCAAGAAACGATAAGGCAGATGCAAACATAATGCAAGGTTCACATGTTACATATAGAACACATTTCGAGAATTTCTCAGCGACTTGTGAAGGTGAGAGTTTCTTTTTCCACCGTTGTTCGATAAATTCATCAATTGCTTCCATCTCTGTATGTCTTGTGGCCTTTCTAAACAAAATTATAAATAAACGCGCTTAATATAGATGATGAATAAACTAAGGTAACAATCATACGTTTCTATATTACTCAACAAATAATAGTATGTTTATGTTAACACGACCACATCTTTCACATGTTCATAACCTTTATACATTGTACCAAATTACACCTACATGTATATACAAATGACTAAACCGAAACTACAAATCAAAATTGATTTACATTTGTTCATAACCAAATATAAAACCAATCTAATATACACTTGTACAAATTTAATTAATACTAACTCAAAGATTCTTGTGACATGTTGGGTATCAAAAGAACCCAAAAAAAAAAGAACTTTGGCTTAGTATTTTGGATATTCCAATACATTTGAAGGGGTATTTCCGGTATTTTAAAACACTGCCAAGTAAGTTATCCAACAATGGTCATCATCATCATTAACATGTTTAAAAGTGTTTTCGCGATCATCTAATAAAGCAAAAACCCCATTAAAGCTTCAACACAGAGAATTTCAAAATTCTCTCTCTATCTCCTCATTTTTGCTCGTAGCGAGAGGTATTGCTTTCTTCGTCTTCTTCCTGTGTATAACTTTCCCTTTTTGTACTTTCCTTAAATGTGTTAAACACCCTAATTAACGAACTTGGTTTTCGATTTTCATGTCGATGTTAAAGGAATCTCGGAATTGATGTCTTGTTTTTTCAGTTTGGAATCTGTTTCATGGGTTTAGTTCGTTGACTTGTGAAAATTTCTAGGTCTACGGAACACAAAATGTTTCAGTTGTTGTTGTTGGTGTTTGGTCGGAATTTTGATTGGTTTATGTCGTTTCTGATGTCAACATGAACATGTTGGAGAGTAACTATTTTACTTCTTCTGATATTGACTTTTGTTTGAGTTTTCGATAATTCTGTCTTATGTAATTGCTTAAAAACCTTATCTTGATTACTATTCTTTAAGGTTCTTTAAAATAGGAGAAAATTAGCTACTTTAATTGCTAATTTTCTCTTATCATGTAGAATTTTAGATAGCTCAAGTCTTGTTCTGCAACACCATTTACTGAAAATTTGTGTTTGAACTTGTTCAATGTTCATGTACACATCACACATGACACATTACAACTAGTGCAAAACTGTTGATTGTGCCTATTACCTTATATATATACAGTTTCATTAGCGAGAGAGAGAGAGAGAAGCATAATCTGCTAGAATCTTACTCTGTAAAAATCTTCATTGACACTTGTAGCATTTTCTTATGTCATTGTTCGTTAGGTGGAAACTACATTTTGGTGCAAATTGTTCGTTAGAGTTATCTGTTTAGTCTATTTGTTATCAATAAGTTTGAGAAGCTGCTTAAACCTTGTTTTTTAAAAATTGTTTGCTAATATTTTGTCTTCTGTTCACACTGTTGCGGTTTAGTTATCTTGTGTGAGAGAAGAGTGTAATGAGCTGTTTTGGTTGGTGTGGGAGTGATGATTTCCGTAACGCTACTGACGCCGGGCCAATGCCTGCGCACAACCCAGCAGGTATCTCAATTCCTATCTTAACTGCATTACGTGTCAGTGTTTTTCTTAGTGTCAATTCTTTGGCTTCTAAGTTAATGGGATTTTATTTTTTCTAAAGGTTACAATGGAGGCCACTATCAGAGAGCTGATCCACCCATGAATCAGCCAGTAATTCAAATGCAGCCTATTTCTGTACCAGCCATTCCAGTGGATGAATTGAAAGATGTAACCGATAACTATGGTTTAAAGGCCTTGATCGGTGAGGGTTCATATGGAAGAGTGTTTTATGGTGTTCTTAGAAGCGGTACTGTTGCCGCCATCAAGAAACTTGACTCTAGTAAGCAGCCAGATCAAGAATTTCTTTCCCAGGTAGATGCTAGCTCATCATTGCTATTTTTACGGGCATTCGTCTCGTAACCTAGACCTTATGTGTTTTATATTATAATTGTCCAACATCCAATCACATGTGGCTTTTGTTTTGTTACTGACATTGAAACTTTTAACAGATATCAATGGTTTCGAGATTGCGACATGACAATGTTATTGCACTTATGGGTTATTGTGTTGATGGCCCACTCCGTGTTCTTGTTTATGAATATGCTCCTAAAGGATCTCTTCATGATATTCTTCATGGTGAGTGATTAACGTAAACATCGGGGATGTAAGATACAGGAAGAAGAAACTAATGAAACATGGTCTCTCTTTGGTGCAGGTCGAAAAGGTGTCAAAGGAGCACTGCGAGGTGCTGTTATGACGTGGCAACAGAGAGTCAAAATCGCTGTTGGTGCAGCCAGAGGACTTGAGTACTTGCATGAGAAGGTGAACCCTCAGGTTATCCACCGAGACATCAAATCCAGCAACGTACTACTGTTTGATGATGATGTTGCTAAGATTGCTGATTTCGATCTGTCTGATCAAGCCCCTGACATGGCTGCACGTCTTCACTCAACTCGTGTGCTAGGAACCTTTGGCTATCACGCTCCAGAGTAATGCCGTTTTAGATATTTTGTTTATGTTGAATGGTGATATTCAAAAATATTTTGTTCTCATGTTCTAAATTTTATGAGACACTAATTCATCACTTAAATCTAAAGCTTAAACATTTTGGGTTATGTGTTCAGGTATGCAATGACAGGAACATTGAGCACAAAGAGTGATGTGTACAGTTTTGGTGTCGTTCTGCTGGAGCTCCTTACGGGTCGCAAACCAGTCGATCACACCTTACCTCGTGGACAACAAAGTCTAGTGACATGGGTAATGTTTAGGCGCAGTATCCTCTGTTTCAAATTCTGATTAGCTTGCATTGATAAGAGAAGGTTTAGGAAGATCACTGTTTCTATAAACTCATTCTGTTAAAATTGACAAAAAGGTTCAAAACATCAAAGAAACTTGGAATAAAGAACCCTTTTTTAATGTGTTTTACTCAATCAGTATGGATTTCGTGTGTTGTTTCAGGCAACCCCTAAACTAAGCGAAGACAAGGTGAAGCAATGCGTTGATGCAAGACTACTTGGAGAGTACCCTCCCAAAGCTGTTGCCAAGGTATTATAATCCCATAACATTCCTTTTCTTTCATTGTTTCATTGCAGCAATAAACATTTAAACTTAAGGTATATCTTTAATAGACTAGTTATCTTCTGACATTAGAACCATTAGCAAAACCCAAGTCCAAATTTTACCTTTTCTTGCAAATGTCAAAGAAAAAGCGGTATTAGCTGTCCGCATTTGTCTCTGTGACATTTGAATCATTTCATGTGTCTGATTTAATTTGCCATATGGTGCGATATAATGATCAGCTAGCCGCGGTGGCTGCACTCTGCGTGCAATACGAGGCGAATTTTAGACCAAACATGAGCATTGTGGTGAAGGCACTTCAACCTCTACTAAACCCTCCTCGCTCTGCTCCACAGACTCCACATAGAAACCCTTATTAATCAAAACAAATATCCAAATCTCATCTCATTTCCCTTAATGATGATTAATCAAATGTCTATTACCTTTCTTTTGTAAAATCTCTGAGACCATATCTCTTAAACTCTTCATTCAAATCCCACTTCTGAAGAGCTGTTGTATGTAACGTCTCTATATTTTATTGTAAACAAATTCTGTAATGTGTAGTTTGCATGTGTGAAAAAGAACAAGAACCAAATTTTGTTTCTTTTTCGTTCAATTTATATAATTTCACAACACTTTATTCAATGAATTTTTGATACAAGAAAGAGTATCTAATTGTCGTCAAAAAAGAAGTTAAGTATCTAAAATCTTGATTCTAATAAAAGATAAGAAAGTTTGGAACAAAAATGGACCCATTAAGCCCAAAAGTTATTAATCTAATGAAACCATAACCGTTTGGATTTGAAATTTACGAGAGCTGAAGATCAATCTCCACAGACAATTTCCAAAAATACCACATTTTAAAAAAAAATTCCAAAAATACCACTTTGGAGTTTTTTTTTCCAAAATACCATTTTTATTTCCAAAGTTCCAAAAATACCATTTTTTAAAAATTCATTTTTAACATTCAAAACTAAACCATAAACTCCAAACCCAAACCTTACCCCTTAAAACTATACTCTAATTTTGGAATAGTTAACCAAAATTCAAAAAAAAAAAATTTTAAACCTTAAAAATCAACTTTTAAAAAAGTAGTATTTTTAGAAATTTATAAAAAAAATCTGGTATTAGTGGAAAAAAACTTCAAAGTAATATTTTTGTAAAAAAATTTAAAGTGATATTTTTGGAAGGTGGTATAGAAGAGAATTTCTCTTTATTTATTTAGTTAATTATCATTATTGGTAAAAAATATAGATTTAATTAATAATTAATTTGTAAATCTCTCTTCTTCCAATACGCAAGCATTATATGCACACAGTAGCTTCTCCAGTTCTCTCTCACAAACTCCATTAATAAATCTTCTCACCTGCTTCTTCCTGGATTCGCCATTGAACCTCTTGAAGCATTCTTCACCATCATCTTCTTCTCCAAAAATCTCATCGGAAAATTCTTCAACTCTCCGTAAAAACGGTGTTTCGTCTCTGATCTTTCGTTTATGGTAAACTAGATTTGTTCCAATACGCGATTCGCGCATTTTGAGGTATTGTGAAGTATCGATTCTTCTCTTATCATCGATACACTTTCTACTTCTCGGATCTGATCTTGATCTCTCGATTTCCGAGGATTTTTGGGGTTTTTGTGTGTGCGTAACTCCAATGCGTCTTGCTTAGTTTGAATCTGTAGTGTTCGATGAGATTAATGTTTGTTTTGTGATTTTGTGATTTTCAGATTTTCGTATATGGAATCTCTGAATCTGTTGCGTGGTGGAGACTTCCTTATATTGACGTTGTTGTTATTGTGAATAATCCAACTGGTGATTTTTTTTTTCCTGGCTTTGCTTTTTGAGAAGTGAAGGAGGAAAAAAAATGGCGAAGATGATAAACAAGACGCTTGTACTAACCTATATCTACTTATTGATCTACATTATACTTAGTTCTGGAGTTATACTGTATAACAAGGTGAATTTCAGAGACTACTCTATGTTTATGCAGATCTTTGTATAGTTTGTGTGTATTTGTTGGATTTTGCATGTCTTAGGTTGTATATCTCTGATACTAGAATTTGAGGATTGAATTCGGATGTTGTGCATATGTAACCAGAGAGTATTCTTTCATCGTCTTTGTTACTGACTATAGCCATTTCTTGAATACTATCTATGGTTTTTGCAGTGGGTTCTATCTCCCAAATACTTCAATTTTCCACTTCCTATAACATTGACAATGATCCATATGGGATTTTCTGGATTTGTGGCCTTTCTTCTTATTCGGGTATTCAAGGTATTTATAAGCTCATAGACCTTTGTTTACACTTCCATTTAAGGGTTTGCGATATATACCCATTTGTTTCAAGTATGCTTCATACTCTTCTTTGTAATGTAGGTTGTCTCTCCTGTTAAAATGACTTTCGAAATGTAAGCCAAACTTACTCTATCCTTTTTCTTCATTTGTTTGGCTATATGTGATTTCCGTCATCACTTTCTTGTCTAACAAATTTTCCTGGTCTCCAGATACATCACCTGTGTGGTACCTATAAGCGCATTCTTTGCATCCAGCCTCTGGTAAGGTTTTGTCCCATATACAGAAGCACATATTAGCTTTATAGTTTCTCTTTGTTTCAAATGCTGAATTTGTCATTGCTTGTCATACTTGCTATCTGAGGTGTCTCTTGAGTATTCTATTTACTCTCTTTTACAGGTTTGGCAATACTGCATATTTGCACATTTCAGTTGCCTTCATACAGATGCTCAAAGCACTAAGTACGTGAAAACACAGAATTCTTTTTTGGCTCAAACCTGTATTAGTATATGAATCTTTCATCATGTTGCCACGATTTTTAACACGTGAATATGGAATGACAGTGCCGGTAGCAACATTTATCATGGCCGTTGTTTGTGGCACTGACAAAGCGAGGTGTGACGTGTTCATGAACATGCTGCTGGTCAGTGTCGGAGTTGTGGTATCCTCGTATGGGGAAATTAATTTCAATATAATCGGCACGGTCTACCAGGTCATGGGCATCTTTGCTGAAGCACTTAGACTGGTGCTAACTCAAGTTCTTCTTCAGAAAAAGGGCTTGACATTAAACCCAGTTACCAGCTTATACTATATAGCTCCGTGCAGGTACACAGCTCAAATTTTTCTTACTCGGGAATATGAATATCAACTTAAAATAGAAATTTGTTCCCATTCCTTATACGTAGTTGACTTTGATCTGCATAAGGTTGTCTTATATTGCATGTTTGTCATTTGCTATATGAAAAGAATCTCCTCTATTGCACTTTAAACAGGCAATCATTTCCTTGATTTTGTTGTGCAGCTTTGTTTTCCTGTCATTGCCTTGGTATGTACTGGAGAAACCGAATATAGAAGTCTCGCAGATCCAATTCAACTTCTGGATCTTTTTCTCAAACGCTCTCTGCGCACTTGCCTTAAACTTCTCCATATTTTTAGTAATCGGAAGAACAGGAGCAGTAACCATCCGGGTTGCTGGTGTTCTCAAAGACTGGATTCTTATAGCCCTCTCCACTGTCATATTTCCTGAGTCCACAATCACTGGTCTGAACATTATCGGATACGCAATAGGTTTGTTTCTTCTTTTCTTTACAAAATTGGAGATAATATCATTACTTCTCATGTGCATTGTTTAATCATGTCTTCTTTTTGATCCAGCACTATGTGGGGTTGTAATGTACAATTACATAAAAATCAAAGACGTGAAAGCAACTCAACCAATCACTGATAGCCTCCCAGATCGAATCACAAAGGTACAGTTTCGATTAATCTGTTTAGTAAATTCAACATTCCATTCATTAGATTCGGTTTTCCGGTTTACAAATTCATATGATTTGATCCAAATAATTGAGCAGGATTGGAAGGAGAAGCGGTCGTCGGATGGGGAGAGCCCGAGAGGAGTGGAGCTAAACGATGAGGAAGCTCCTTTGATAACATCGCGGTTGTCTCATATCGGGCGGACGCAGCTCGGAACCCACACCGCAGTCTAAGCAACAACGTACAGATGAGAAATGACCCATATATGTTGGTTTCAGTTCTCAGGTGAAAAATGTCTTTTTATCTCTTTTGAAACCCAAAACCT
Source organism: Arabis alpina (assembly GCA_900128785.1). NCBI lineage: Eukaryota > Viridiplantae > Streptophyta > Magnoliopsida > Brassicales > Brassicaceae > Arabis > Arabis alpina. The sequence goes on along the minus strand of LT669791.1, from coordinate 9,025,535 downwards.
TTTAAATAGAATTTTACCTCCGATTAATACTTAACAATGTTTTTTAGTTCTTAAGAAAAAGGAAAAAAAACAATTATTATTTGTAGGGTCTCTGAGAAAGTTATAAATGTTTTCACCAGACTCGCATTATAGCTCGGGACCTGATTTGGTTTTTATAATCCAACCAGTTCTGACTTCTGAGTGTGTGCAGTAGCCCTGGATTTGATTATATTGTTTTTCCTCTATTTATCAGTCTGAATACTGAGTACTATAAATCTTCTTACCGTAATAATATACAACAAATAGGTGGATCATGAATAGCTAAAAGAAATGGAATGAATATAGGATATAATTCTATAATACAAGAGGGAGTGTATGGCCGTTAAGACGGATATGAGTAAGGCATATGATCGTGTCGAATGGGGCTTTTTGGAGGCACTGATGCGGAAAATGGGTTTCTCAGAGAAATGGATATTATGGATCATGACGTGTGTTAATTCAGTCTCCTACAGTATCTTGCTGAATGGAGAACCTAAAGGATCCATAATACCCACCCGCGGTTTACGACAAGGCGATCCGCTATCCCCGTACTTATTCATTTTATGTACAGAAGTGCTAATTGCCAATATCAAGGCAGCCGAGGCAGCTGGTAGAATTAGCGGGATCCGCGTGGCCCCAACATCACCCACGCTTTCCCATTTATTGTTTGCAGATGATAGCCTTTTCTTCTGTAAAGCAAATGTCGAGCAATGCGACAACCTGCTCCAGGTGTTGGAGGTGTATGGGAATGCGTCAGGACAACGCATTAATTTTGACAAATCAGCCATCACGTTTGGAAAGGATGTGCATGTCGAGTGTCGATTGGCGATAAAGGCCCGACTACACATCCATACGGATGGAGGAGCCGGAAAATATCTCGGTATTCCGGAACAGTTACAAGGATCGAAAGCGGAAGTTTTTGCCTATGTCCAGGAACGTTTGAACCAACGAATAAACGGATGGTCGGCTAAATTTCTCTCGAAAGGCGGAAAGGAGATTATGATTAAATCAGTGGCGCAAGCTCTACCGACTTATGTGATGTCCACTTTCCTCCTCCCTAAGAGTCTAATTCAAAAATTGGCGAGTGCGGTCTCAAGTTTCTGGTGGAAAACTAAAGAGAATTCAAAGGGGATGCATTGGATTGCTTGGAAAAAGATGTGTCTCCCGAAGAGTGACGGTGGGATGGGATTTAAGTCTTACGAAGAGTTTAACAAGGCTTTGTTAGCAAAACAGCTCTGGCGACTACACCATTACCCACACTCTTTAGTGGCGAGAGTTCTGAAAGGAAAATACTATCGGTACTCAAACCCTGTGGAAGCTAGGAAACACTACCGACCGTCTTATGGATGGCGAAGTCTACTCAGTGCCCAACCTATTCTGGAAAAAGGTATGCGACGGTTCATCGGCTCAGGGGCGCAATCGTGGTTTTGGACAGATAAGTGGATCCCTGATGGATACCCTCGAAGCGTCCGACGTCTGGTTCAGAACCCTAATAGATACGAGCGGGTCTCAGATTTCATAGACACTCGGACGGGAAGATGGAAGATGGCTAAGCTCCGAGAGTCCGTGGTTGCTGAGGATATCCATTTAATCCAAAACATAAAACCTTCCTTGCGAGGAGTTCAAGATGAGTTCTGTTGGCATTTCACGAAATCTGGTATGTATACAGTGCGTTCAGGGTACGAGGTTGCTCGACAACAGTTGGGGGCGGAGTTGGTGTATGCCCAACAACGTCCGTCTCTGAATCCACTTAAAGAAAAGGTCTGGACACAGAAAACTTCCACTAAAATCCGTCATTTCCTTTGGCAGGCTCTCTCGGGGGCAGTGGCGGTTAATGAGAGACTTGCGCATCGACATCTCCAGAATGAGAAAGAATGTCCCACATGTGGAGCTGGAGAGGAAACAATTAACCATGTACTGTTTACTTGTCCACCGGCTCGACAAGTTTGGGCGTTGTCAAACATCCCCAATCCCCCCAATATATTCCCCTCTGATAATTTATGGGGCAACATGGATTATTTACTCTCTCGGATCCCTCCTATTGCTGATAGGGAGGACCATGCCCAGTGCTTTCCATGGATTATCTGGTACCTTTGGAAGGCCCGTAATGCAAAAGTTTTTAACAATGTTACCCAAGCACCACAAGCGATCCTGGAGCTTGCTAGAAAAGAGGCTAGGGAATGGTTTCTGGCACAAAACTCTATGGAGAAGCCGATTCAGCCACAAGGGCAGACTTTGGAGATGGAGAACCCACACACGGAAGCAGTGTTCAGGTGTTTTGTTGACGGCTCGTGGAAGGAGGAGGACGCTACGAGTGGAGCGGGATGGGTACTACAGCTGCAGGATGGGACATCTGATTTGCTGGGAATAAGAGGGATGCGGCGAGTAGTTTCCCCTCTACATGCAGAGTTGTCCAGTCTCCTTTGGGCTATGTCAAGTCTCCGCAAGTATAACCGATATTGTGCGGCGTTCTTTACGGATTCTCAAGAGTTGGTGAGCATGATACATGACCCGGAGAGCTGGCCCCGTTTTCGGACCGAACTTACTGATCTGCAGGAGTTACGATTGTCTTTCCCGGACTTTACCCTTTCGTATTGTCCCAGGGGAAAGAATGAAAAAGCAGACTTTCTCGCGAAGAATGCTCGTACCCGTAACTTAAGTTTCACCTATGTTAACACTTCCCTCCCGTATTGGTTCAATGATGCTTCTGTATTCATGTAATCAAGCGGAATTAGTGTGTTCGTGATAAAAAAAAAAAAAAAAAAAAAAAAAAAAATTCTATAATACAAATAAGTTTGAAAAAGGTTAATAATTGAACTTGGTATAAATAAAAACTTATACAAACAACGACCATAAGTTAAAAGAATGATGATATAATAAAATACAACCCTGTAGTAAAAAAACTCAGATTCAAATGAGCTTTTCATCAATAGCATACATGCAAACAGTAAGTGTAATGTGCATCAAAACCTTTCCCTTGTCCAGGCCAAAAGCTATTCTTCTATGTACTTACTTACTATGTGTTCCTCAAGTACAATAACCTTCTCGATTGCGCTGGAGGAGCTAATCCAGGGATGTTTCTAATGTCTTTGTTGTTTGGGTTCACGATCTACGGTTTTTTGTTTAAGCAAAGTTAAGAATTTTACTCAAGAAATCCAAAAACTTTATATAGACGGCAATGAAAAATCGGGAAGAGGACAATGGTGATTTACCTTTACAATGATAATGCCTATGACACCACAGACAATGAGAAATAAGAACATCATTATGCATTTATCGGTAGCTACCTGAGACAAGAAAAAGAATTAGACACATTTTTTTAGCTTTTTTTGCGACGTGTGAGAATCTTATGTTGTATGAGAGGATTATACAAACCTGTCTCCCAATCTCTTTCACTAGCTGCGAGGCTTTCTTGATAGAGAATTGAATCGTGTCTAGGTCGTTAACAACGCGGCCCATTTGATCCGTCTGCAAAATTTTTAGGTCAGCGTATTTTGAGACTGTAAGCCTCATAAGGATATCAGGAAGAGATGAATGTTTTGTGTTACCTGTCCCTTTAAAGTAGATGCGGTTTGAGTGCCAACTTCAATTGTCTGTTGCACAACCTGAAAAGAAACACGGATGTTACCAGAGATCATAGCATCATGTACCGAGTGAAAACACACTTCTCAGTGTAATTTACCTGTTTAGAGCGTTCAATAGCCTGGTCAGTCTCGTCCATTCTATTCGTTCCGGCATTGATAAGCTCTTGGTTTGACATTGCTATATATATAAACGATAAAACAAGAGTCATAACCTATTGGTTTGACATGGCAAAACATCAAAGTTCCTTACTTTTCCCATATGATACATCTTTAAGCAAAAGCTCTGTATTATACTTGAACACACTTCAATCTGTATATTATGTAGGACAAATGATACCCTCCACTAGAAATTTACTGGCACATCAAAAAACCGCCAACATAAACCCATCAAAAGGTGACAAAGGTAGTTGTTACAGTCCTATATCACCTTCCACTAGCAACTTACTGAAACACATCAAATGATGCTGGGCCACAATGCACGATTAACTATCCAACATATTACTAAATTCATATTCTGGTTGCAGAAGAAATTCAACTGAAAACACAATCCATATACACGGACTCACATGAAGCCATTTGGATGTTTTCTTCAGCTGTGGGTTCACTGCTGACTCCAGCTCCCGTATCAAAAAGTTCAACTTTCTTGTTGCCGAGGGTATTCAAGTACCTGAAGTCACACAACAAATGAACATGATCGACACATTCTCATCTTTGTTAAACAAAACATCTTAAACACATTTGCTAAATGAACCGGTATGAGAAAATCAAATATGGTACAGACATTGCAGTTTCTTGGAAGTGACATGATAGACAAACTTACGTTTTTCTTAGTGCAACATAAGAGTTGAGTTCTTTAATCTGTAACACAAAACATTGGAAATATCAACAAACAAATTTTGAAAAGACATAGAAACCAAATGCTAGCAAGAAATACAAGGGTCACAATTGCTTCTCGATGCTGACTCAAAGGAAATACAAATGAGGATCATGGCCTCGACAAATTTCATCAACATTCAGATTAAATGTGATAAGAAGTAAACTCACCATAGATTGTTTCTCATCATTCAATTGCTTATGTACTTCAGTAGTATTTCGAGCTTCCCCATCTTTAAGTTCACGATCAAACTCCTTAACCAACCTACCATGAATCCACATTACATTAGAAAATCATAGATTCTTGAACCATAAAGATCAAAAACTCTTTTCTACTCATAATTATACATCTCAAAAACTGCCAAAACTTGCAAATTTAGTTCAAGCAGTAAAAACTCGAGATTCAAAAACACATCTCAGAGAAAGAAAGAAAAAAACAACACCTTTTACACTCTCTCATCTTATCTGCAAGTTCTTCTAATTGTTTGCTTTGTCTACTAGAATCCTTGATCTTATCCAACCTCTGAAAACCATTCCTGCAAAACAAAAATGCTAAATCTTTAGCTTCGTGCCTCTAAAAAAACATACTCTCTCCGTTCCTTAAAGATAGATGTTTAAGGTTATGCACATTTACTAAGATAACGCATTGATTTCTACGAAATACAGTTTTCAATAAAGTTTAACAAATAGTGTTTCAGTATTTGTTTTGAAGTTTGTAAAAGTGCATAGAAAACAGTAAAAACTCTTATCTTTCTGGAACAAAATTTTTTTGTAAAGTTTTTATCTTTTAAGAAGAGAGGGAGTAACAAATTCCACGGTTTCGTAACCACATTTGATAATGCACACTCGAATCAGAAAACACACATCAAAGACAAATAGTTAGAAGAAAGCATACGCGAGGGCTCGGAAATGGTCATGGATTTCTCCATGGATCTGCTCCAATTGAGGATTCATCGGAAGGTTAGACGCCATAACTGCCGGAAAATTCCAGATTCCGGCGACAAAAAAGCCGGGATTTTTCACCCTAAGAGATAAACCCAGAAATCCTTCCCGCTAAAACAAAGCTTCACCGCATCGAAATCATCTCGAAACGAAGAAACCAAGAATGGAAGAAGATCGGAGAAGGAAAACGCGGCAGAGTTCTTCGAAAAGAAAGAAATGAGTCAGTGAGGGCTTATCTTGTAATTATTTACTTTATTTGAAAAAACATTTATTTTTTCAATTTTAATATAAATAAATGTTAAAAAAGAATTTGACAACGAAGCTCCACTATGTTTGGGATATAGCCGTTTGATGAAAAATTGAATATGTCGTCCACTTTTTTGTTACACTCTGTCCATTGACCTACATAAATCTATAAGACTATATATAATAATATGACCAATCAATTCAATTTCGAATATGCATTATTTCATTTTATGTATAAGATTGAGATATACACATTCGTCTTATATGTATCACTAATTTTGTAAAGAGCATAAACTCAAGTATCTATCAATTGCTTATGTTATTTTCTTATGTACATATTTAGGTCAGAGACCATGTTTTGTTTTACCAAAAAATTGTGTTTTGACTAGTTATGAATCCAATGATCATGGACCTTGGATAGGTCTCTAGCATTGCCGATTCAAATTCGAATTATGCGACATTTCTGATGTTGGCTACGATAAAAGCTTTTGTACTTGCGATGATTGTTCCCAATTCATTTAATAATCTCTAGTACTATTGTATCAATCCAATATCATAAGTTGTTTTTGGGTCTAATATATCAAAGAGAAGTAGTATGTTTTCCGGTGTTTTTGTATCTCTCAAGTGCATACACAAGTGCAATGCAACCATCCATGAACCTTCCTGTCTGGTTTGCTTACTAAAAGGACTTGCTTTCCTAAGCTTTGAAGATTTTACCATGCCTCTCGCTAGTAGAGAACACCAAAGGAAGGTAATCAAGTGTATCAATACTATTTTTGAGTCAAAAATAACAAGTAATTTAGTTTTCTTTTTCACTTATAGTTTTGTTTGCCTAATTTTGCAGATGTTGGCTTGGGTGCCTAGGAATGTTCGCGTTTCCAAGCAGCGACCACGTGAAGATGATGACGAGGAAGAAGACTACGAAGAAGAATAAACTTTAATACTTATGCTTTCTACATGACTCGTTTTCATTTTAATTTACTATTCTGCTACTATTTGTGTATGGATTTCAACTCGTGGATTTCAACTTTTTCTATTGTTCTTTTGGGATCGTTAATTATTTCTATAGATTTGACAAAAACTAACCAAATTGGAAAAGAAAACGACAAGCTAACCAAATTCTGAATTCCAGATCATGAAACACAAAGAGCAATGATTGCTCCAAATTCTCGTTACCACTATTGAGAAAGTTAATAGCTTAAACCAAATCACAATTGTATTATTTAGAACAAATGGTAGCCTTGTGTAATCCGCATTCGGATGAATTATATAGCCAAACCGGCTTGTAGGTTCCCCTGAATTTGTCTTTACCGAAACCTTGCATAGAAGTTGTGGGTTTAAACACTTTTTGAGTAGTCCTCATGTCGACGATGAGGTGTTGAAGCCGGGAAAAAGGAAAGTACGATGGCATTTAGTAGCAGGATTGGCCACAATATTCGTCGTTATGGAGAAACCGCACATGTATATCAAACCGTCACAAGTACCACAGCAAACCATGTTGGTTGGAAAAGGGAGCTTGAGCATAAAGGATATGGAAGACTCCAACAGAATTCTCCTCCTCCCAAAATCCTCATCGGTAGGATCAACAGACAGGAAAAACACATCGGGATCATCTCGAGATTGAGTTCAACGGATAAACTGTCTTTCTTGGAAACGTTTTGAATCGATTGTGGATTTCCGTCGCTTCGATACAGCCTTGAAACTGCGCAAAGACTTCACAGGAAGTCTCTCGAAGACTCCACACTCGAGTGATGTCTCTTCAACATTGTATCTCGTCTCTAATAAATAATTTATAAAAAAGATTTGACAACGAAGCTCCACCATGTTTGTGGGATATAGCCGTTTGATGGAAAAATTGAATATGTCGTCCACATTTTTGTTACACTCTGTAAATCATGGACCTACACAAATCTATAACCAATCAATTCAATTTCGAATATATATATTTACATTCGTCTTAATAATCATTGTCTAATTAAAATCCAGAAAAATGTTATACTATTACAATGGTTTCATTGGACTATTTTGTTCAAATAGATAATAAGCTATCGAAATAAAAACTAGAATATCCAGAGGTGGTAGGCTTGAAGAATAAATCAAAAGATTTGGTAACGAGATCATGTATCACCAGCGGTTGCGCTTGCGCGTGTTCACGACCATGAAGCAATAACTTATTCTTCTCCGGAAGTGCGACTAGTAAGAGGGCGTATTGGGAATACGAATGACCAAACAAAGAAAAGGTTTTGTTGAGATCTATGCAACATATTTTCTTCCATGTCATGTTACCACCTTCTGGAGAATCAAACAAGGACCATATGACTTGTGTTGTCCAGTATCTCACGGTTACGCACAAGCGATTATCAAGGTTGCACAAGATGACATTGTGAGGGTAACGTACATAGGCAAATGGAGCTTTACATAAGACTCTAAAATTTTCCGTGTGAAGATCGAAGGATACTACCTTGGGTTCTCTACACTGGCTTAACCAATGAAGTGACCCATCAAAATACACGGGCTTCTGGTATGCAAGAGCTCGATAAGGTGAAGCAGGGAAAACATACCTCCAAGCGTTAGTGGTAAAATCGAAAACCTCACAAGTGGTTGCCTGGTTTGGTCCGTATGCAGATGAATTATATAACCAAACCGGCTTGTAGGTTCCCCTGAATTTGTCTTTACCGAATCCTAGCATAGAAGTTGTGGGTTCAAACACTCTTTGATTAGTCCTCTGTTGTAACCGGGACAAAGGAAAACTACGATGCCATTTAGTGGCGGGATTCGCCACGATATTCGTTGTTATGGAGAAATCGTACATACATATCAAACCGTCACAAGTACCATAGCAATCCATGTTGGTTGGAAAAGGGAGCTTGAGCGTAAAGCAAATGGAAGATCCCAACTCAATTCTCACCTCATCGGTAGGATCAAGTGACAGAAAAAAGACATCAGGATCTCGAGATTGCGTTCGACGGATAAACTGCCTTTCTTGGAAACTTTTTGAATTGATTGTGGATTTCCATTGTTTGGATACAAACTTAAAACTTTGCAGAGACATCGCAGGAAGTCTCTCGAGGATGAGTTCTACAACATCGTGTGGTAGCAATTCCACACTCGAGCGATTTCTCTTCAACATTGTATCTCGTCTCTAATTGTTCAAGAGAGACGATCAGAGGCCTTCATAAATATATATACACACAGGAGTATCCGAGTCCAACTAGGAATTGGAAAACAAACAAAAAAAACTTATTAAGGAAAAGAAAATCGAAATTTAAGGTAAGTAGACCAAATATTTGCACATCAGACCCGGTGCCCGCTTAGAGGAGAGGTCAAGTGGTGCACTGTCCCTGAGCTCCAGGGCCCATATTTTTTTTTTTTTTTTTTAAAATAAATATAAATTAACCAAATTTTAAATAAAAAATAAATAAAAAGGCCTATAATATTTTTTTCTAAAATATATTTTCCGTTTTTGTACGAAAATATGTATTAAAAAAAATTTAAGATAGCAAAAAATCTTTAAATACTAAGTTTAAGGGGCCAAAAATTTTTTTTTGCCCTAGGCCCACAAAAACTTTGAGCCGGTCCTGATCAGACTAAACATAATTATGAGCATGCAGTTATGGAAGGGAATGCGAATTTGGAAAACAAAAAGGCAAAATTTGAATACAGTCACTTATGATTTTTATCAGTTTCATTAGTTATTGTTTATTAATCAACTGTGTAGTATTAAACTTCAAAACCAAAACAAAACAGAGTGTATCAAAACAGAGAGTATCAAAATAAGAGCTAAAACATCAATACCCACATACGGGAAAAAAGATGTTAAATCAAAGCTTCTTGAGCCAAGAAATTGTTAGGAATATAGATGCAGAAAGAAAGAGAAGATGTTGTTTTATTAGAAATAAGAGTAGTATAAATACAAAGTATGTGTAATACAAAAGACGAACTTTACGGTTTCTCTCTCGATCACGAAGCGATAACTTGTAGATAATAGAGGCTAGCTTGTGGTAATCTCCTAAGACATAATTTCGTCCCTACTGGTGTAAGTAGTTTCGCGGACGTCTATCTTACAGGATACAACTATCGAACTCCGAACAAAACACCGTTCGAAATTTCTTGCAAACTCTACTTTGTGTTTCTTAGAAAGTTTAGAAAGATGAAGAAAAGAGAGTAATTGAATAAATTCTTTGTCCTTGAATCACTTCTCATAACCTCTTTATATAGTACTTCAAAGGGTATGATCAAGGGGTGCTTTCCCAATCGACATGTTGGTTTGTAAACCAACACGTGTTTAACATAGGAACGTGACTTTCATTAATAGCCCAACGTAACCTTTGATTAATATGTCCCGTGACTTTTAATTATTTGATTAAATAATAAACCTCCAACAATACCCCACATTTTCTATTCAAACTTAAGAATACCCCACATTTGAATAGAAAATAAGTTCTCATGTATGGCTATTCATAATGAATTCATTTCGCTTTGAATCGCTTCATTCCAATAAGGTGCTTTTGGGATTCCATTGCAGCCTTATACGTTTGCGGTTCATATTCACTAAGTACGTCATAAAATCAATATCAAAGTCTTTGGCGACTCTTGCCCTTTTACTTCTTCTTAGTTCATTTTCTTCTTCTTGAACCTTTGAAGCAATCTCTTCAACTTCACGTACTCGTTTAGTACTCATGATCTTGGCCTCATTTGATTCAATGATGATATTTACCTTCCTCCGCATTTTCGGATTTATTGACTAAAAATCTATATGCGGCACTGTTTTCCGCAGGACCGATGTAAACGCAATCCACCGTTTTTTGTCCGATAACAGTTCTTTTTGGTAAAAGTACTTGAATCTTTGTGAGACAACCCCACACTTTCACATTTTTATATGAAGGGGTTTTATTTTTCCACATCTCATATGGGGTTTTATCACTCTTTTTATGGGGGATCTTATTCAATAATGAATTTGCAGTAAGAATTGCTTCACCCCATAAACTAAGTGGTGCTCTCGAATTGTTTAACATGGAATTCATCATCTCCTTAAGTGTTCTATTTTTCCTTTTGGCAACTCCGTTTTGCATTGGAATATAGTTTGATGAATGATTCCATGTGTAGAATAAAATTTTGAGAATTCATTTGATTTGTATTCTCCACCACAATCTGATCTAAGAATTTTTATTCTCATATCTAATTGATTTTCTACTTCTGCTTTGAATTGCTTAAACATATTCAAAGCCTTATCCTTAGTATCAATCAAATAGATATAACAAAACTTGCTATAATCATCGATAAAAGAAATATAATAATTCTTTCTTCCACGACTTGGTGTTGATTGAAAATCACATAGATCACTATGTATCAATCCAAGTAACTCATTTGACTTCTCCACAGACTTGTAAGGATGCCTTGAATATTTTGATTCAGCGCAAACCTCACATTTTTGTCTATTTTTATCTTTAGGATTGCACTTTGGTAACATTCCCAAATTTATCATTCTATACAATGAACGACAATTGACATGTCCTAGTCTTTCATGCCATAAGTTACTTGAGTCAAGAAAGTAAATAAATGCAGTGTCTTTGCATGCGTTTTTATTATTATCGATCATTACAACATCAGTTTGAAAAGACCATCACAAAGATAGCCTTTTCCGACATTCATCCCACCTTTAGTGAGTACAACCTTATCAGACTCAAATACAATCTTAAAGCATTTGTTACTCAAAAGAGAACCAGAAATCAGATTCTTACGAATCTCAGGTACATGAAGCACGCTTGTGAGTTCAAGTTCTTTCCCCGAAGTGACTTTGAAAACCAGTTTGCCTTTCTCCACCACAACCTTTCTCATATGTGGAAAACAAACTTAAATCAGAGTAAACATGTTTCGTTGCACCTGTATTGATTCACCAATAATTGGAGTTGGTCATCATATTTGCTTCGGAAACAACTGCAATGAACTGATTTTCGGTAAGGTAATGTTGTTAGCGTCTCCAACCGATATGCCTTCCTTCTTATGGCGGCAATCCTTAGCCCAATGACCAGGCTTTCCACACACCCAACAAGCACCTTGTGGTTTCTTCTTGAAGTTGGTGCTTTTTGGTGGAATGAACATCTTCTTCACGTTCTTATTCTTCTTAAAGCTTTTGAATTTGGAGTTGTTTCCCTCAATTACATTGGCACTTGCTTCCGTAGAAAGAAATTTAGATTTCTTATTCTTACGATTTTCCTCTTCGACTCGTAACTTGAGAATGATTTGCTCGAGACTCATGTCGTCATGTAAGTGCTTCAAATAAATCTTAAAATCTTTCCAAGTAGGAGGCAACTTTTCAGTGATGGAAGCAACGAGAAACGCATCATTTAGTCCCATACCCTCATCTTTCAATTCATGAGCAATAATATGAAGTTCCTCCACTTGTTTTACCACAGAGTTCGTGTCACTCATCTTGAAATTTAAAAATTTCCCAGCATAAACTTCTTGGCGCTTGCGACTTCAGACTTATACTTCTTCTCTAATGATGCCCAGAATCTCAGAGTTTGAAACATTTGATACACACCCTAGAGAGAATCGTCCAAGGCATTAAGAATGTAATTCTTACTCAAAAACTCGTTTTGTGTTCATGCCTCCGCTGCCTTGATAACTTCATCAGGAATGTCCCCTTCAATAGGTAAATCCGGTCCACCGGAAGTCAAGCATTGAGCCAAATTCAAAGTGGTGAGATAGAACACCATCTTTTGTTGCCATCTTTTGAAATCCGTTCCCCGGAATACAAAAGGCTTCTCAATGTGACTTTTCACATTCGCACTTGTTGATGATTGATCCATCTATCAATTCCAAAACAAAAGAAATTTATGTCTTAGATTGTTAGGAATATAGATGCAGATAAATCAAAAAGAAAGAGAAGAGGTTGTTTTATTAGAAAGAAGCGTAGTACAAATACAAAGTATGTGTAATAAAAAAGACGAACTTCACGGTTTTCTCTCGATCATGAGGCGATAACTTATTCGTATTCGAGCTATCAAAACTCAGTATGAATTCAGATTTCCAATAGCTTATTCGTATTCGAGCTATCAAAACTGAGAGATTAATGACCACAAGGAACTATATGGTATTTTACAAGACATTAGCCACATATATCTTCTAGCTCCCTAGATGTATCTTTCTCTTTTTGATTTATCTGCATCTATATTCCTAACATTAGCCACATTTGTACGAAAGTACAACACCTTTCCAAAGTCCATACGGTGTTTACCAATGACCTTGTGCGGAATTCTATTGAGGAAATAATTTGTGGTAAGCGACGCTTTCCCCCACATTTTCTGGATTAACTCAGATTCCTCCAATAAGGCATTTTCATTTCTTAAGATTACAAACTATTTCTTATAGTTTTTTTTTCGAGATGATTTTATCTCAATATGTCTCTTAGATCGATGAATATTTTTCCTTTTATAGGATAGTCAAAGAAGCAACTTATCTTATGTCCATAATGACACAAACGATTTTTTCATTGATTTTAGAAATCAAAGTCAAATCTTATCATCTCACACCATCAATTTGCATACGTTAGAAGTATCAAATTATAGTAGAGATTTATGATAATTTTAATTATAAATTGAATCATAATTTTGATTTGAATTTGGTTCAAAAAATCAATTCAATGACCAAATTCAAAACCAAAATTTAATCTAAAACCAAGTCTGGTTTGGCTTGGCTCTATTTGATTTTGGATTTACTTTTCTCTAATACACATAGTGTATTCACAAGATATTTAATCTTGTTGTACTTTTCCAAAATTTATATGGCGTTACTCATTAACCGTTGCTTCTCACTCTTGCATTTTTTATATGTCTTAAACATATCCTTATCCATGCATATGTGAGTAATGGTATACCACCATTTCATCAGGTTGTCCTCAATAACATTGACTTTAGAGACCACGTCACATAGGTCCTCCTTGGTCAAAGTCACTTGAGACTTCCCTTGAAATTTCGCTAATGCGAATTTCTTAAAATTTACGCCATAGACTTATAAGTCTTTCTTGGCATCAGTCCTACGCTTAAAGCGCTAGGCACCGACGGGTTCACAAGTGGCTGACCACTCTCAAACTTAATTTGAGGCGTCGACTCACTTGACCCGATTTCACCGCCAACGATTATTTCTATCATTGCGTCTTTGTTTTGATCATCTACCACAATTTGGTTATCGTTAGTCATATCTAAATCGAATCTGTTTCACAAAAACAAAACGAATTAGTATACCAATTAAAACCAAAAACACAAATCCAATATAAACAATTTAAACAAAACAAAATGAATAAATTGTAATAATTAAACCATAAAATTCAGAATATGCAAAATTCAGAATTTAGACACTTAATTATATTGAATATGCGAAGACGTAAATGTAAGCATTAAAATTGCTATAACCACGAATTCTGAATAACAGAAAGATGATCACCAACACATCGGCAAATCTCATGAACCTGTGCTTAAAAAAAACATCTTAACACATATATCAGTTTCGTTAGTGTAATAAAACAATAACAAAATTTAAAAATTTAAGATTGTTATTACACTATACGAAATTTAAAGATTTAAGATTGTAGGACCCGAATTTCTACAATTGGGCAACTGATATATGAAAAGATAATTTTAAGAACAAATTCAGAATTACAATACCAAATTACAAAGATGAAAAGGAATTGCAGAGGCGAGACGAATCTCTTTCCTTAAATCTTTAAACGCCCCGTAGTGTGACGGTTTCATAGCGATAAGATTCCCAGGATACAACTGCATTGTTTCTGTCTTCCATCACCGAAGAACAGAACCTATCGAACCAAAATTCTGCGTGTACTCTCAGACACAAGAAAAGAAGAGATCATGAGGAGAATTGTTTATAGAACTTGTTTGATATTATTTCCAATTGTATATCATGAGAAAGAACATGGCTTGATTATATAGCCAACACCTCAACCTTTACTTAGGTTGGAGCAATAAAGGGAGTCAAAGAGAATTAAGTCCTCAACATAATAACATTTGACCAAATAAGCTTTTACCTTAGAGACAAAACCAAAACTGATTTTTCCTTAGCTTAATTGTGACATTAACACTCATTTAACTAGAAGAGATTTATATTGACTTAGTCAATATTTTTAGTTAAAATGAATCTAGACAAAAAGACTAAGTCTTTTGGGTCCTAGGTTCATTTGCACAACTCCGAAGCCCATCATCAAAGTCCGGCCCGAATATCTCTTCTCTAGAATACACCAAAGTGTACACAAGATTTTAAACCTTGTTATGAGTTCTCCACTTTATATACTTAATAAGTTTTCCAAGTCATCGACTTTGGACCAACATTTCTCATTCAAACGAACGCCATTTTTGATAAATGAATACACTATCTCATAGTGCTCATTACAATGAATCCAACGATTCCAAGTTCCGGTCATTCCGACAACTAAATTGTTCGAAAAAGCCACCGGAATATTGGCCAACGCCATTGTCAAAAAACAAGTTCCAACATTTCTTCCATGTCATGTTATCAAACAAGGACCATATGACTTGAGTTGTCCCGTTTCTCTTGGTTACGCTCAAGCGATTATCAAGGATGCACATGATGACATTTTGAGGGTAATCGACGTGAGCAAAGGGAGCTTTACATAAGACTCTAAAAGTTTCAGTGTGGAGATCGAATGATACTACCTTGGTTTCTTTACACTCCCTTGACCAATTAGGCGTCCGTCTTTACACTCGCTTAACCAATGAAGCGATCCGTCAAAATAAACGGGATTCTGATCATCAAGAATCCGACAAGGAGAAGCAGGGAGAACATACCTCCAAGCGTTAGTGGTAAAATCGAAAACCTCACAAATGGTAGCCTTGTTTAGTCCAGATGAATTATATAACCAAACCGCCTTGTAAGTTCCCCTGAATTTGTCTTTACCGAATCCTAGCTTAGCAATTGGGGGGCCAAGCCCTTTATTAATCATCTGTTGAAACCTGGAAAGAGGAAAACTACGATGCCATTTAGTGGCGGGATTCGCCACGATATTCGATGTTATGTCGTAACCGTACGTGCATATCAAACCGTCACAAGTACCATAGCAAGCCCTGTTGGTCGGAAAAGGAAATTTGAGCGTAAAGAATATGGAAGACCCCAACTCAATTCTACTCCTCTCAAGACCCTCATCGGTAGGATCAAGGGACAGAAAAAGACATCAGGATCATCTAGAGATTGCGTTCGACGGATAAACTGTCTTTCTTGGAAACGTTTTGAACCGATTGTGGATTTCCATTGTTTGGATACAAACTTAAAACTTTGCAGAGACATCGCAGGAAGTCTCTCGAGGATGAGTTCTACAACATCGTGTGGTAGCAATTCCACACTCGAGCGATTTCTCTTCAACATTGTATCTCGACTCTAATTGATCAAGAGAGACGATCAGGGGCTTTCATAGATATATATACACACAGAGGAGCAACTAGGAATTGGAAAAAAAAAGGAAAAGGAAATCGAAATTTAATGTAAACTCAGAATTGGAAAAAATGAAAACTTATTAAAGAAAAGGAAATCGAAATTTAATGTAAGTATACCAAAAAACTTGTACACATCAGACCAAACATAATTATGAGAATCCAGTTATGAAGGGTTTGAAAATTTGGTAAACAAAAAGGCAAAAATCATTAACTTAAATAGATATCAATTGATTATGTACATTAATTACAGACTAGCTATATTTTTACAAAGTTCGCTAGTTATCTACATGAATCCAATGATCTTGGACCTTGGATAGGTCTCTAGAATCTGGAATTCAAATTCGAATAATCCGAACAAAAATTCTACTGCTGGCTACGTTGAAAGGTCTTGCACTTGCGATGATGTGCCTAGTTCATTCAATATTCTCTCGTATAACTGCACCAACCCAATACCGTAAATGAGTCCAAGATAGAAGAAAGATAGACACAGAGATCAAGCGAATGTTAAAAGAATATATTACTTGTTTGTATAGAGACGAATCGCCGTGTGATTTTCTTAGTTCAACCACATTCAGCGACGGGCTGATCTCGAAAACCTCAGCCGTTATAGATAAACCATCTTGCCCCTTTCGAGTGATTTCTTCTTGAATTGCTTTTAACTGAAGCAACAACATCAGTTCCCAATTACTAAAATTACATTACAACATCACAAGTAGCAAGAAAGAGAGGCAAAAGATCTCACCTTAGTGTGTTTCTTCTGTACGTAGAAACCAAACTCTTTGAAGATTGTTTCGATGTTTTCTAATAAATCTATGGCTAACCTATTTGACATGAATCTTATCTGCCTCTCTGATACTTTCTGAATCAGTGCACAAAGTAAAACAAACGCGATTTTATTGCAAGCATAGAACAATCTTGAAACAGAGTACACGAGGAGAAGAATGTATAACTGGTTACCTCTTTCTCAAAGAAACCTGAGAGGTCGAGAAACGAAGACATTCCGATCAACTGAAACGCGTTGATGACGGTTGGAGAATCAGATCTCTTCTCTTCTTCAAATGTCTACCAAAAAGAAAAACACTTTGAGTAAGGCAATGCACTTGATCCAAATGCATAGGAAGCAACATGACGAAATGCAACATATTCTTACATCTTCTTGGATTGAGGATGCATCATCATCCTCATCACTGTAGTTTAAAGGAGCGTAGTCGTGTCTGAACCAATCATTGGCTTTAATACCTGCGATTGTTATCCTCGTGACTGGATTTGGATCGAGCATTCGCTTGATCATGGTTTTAGCACCCGGTGATATCCATCTAGGTATCGGAGGATCCCCTTTGAATATCTGAAAAGATGATAGATTTAATTTTGTTTCTTCAAATATAAAACTTATCGAAAAGAGAGAAATGAAAATGTAATACCTTCCTGCAAAGAACCGCAAGGTTTGTATCATCAAAAGGGAGACATCCGGTAAGAATAACATACAAGATTACACCACATGACCATATATCTGATGCTGCACCATCATAGCCATTGTTAGCTAAAACCTCAGGCGCTACGTAGTTAGGACTACCACAGGTTGTATGTAGCAACCCATCTTCCTAACATATCAAACCCGAAAAAACTGTTGAACACATGGATTTCTTTTCTCTACTGATGCGTTTATATGTTAAGGAAATTTTGGTTAAGTACCCTAAAATGCTGAGGCAGAGCACTAAGGCCAAAATCAGTGATCTTAATGTTTCCCTTTGCATCAAGAAGAACATTCTCTAACTGCATCAAGTAAAATTCGATATCAGACAGAGTTTGAAGCTTTAGTTTCATGGGTCATTGTAAAATCAGACCTTGAGATCTCTGTGAAAAACTCCCTTGTTATGACAATAGCTGATTCCATCAATCAACTGCTGAAACATTTTTCTTCCTTTTGTTTCCGAAAGCTTTCCTTTCGATACCTAGACACCAGAACATACATTTTAGACTAAACATTATGGGCTAAAGAAAGTTATCAACTAACAAAACTGGCCTTAGAGTAAACATGAGTCTTACAATTCGGTCAAATAAGTCTCCTCCGGTTACACATTCCAGAACCATGTAAATCTTGGTTTTGCTAGCCAAGACCTGCAAGTGGACAATAAATAATTAGCATGTATTAAAGACACTAAAATCTTGTTTACAGGTCAATAAAACACAAAGAAACCCTAAACTAGGAATAACAAAAGTGATATATATTATCAAGCAATAAAGTGGACCAAGTCTCTAATGATTTCAACAACATCCAAAACCATAACTATAGGTTGCTTACATGACAAGTAATCGTCAATCTACACGAATGGTTTTGAAAAATCAGAAGTCAACAATAATCTCTTTATTGCAAATATGAAATTATGCATAAACAAAGTACTATAGAAAAAATCAAAGTGGGTTTCACGTAATTGAAATGTACACAACGAGTTTTCCTAGTAGATATCATATAATAGTTGATAATGATGGTTAATTAACTTCTTAAGAGTTTTCCATGACTGGATTTGTTTTTTTAATCCTAACTCCTAAGATGAGGTAATTGTGATGATTGCAATAATCATTATCCCAAAATGGTCAATTTTAGGGACCTAGTACTCCCTCCGTTCGAAAAAATAGATGTTTAAGGTTATGCACACTTATTAAGAAAACGCATTAATTTTAACGATTTACAGTTTTCAATAAAGTTTAATCAATAATATTTTAGTATTTGTTTTGGAATTTGTAAAAGTACATACAAAACAGTAAAAACTCTATCTTTCTGGAACAAATTTTTTTTGTAAAGTTTTTATCTTTTAGGAATAGAGGGAGTAATTGAATTAGTCAGTGCCAATCAATAATCATGTTTTAGGGTAAATAAAAAAACATGGAAAACCCCTTAACTAGGAATAACAAAAGTGATTTACATTATCAAGCAATAACGAGGACCAAGTCTCTAATTATTCAACATTCAAAAGCAAACTACAGGTTGCTTGCAAGACAAGTAATCGTTAATTTAGATAAAATACTAATTTTGCTTTTTAAAAATTACAAGTCAACAACAATTCTTATCAGCAAATACCAAATGGGCTCACGTAATTATAATTTAGAAAACGAGTTTTACTAAATATAATACTAGTTGATTAACTATTAAGAGCTTTTACATGACAAAGACTGGATTTTCTTTTTTAATCCTAACTCCTAAGATGAGGCAATTGTGATGATTGCAATTATCATTACCCAAAATGGTCAATTTTTTTGGGGACCTACCTTATAATTTGAACTAGTCAGTATCATCAAATCTAATAGTCGACCAATTAAAACTCATTAGATTAAAAAAAACAAAATATATTGCCGACTACAAATACACGTACAAAAAAATTGAATCATTCCTTAAGCAGAACGAATATTATTCTATTTACCTAATAAGCAAGTAATTACAAAGAAGAATACTATATACCAGAACGAATATTATTCTATTTACATTATTCACGAGAGACCTAAGAATAGTTTTAAAATTAAAAAATTAATTAATCAGAATGACTTTTAAGATTTAATGTTCAAAATAGTCATCAAAAACATTCTAATTCTCTAATCAGATTATTATATACCAAAAATATAATAATAAACCCAAATAAGAAAATTTGGATTTGTTCAAATCCAAAGTTTATAGATAAGATTAAGATTAAGCAACAATTAAATTACCTCATGTAATCTAACAATATTTGGATGCTTCAACACTTTCAATGTACGAATCTCTCTCTTAATCTGTATATAATCAAATTTAAACACAAAGATTAGAATAAATCCAACAATAATCAAATTTCGAATTCGAAAATTAAAACAAAACCTGAAACGAAACGTTGATACGAGTGATACGAGATTTATCGATGATTTTGACAGCGAACGATTCACCGGAAAATATATCTGTAGCGAATTTGACTTTTGCTGAGTTTCCTTCACCAAGTGTTCTTCCAAGTTCGTATTTCCCAATAAGCATTCCCTTCGTCACCATTCAAAATCCGATTCGATCGATGAAAATTTCAGATTCTGATTTTTTTTTTAAAAAGAGAGAATCTGAAATTGATTCAGATCTGATTAGGTTTTTGCAAAGAAGAGTAAGGTTATTGAGTCTATGGCTATGTATGTATATATAATACAAGAGTGAGATTTGAGGAGGAAGAAGGAGAAGAAGAAGTGGCGGCTAGATTTTGGGGGAGAAGAACACGCCACTATCTGATTGCTTCTTCTTCTTCTTCTTCTCTCACATTTATTATTTATATGCAATTTCAATATAAATAGAATAAACTATTTTTGTTGTATTATCTACTAGTGGTACATGATTATTATGAAAAGATTTTTTTCTATATGTGGAAACATGATTAGTTTTGTCATGGTTATCGAAATACTCCCTCTGTTGCATATTAGTTGTCATTATAGCAATAATTTTTTGTTTCATATTACTTGTCATTTTATATTTCCAATACAAATTTACTACCATTTTTCCTTCTTTTACCCTTAATTTTCATCTTGATAATTACTTATATCAAACAAAATAATGTATTAATTATGGGTAAAACTGAAAATTTAATTGTTTTCTTAATTTATGTGAAAACACCTAGATTGACAACTAATTTGTAACGGAGGGAGTAACATTTTATCTAAAAATCATGATTACTAACTTAAGCTCTTTTTATGTGTAACATTTTTGAAAACAACATCTTTTTAATGTACATTTTTCTATGTTCAATTTGAATTTCTCGAAATTAAATGAAAAAATATCATATTTTTCTAATCATTAGTTTTTCATATCTATGTTGTACTGATATTGTATATTATGTTGTTTATAAGATATCATCTAGATATTAAAGGAGAAGCATTTTATGTTTATGTGTCATGTTTTTCTTTTACTCTTTTTTTATATAATTAAATTAAAGTTTTATAACTCCTACTGTCATTATAACCAAACACTACTATCCTCATTACCAAATACTATTAATATATTTTGATTTATTTCGATATTTAATGACACAATTTAAAGTAATTTTTATTTTTGTTTCTTGAACAAACAAATAAAGAAATATATTTATTCACTAAATATATTAATTATTATTAACTAAATGCATTTGATTTACTATTAATCCTCCTTACCTTATACCTAAAAACATTTGCACACCATTAAGACATACCTCGGAGCCTACACATATGTTCTCTATGAATAGTCTATCTAAACCATTCTCAATTTCATTATCATGATTTTTTTAAATTACATAAAAAAAAACGTTTACAATATTTCATAGATTTACCACGTTTTCATAAAAATCGGTTACATCATCCTAAAATGCTCTAAATTTTTTGTCACAGGTAGATTTACCACTTTTTCTTTTGAGTTCTTAGACCTTCTTAGATTTTTTTCTTTTCTTTTTTGATTTTTTTTTTCAAAACAAAAAGATAAGAAATAAGAACATAAGTTCATAAGTTTGTGGTATGTGTCAAATGTCTTTGTTCCATTTGTTTTTTGTTTCTTTTTTACAAATATTATTCATCAATACAAATAATTTAAATCTAAATTAAGATTCTAAATTATTATGCAATTACAAACGATTTCTTCCATCCAAAAATATTATTAGCCGAATATTGTTAAAAATATTATTCATATTTTAATTCAAAAAAATCAAATAATATTAAAATTTACACTAACAGTTACATTTAAATCCGTGCACAACACGGGTCATAATCTAATTTTAATTAAAGCACAAAATTTAAAATATATGTATATATACATTTATATATTGAAAACATTTATAGAAATGAGAATCACATGTTTGCGTGAGTTATGCCGTGATTGTCTCAACTATGGTTTGACAAAATTTCCATTTTGTAAAACTCCCATTAATTATGTCATGATTGTCTTAAACTATGGAGTAGTAGTAATATTTTACATTGAAAATCGAGAAAAAAATAATATAAAGTAATATATAATGATATGGATTAATCTACTCATTGCCAATTGATTTTTTTGTTATCAACTTCAATTTTTTCTAGTTTTACCTCCCCTATTTTTTTTTGCCTTCATAACTGAGTGTGAATTTGGTGTCTTTCAAAATCATGAGAGTTTTAGTGTTTTTATTTTTGACTTCTATAGAAATTGTTATTGAAGTCCCCATAATTTTTTTGATCAAACCAAATTTTATTGATACTTAAGCTCCATCGATGGAGGAAATGTTACGCTCTACCATTTATGGTAAACATCATGTCCCCATAATTCTTGTTTTTATACCTCAACAACACTTCTGGTAGGCTGCTTTGGATGAGATCCGACTCTTGAAGGAGTGCAAGGGTGTTTTTGCACTTGATTCAAGATTTTTTTGCATTGTTTTGGTAGATTTTAGAGCTCATTTAATAAAAAAAAATTAATATTTTCGTAATGTTAGTCAAGATCTTTTTGCATTGAATCTTTTTAAGTTTATGAGCCGGGGCCTGGTTTGGATCAACCACTTTGAAACCGACTAAAATAGCTAGTGGACTTACTATAACCAATACAAAAATCAGGATCAAGACAACAGCTATAGTCCAGAACATTGGACCCGTCGGCTAAAATTTTTGTGGGGGTATATGGACAGGAGAGGTTGATGCAGACATATTTATCATGCAATCAAGCTCAGGTTTTTTAAGCATTGATGTCTACAATAAGATTTCGACTTTTGTTTGATTTGTTCTTACTGTCAAGTGTTATTGGCGTTTGAGTTCATTTATTTTTCTCATATTTTTAGAATTATTTGGTTAATAAGATTGTATTGGCGTCTGCAATGGTCAAATAATACTGATAAAAGTAAGTTGTGAGTTGAGTTGAGGCATTCCCCATTGTAAGAGTAGTTAGCGGAAGTTGTTCTGCCTCTTATTCATCACAATATACACAAGCTTAACCTAATGGGCTTGGGCTAGAGACACTTAGCCCAACACTCCCCCTCAAGTTGGAGCATGCAAATCCGAAATGCCCAACTTGCTTAACAAAAAACGAAATTGTACACTACCTAAAGCTTTAGTGAAAATATCAGCAACTTGTTCCGTCGTACGAACATGATGACAATCAACTTCAATATGTTTGGTTCGTTCATGAAAAACATGATTATTGGCGATGTTCATAGCTGATTTGTTGTCACAATGGAGAGGAATCGGAGAACATTGCGTAATACCAAAAAAATGAAGAAGACCATGAAGCCACTTAATCTCTTTAGTGGTCCATGACATCGATCGATATTCAGCTTCAGTAGAGGAGAGAGCAACAGTATCTTGTTTTGTAGTTTTCCAAGAGATAGGCGAGTCACCAAGAAAGAAAACATACCCTGTCAACGAGCGACGAGTAAGAGGACATGCAGCATAATCCGCATCACAAAAACCAGTGAGCTTTAAGTCACCACCAGCCTTATAAAACAAACCTTGTCCAGGAGTGCCTTTTAAATATCGTAGTACCTTAAGCGCAGCGTCCCAATGTGCAGTGGTTGGTGTCTGCATAAACTGCGAGAGAATGTGAACCGAGTAACAAAGTTCCGGACGAGTAAGAGTCAGGTAAATCAAACGTCCAACAATACGGCGATATTGTGAAGGATCAGAGTAAGGAGCTTCTGTAGAACGACCAAGTGTATGATTCTGATCCATAGGAATAATCGATGGACGACAAGCAAGCAAACCAGCTTCAGAGACGATATCCAAACAATATTTTTGTTGAGAAATAAACAATCCCTTAGCATTCCTAGCAATTTCAAGACCAAGAAAATAACGGAGAGATCACAAATCTTTCATATGGAACCGAGTATGAAGATATTGCTTAAAGAACGATATAGTAGCAGAATTGTTACCACCAATAACGAGGTCATCCACATAGACAAGTACATAGAGCTCAATCCCTGAATTAGCGAGAAAAGCGAATGATCAGATGTGGACTGACGAAAACCATAGTCTTTAAGGGCCTTGTGAAAAGTAGAGAACCAACATCGAGGAGTTTATTTTAAACCGTAAAGTGATTTCTTGAGCTTACACACCTTATTAGGAGACGAGCTAAAAAACCCTTGCGGAGGACGCATATAAACTTCTTCATCTAAAGTGCCATGAAGGAAAGCATTGTGCACATCCATCTGGTGAAGCTCCCATTTACGAGCAGCAGCAATATTTAGAAAAGTACGAACAATCGTCATCTTAATGACAGGTGCAAAAGTCTCATCATAATCAATACCTTCTTCTTGGCGATTGCCAAGAGCAACCAAACGAGCTTTAAAACGTTCTATCGTACCATTAGAATGAAATTTAATCTTGAACACCCACTTACATCCAATGGCTTTCTTACCCGGAGGCAAGTCGACAAGATCCCAAGTATCATTATCCTCGAGAGCAGTGACCTCATTTCCCATAGTGTCATGCCATACATCAATTTCCATGGCTTCTTTGAATGATCGCGGTTCCGTATGAGCAGTAACATTAGCAAGGAACATTGTGAACGATTCTGAGAAACCATCACAAGACATGTAGTTAGCAATGGGATAAGGAAGGTCTGAAGGACATGTAACTGATGGAAGCGGTGGGGATGATGAGGTAGCAGTAGCTGAATATGTAACATACGGTTCAAGTAACACAGATTTCTTTTTCTCACATTTTCCACGACCCAAAGTTTCAGCAATATCTCGAAGAGACGAAGTCAAATCCTCATCAACAGATGAAGAAACCAATGTAACGGGTGCAACAGAAGGAGAAGAAGTATCAAGAGTAGCTTTCTCAAAAGAATGAAGAGACGATACAACCTCCTAAATTGTATCAAGAGGAATAGACGATATAACCTCCGGAGATGCAACCTCGTGTGAAGACGGCATGGAAGTGTTCACTACAAGAAAACAGATAATTAGTGACTACTTTTTGTGACTGATTATTTAGTCACAAAATTTGCGACTCCTTTGCGACGTATTTGCTACAAATTAGCGACTGAAAAAAGGCTAGTTGCAAAAACGTCACTAATTTACGACTACATGAGAGTGTCGTAACATAGTCGTAAATTAGTAACGTTTTTGTGACTAACCTTTCCCAGGTTGCTAATTTGTGACTCTTTTGCGACAATATTTACAGTCACTAATGAGCGTCGCAAAGTAGTCACACATATATGACACTTTTGTAACGATTATCTGGCGTGGCAAATGAGTGGCAAAGTAGTCACAAAAAGTGTGACTGATTTACCTCTTTTTAGCTACGCACTCATATCATTTGAAGAAAACAAGTTAAAATCATTGTTAAAAGAGTGTTCATAAGTATCTATATAAGTTTTAAGTGTTAGTTATACTTAATATCGTATATAATACTGGAAAAAATAACTTTAGATTTAATGAACTCCTCTTTGTATTGTCTATAGCATGTTTTACTATATAGTGTATGTGTTTTCAATTTAATATTTGTTAAGTTTAAATTTTGTTTATAGTTATCTTAATTAGTATTATTTAACACAATATACTAATGAAAGCAATTAAAAATATAAAAAGAATGATTAGTTAAGCATTTTTATTAGTTTTGTATTTCAAATATTTAGGGTATAGGGTAATGATTTGTGACTCCCTAACATAGTGTCACAAATAGTTACAAATTTGCTACTATTTTAGGGTTTTGTTTTATCACAACCAACAAAAGGTCACAAAGTAGTCACAAATCAGTGACCCTTTTGCGACTACTTTGTGACGTCAATTGAAAAGTGTGACTAATTTGCGACTATTTACCAACTCCTCCTAAGAATTTTGGAAACTAAACAACATATTTTAAGTAAATACAATTTATTTTTATGTAATTACATTGTATCAACTACATTAGACATACAAATTTTAATTCAGTGGCCTTTCAAATTTAATTTCACTTTGCAATTGATGTTTGTAAATTTCAAAACTAAGATATTTATAAGTGTAATGTAACTTATGGTAAAGTGTTGATTTTTTCAAAATTAATTCATTTGTAATACTTTAATGCACATAAACAATGAAATTGTTAAGAAATACATTACAAGTTTAATAGAAAGGAGAAAACCTCAATCTATTGGTCCTAGATGTTTAGGGTTTAGGGTTTTGTTTGTCACATCCAACAAAGAGTTACAAAGTAGTCACAAATACGTGACGCTTTCGCGACTACTTTGCAACACCAATTGAAAAGTATGACTAATTTGCGACTCTTTACCAACTCCTCTTAAGAATTTTGGAAAATAAAACATTATCTTCTATGTATATAGTTTATTTTAGGGTTTTATATTTTACATAATAGATGACATATATAATTTACTAGTGGTAAAGTGTTAATTTTTTCAAAATCAGTTCATTTGTAGTATTTTTAATGCACATAAACAATAAAATTGTTAAGAAATACATTACAAGTTTAATAGAAATGAGAAAACCTCAATCTATTATTCTTATATGTGTAGGGTTTTGTTTTGTCACAAACATCAAAGAGTCACAAAGTAGTCTCAAATCAGTGACGCTTTCGCGACTACTTTGCAACGTCAATCGAAAAGTGTGACTAATTTGCGACTCTTTACCCACTCCTCTTATAATTTTTGGAAACTAATTAACATATTTTAAGTATATACAATTTATTTTCATGTAATTACATTGTTATCAACTATATTAGATATAACAATTTTAATTTAGTGCCACTTCAAATTTAATTTCACTTTGCAGTTGATGTTTGTAAATTTCAAAACTAAAATACTTATAAGTGTAATGTTATTTGTGGTAAAGTGTTAATATTTTCAAAATCAATTCATTTGTAGTATTTTTAATGCACATAAACAATGAAATTGTTAAGAAATATATTACAAGTTTAATAGAAAGAAGAAAACCTCAATATATTGGTCCTATATGTTTAGGCTTTAGGGTTTTGTTTGTCACAACCAACAAAGAGTCACAAAGGAGTCACAAATACATGACGCATTCACAACTACTTTGCGACGCCAGTCGAAAAGTGTGACAAATTTGCGACTCTTTACCAACTCCTCTTAAAATTTAACTTATATACATTGTATATCATAATTATTATCAAATTGTGATTGCATATAAATCTATTTTAATTTTGATATATGTGTTTAAGTTTTAATTTGATTAGAATGATACCAAATGTATATGCATATATAGCACTAATTTAACTTATATACATTGTGTCTAAATCCAAAATTAACCATAAACTATAGTTATATATAAATAGACATCAATAAACACATATACCCTAAACTTCAAAAAATTTATACTTAGAAATTTTAGTGGGAAGCTAAAACCAAATCCCTAATAATTTTTGGTGGGAAACCAAAACCAAACTTTAGAACCAAAAAATTTTGGTTTCCCTCTCAAACCAATTAAATTAAATTAAAAACCCCAATTTTTTTGGCCCAAATCTAGCTCACTTACACAAATCTAACTCACTTACACGATACCTCAACCCTTATTTTTCCTCTCTAAGAAGTAGCCGCTTCTTTTGCTTCTCCTCTTTCTCTCTGTTTTGGGTATGAATCTCCTTCATCGCTTCTCCTCTCTCTCTCTCAATTCCAATGTCAATAATCAAACCGAATCCAATTTGAACCGTTCTGATTAGACCAATTTAACAGGACACACCCAAACCTTTGGAATCGTCTCTCTTCTTCCTCGCTCTTCGCCGTCTTCTCTCTCTCTATCTCTCTCACTCAAGCTTCTTCGATCTTCCTCGTGTGGTTCCATCTTCCTTACCAAAAGGTTAGTCTCGATTTTTATTTTCAAAAATTGAACCCAGATTCTTCTCGATTCAATCGTAAAGTCTCATATTTGGATCAAATTTGGAATCGTCATTACGAAACCCTAAGATTTGCGATTTTTGTTGTTGATTTTGCTTAGTTTTTGATTTGGGTTTGTATAGGAAATGGCTATAGCTGCGTATCCACCACCACCTCCGTATTACAGGCTCTACGAAGATTACTTAGAAAACCCAAATTCTGCTCCTGAACCTCCTTCTCCTATGGAAGGAACTTACGTTTGTTTCACCTTTTTGATCTTGCCCTCTTCACATTTCCTTTTGATACACAATTTCGAGTTTACATATTCCAATTTTTTGTTTGCAGACTGAGGATGTTCTTCCTAGCTTAGAATAACAAGGAGTTCCACAACTTTATCCTAAAGATTCAAATGTTGGTATGTATCGTTCTTCGAAAACCGAATCATACTCAAATGCAAATGCTTTAAGCTTCTAGAGTTGATTATGATGGTTTTAGAGAATAATGTTGGTTTGTCAAGTTATCTGGAAGATGGAAGATGCTTTGTTATGATCTCAGTGGCTTAACTCTTTTGCAAGTTACCGATCTTTAGAAGTTGTCACTTTGTTTTGTTTTGATGAAGAGATTACAATGATCTTGTATAGATTACAAGAAAGATCTTAGGTCTCTAGAGAACCATAGTTACATATATTGGAACTTTTACAAGTTTAATAGAGCCTTTCTCTTTTGCAAGTTGTGTTCTTTGTTTTGGTTTGTTGAAGAGAATTCCCAAATATCTTTGTGTAGATTACAAGAAAGGCGTGTATGCATGCATATTCTTGTTTATGTATGAGTTTCTCTTCGTTTTGAATTACCAACATTCTAATGTTAATTGTTTTAGGTTAAGGTGGTCAGAGAATTACTTGGAGCAACCAATAATCTACAAGTTGAAAAGAAAGATACAAGACATGCTTGGAAATGAGTTCTATGTTGGTGCTTCCATGGAGTCGAATGTAACTTAACTTCTCTTGTTTGCTTTATATGATTTGGTTTTGTCGAAGTAGTATCTTTTGAGTTTGTTTGTTCCATTACTTATCTAAGCCACCATTGCAGGCTTTAGAATCTTGCCTTAACAGCTCCCCTTTCAAGAAATTGGTAAGGATTTAATCTCTTGGTCTTTATTTAGAGTAGATATTAATATAAGTTGTGGAAAACCCACAAATTAGTGAACATTATCTTACTCTTACCAGCACAGAGATTTTGTCAAATGATTGACTGATATCTTCCCGATTGCTTCTTAATTTGCAGCAAGAACAAGAACAAGTCTTCAAGAATGAAGCACCATTTAGAGTTTTGCTGCAGCAGCTAGAACAAGAACAACATACAGACTCAAGAGTAATTTTGACATAAAAATCAGAATTGTTTCAACCTATGCTCTTCTTAAACTTTATGTTTTTTTGTTTGAACAAAAAACTTGTTAAGAACTTGTTAACTTTTTGTTTTGTATAATTATGTTCTTTTGTCAAGCTTTGTTGCTTGAAAACCTTAAGTATTGTTTAATCTCATTTAGTTTTAGATTTTTGTATTACTTTTGGTCTAAGATTCGAAAAAGAAACACAAGTTTATATAGATTTATGTTTACTGTTCTAGTCAGAATATAGTTGCAAATTTGTAACCCATTAACAACCAAACAATTAAAGCTTTGCAAATTAGTTGTTAATTTGTGACGCTTTACTGTCTAACATGCGATTATTTATGATCATTCATTACTAAACAATAAAAAGCGTCACAAAGTAGTTGTTAATTTGTCGCTAAGTCGTCGCTTATTAGCGACGCTTTTGAGACTAATTTGTAACTACTGTGACATTTAGACACTACAAAGATTGTCACTAATCAGTCGCTTATTTGTGACGACGAGACGGTTGTAACAAAAGTGTGACTAATTTGCTACTATGTACTGGTGTGACAAAGTAGTCGCTAATTAGCGACGTTTAAAACAGCGTAACAAAGTAGTCGCTAATATGCGACTACTTTGCGACTACAGAAATTAGCGACGACATATTTGCGACGACCTGTTTTCGTCACTAAGTAGTCGCAAATGACCCATTTGTGACGATTTTGTGACGAATAAGGGTGTCACAAATTATCTGTTTTCTTGTAGTGGTTGATAGGAGGAGAGTGAGGAAAGCTCCCCCTTAATGGTGTATCCATAGGAGAGAGATTCATGATAGCAAAATCATCTTCTTCAAAAATTGGTGTCGTCGGGATCAAAGGAAGTTACGGTTTTGGTGGTGAAGCAAATGGAAACACATGTTCATTGAAAACGACATCCCGAGAGACAAAATACTTGTTTGTCTCAAGATCAAATAGACGCCACCTTTTTTTATTGTAAGGATAGCCCATAAAGACGCAGCGAGCCGCACGTTCATCGAATTTTCCACGCACCACTGTCCCTTTATGCGCATAACACAAGCACCCCAAAATACGAATGTGATCAAAAGATGGTGGAGTTTTATGTAAAACTGCATAAGGTGTCTGACCATCAAGTATAGAAGATGGTGTCCGGTTAATTAGATAACACGCAGTAAGAATACAATCGCCCCAAAATTTAAGAGGAAGATGAGCTTGGAAACGAAGTGACCGAGCAACATTAAGAATATGTCGGTGTTTGCGTTCAGCTCGACCATTTTGTTGTGGTGTCCCAACGCATGATGTCTGATGTAGAATTCCTTGGGAGGAAAAATAAGATTTGAGACACATAAATTCGATGCCATTATCACTACGAATAGTACGAACCTTTGTTCGAAACTGACGCTCGACCATAGCGCAAAATTTTTGAAGAATAGCGGATACTTCACTTTTAGCACGAAGTAAAGAGACCCAAACTGCGCGTGAATGATCGTCAACAATTGTAAGAAAATAATGTGAACCGCAAGACGTAGGAACACTATACGGACCCCAAACATCACAATGAATGAGAGAGAAAATTTCGTTTGCTTTATTATCACTTTCTGAAAAAGATAAATGAGGATGTTTTGCTCGAACACAAATGTCACAAGGACCAGAGGAAACATCACTAGAAACACCAAAACTAATCAAATGAGATAACTTAGAAATTGAAGACATCGCAGGATGACCAAGTCGTTGATGCCAAAGTTCACGTCCACCAATCGTCTTCACCGCATTAGCTTGAACTTCAACAGTTTGACGAAAATGATAGACCCCATCACACTCACTGCCTGCTCCAATCAGTATCTTCGTAAACCGGTCCTGTAAGTAACACAACTTATCAGTAAAGATGGCAATACACGGTCTTGTTTTCAAGAAAGTTGCCACAGAAAGAAGCGTATTTGTCAAATAGGGAACAAATAAAACAGATGATAAAACAATGGAGCAGCCAAGATTGAATTTGCCCCGACGAGTAGCCATAGTTGTGGTGCCATTAAGAAGACCAATAGGACACGGAACAATATCATAAACATCAAATAAAAGATCAAGCTTTCCCGTCATATGATGGGAAGCTCCAGTGTCCAAAACTATACCTGAAAGACGATCTGAAGATGGTAGTTTATCTTTGTTTAACAAACTAAGCAATTGTCCCCATTGTGCATTGTTGAGAGGAAGCCCTTCACGATCAGCATCAGTGATGGTGTGATGCACATTTGCATTGTCTGAAGATCCTTGAATTTGTATGTTGTTAGCATGACCGTAACCAGAGCCATTGCCACGACCACGGATAGCACCAGAGGTACCGCGACCGCGTCCTCCACCACGACCACTAGGATCGAGAAAGCCATGAAGTTGGTAACACCGAGTCACTTCATGACCCGTTTTCCCACAATGAGAGCATTGAAAAACAGAACGACCACGTCCTGAAGAAGAAGAAGAACCAACTTGTGCGGAGAAGCCAACACCTTCGAGTCGAGATTAAGAGATACGAGTAACATTTTGATGACGTTCTTCTTGTACAACCATAGCGAAGACACTATCAAGACTCAGAGAAGGCTGCATACACAATATGTTAGAACGAGTGGTTCCAAAACGAGCACTATCTAACCCCATAAGAAATTGATATTTGCGAGAGCGCTCACGCTTAGCAATTATCTCTTTTTGCTTAGCACAATCATAAGAACCACAACAACAATCAGAGATAGGATCGTAATCCTCCAAAGCATCCCACATCAACTTTAATCGACCAAAATAGTCCTGAACCGACTGACCATCTTGCTTGTAACCCGTAACCTCAGCTTGAAGTTCATAGATACGTGCTTCATTGTCAACAGAGAAACGACCATGTAAGCTTTCCCACAGCTCATATGCCGTCTCAGTACACGAAACGGAGCTTCGAAGCTTTGGTTCAATTGTATTGAGAATCCAAGCAACCAACATAGAATTGACAATATCCCAAAGCTTGCTTTTATCAACATCGATGACACTTGGTTTTACTACCGTGCCGTTGATAAAGCCAAGTTTGTTCTTAGCCCTGAAAGAGTTGCGCATTAATTTTGCCCATCTCTCATAATTAGTACCATTGAGGAGAACAGAAGAGATCACGTTTCCTGGATCTGCAGAAGAATTCAAGTAATATTCATTCAAAACAGTAGATTCAGAGGTTTTAACGGCGGTAACCGGAAGACTCCGACCATC
This sequence comes from Arabis alpina, assembly GCA_900128785.1. Taxonomy (NCBI): domain Eukaryota; kingdom Viridiplantae; phylum Streptophyta; class Magnoliopsida; order Brassicales; family Brassicaceae; genus Arabis; species Arabis alpina. The sequence continues at coordinate 8,993,031 of LT669791.1, read as the reverse complement.
ATCGGTCATGATTACGTGAAATTAATTAGAAACAAAAGAAGAGAAACAAGTATTATGTTTGAGAAATTGAATTTGGCACAGAGAGACCAAATTTGAGAACAAGAAACGAAGCTTTAGAAATATAAAGATGGAAAAAAAAAATTAGAAACTAGGCTCCGATGCCATGTAAGAGTAGCTAGCGGAAGTTGTTCTGCCTCTTATTCAGCACAATATACACATATATAGTACATGATATGTAGGGTAATCACAAGCTTAACCTAATGGGCTTGGGCTAGAGACACCTAGCCCAACACCCATCTCATGTTATTACAATTTCTTTTATTTTGATTGTAATTGGAATGTGAGTTTTTCATTGATTTTAATTTTAGATTAAATTAAAAGGTTATAGTAGAAATTGCAACTCTTTTATAAAATTAGATTGATGGTGTTGGTTTAGAGTAGGGGGACATTACTGTATTAGCTTTGGATGTTTTTCTATTTTATGAGCCCTTTTTTTTTAAAGTATATACTTAGGAAATTTGATTTTAGAAACAAATAATATAAACAATATTTGCATAGCCAAAACTAAAATAAGAAAATTTAAGTAGAATTGTAGTTTCCGATCCTATGCATATTATGATACACATAGATTGATGATGCAGAACAGAGGAAAAAGAGTCACACGGCCCAATCCAAAGTATCGTGATTGAAGACTTGGTCTGCAAGTTTGTTTCTTAGTCATTTGTTTCGGCAAATAATGTTAACTGGTTTATAAAAGCAATCGTCATTTTTTGTAGGAATCAATTGATTCATCGTTGTTGTTTTGTCTATTTAACAAACAGAACAACCAATGTTTTCAAAACCAATGTTTTAAGAATATAAGAAAAACCAAAAACCATACGAAAGAAAATATACAAAATATTAAAATTTGAAAAAAGAAAAAGAAAGAGATGAAAGATGGAAGAGCCATGTGTGTTTTTTGTCCAGAGGAAGCCAAAACCGTCAACCACATTTTGTTTAAATGCCCGTTGGCGAGACAGATATGGGCTTTGGCAAATATCCCCAATCCGGTTAATGGTTTTACAACTTCGATATATGAGAACTATCTTATAGGCCTCAAAAACAGAGAGGATGTAGCGGAAGATGCAAAAATAGTAGCGCCATAGCTACTATGGATACTCTAGAAAAATTGGAACACACTCATGTTTGAGGGGAAGTATTTTCCACCAAATGAAACAGTTGGTAAGGCATATGAGGATGCTAGAGATTGGATAAATGTTTAAAGGCCGAAAAAAGATGAGATACTGTAGGACCAAAATTATGGAGCACTACGAATCAATGATAAACTACGATAAGAAAGACGTTTAAGGGAAGAAAAGAGTTGCGGAGGCGAGACGAATCTCTTTCCTTAACCCTTTGAATCACCCGTAGTGCGACGAGATCACTGATTCAAGGATCCCAGGATAGAACCACAAATCAACCGTATTTGCAATCACTGAAATCACGGTTCTGACGAACTGAACAACTATGATACTCTCAAGTGAATGAAAATTCAAAGTGTCCTAACTGTCAAATAAAAACCACGACCACGCCCATTCCCGGTTAGATTCGGGTCATTCCGGGTTGGCTCGCGTGAGTTTTATCTCCACCCAAACTCCATGTTTTAAACTATAACATGAGCTTCCTCTATTATATACTAGAGGAATATTTTACACATAAAAGATGTGGGTCAAACTTATACACATCCCTTTTACTTACTCCAATTTCTTATTTAGCCTACATGTTTAATACCCATTTCTTTTCACCACTCAACATGTTTTTAATAAGGCCCTTATATTTTAAAAAAACGTTCCAACAGTTACAAGTTTATGCAGAGGTTGTTAAAGTGGGAACGACCAAAAAGAGGACGACTCATGTGCAATATCGAATTTGCGTGGTCACAAAGCCATAAGAACTCAGGAGGCGCTTGGGTGCTTGGGGATAGCGAGGGGAGAGTTTTACTACATATCAGGCGATCTTTCTCGGCTATACCGTCATGTTTCGAGGCAAAGATCAAAAGCTGGAAATGGGCTGTAGAGACTAGAGAGTATGAGAAGTTCGCACAAAAGTAACGTTACTTTTGCAGCATCATCCATGGAAATCATCAAAGCTTTGCATAATCTATGGGAATGGCCAGCCTTTCGAGGATACATTGCTGGATTGTTGGAGCTTACTTTGGACCAAGTGGGTTGGGATATATGTTTTGAAGACCCAAAAGTAATCGAGGAGCGTCATGAATAGGTTTTTCCCATGTATATTTCATTGATATATGTTTTTCCCATTGTTTTCCATTGCTGAAAAACAAAACATCAAAAACATTATTGAAAAAAAAAAAGATTTTCAGAATTTTGTACATCAGTAGAAGGAATAGTAGCAAATCAAAGAAGGAATAGTAGCCTTGGAGATCAAGCTAAAAGAAGGAAAATGAGTGTGTGATATGCACTAACAAGCTCTAACACTATTATATTGAAGATCAGAAAACTAACTAAAAAATATTAAATGGGAAAAATAGTATATTTTTGATTTTCTGCACTCTAAATTTTAATTTGGTTGAATTCAAAGAACTATTCGATTTTTGGGAAATTGGCACCAATAATAGGTTTTATGTCAATAATTAAGGATCTAATAGTACGTGAATAACATTTAGATTAGATAAAATATCTATAATACCCTTAATTAATTTACATCTTTTATTAAAAACGAAATTATAACAAATATTAAAAAAAAGAAAACCCTAATCTAATTTATTTATTCTTCTTCTTCCACCGAGCCTCCTTCTTCTTTCAATTATTGTTCTTTTTCCTTCATCCTTCTTTTTCCTTTTTTTTCTTCTTCTTCTACTTTTTCTTTGTTCTTACACAAATATCATATATATCTCTCGTGATCTACAAAACAAATTCTCAATCATTTTGTTTTGTATCAAAGTCTTGGAACCAAAAAATTCCAATAATAGATTAAGATGATGTTTTTTCCTCAGTTAAACTCCACACTATCGTTCTCGTTTTCGTTCAATTTGAACCGATGTTGGCGATCATTAATATAGCTAACTATGTTCGAAAATCAGGTAACTAACTATTTTTTTTAATAATAGCTAACTATGTATGTTTTTTTTAATTATATAATTATAATAGGTAACTACGTTATGAAAAAGTTAACTATGTTTGTTCAAATAAGTAACTATTACAATATTCATGTAGTCAATTATTTTATGAAATCACTAATATTAAAATAGTTAACTATACTTTTTAAATTGATAATTATATTCTAAAAAATAATAGTTAACTAAATAGTAGTATGAGATAGTTAGCTATCTTTTGAAATCAATAAAATATGTAGTTTCGACAATAGTTAACTATATATTAGAATAGTTAGCCGTTATAGTTAACTATATATATTAAAATATGGTTTTTGCTGTTTTTTTCTAATCCAATTTTATTTGTTTGCAGGCTAGTTTACGTGTATTATTTCAGAGATAAAAATGTCAATTTTCAAGAGATAAAGAATTTAATAGTTTTAGGGATTTTGTTTTTAATACTTATCTTAATTTAATTGTATGGGTAATCTTGTCCTCTATTTTTTTCTCTTTGCTATGTACCTAATTTTATTTTTTGATATGTTAGTTACCTATTTTTTTCCCATAAATATGTTATTCAACTAATTCACCCTTGATTTTTGGGTAATTAGATAGAATAATATGGTTTGACTTCCTAATTAAATATTTAACACCTAATATAGTAAATAACATCTAGATAAGACGAAATTCATATTTTACCCTTTTACAATTAACCTAGAAATTTATAATTTTAGAAAAAAAATATTAAACAATTCTTTTTCAATTAAACATTTCATTTTTTCCTTCTCAACAAAAAAAAAGGAAATTTAAAAACCCTAGATCTATTTTCTTCACACATCTCCTCTTTTTTTGCTGACTTTTTCTTCTTTTTCCTTTTCCAAAAAACAACTGTGTTCTTATAAAAACAAGAAGACTCTTCTTTTCATCCTCTTCCTTCTTCTTTTTTTATATTCAATTTCGCAATTCGCTTATTATGGTATATAAACCCATGTATAGTCATTGAATAAAGCAAGTCAGTTCATACACAAATCTTATACTTATTCTTATTCTTCTTCTATGTTAATTACTTTTTTTCAACTCGTTATCATGGATTGAAATCTCCAATCGTTAATTAAAATGGTGTTTTTCTCCTTCGTTAAACTTTCACTATCACCCCCTTTCCGGATTAAACTGAGACACCGCTGGAGATTGACATAGTTAACTATGTTCAGAAATTAGTGTAATAGGTAATATGTTAATTTTTCATTATAATAGGTAACCATCTATAGTAGTGAACTATGTATGTTTTTCTATTATCTCAACTATAATAGCTAAGTATACATTATGAACGTAGTGAACTATAAGTGTTTAAATGAATTATTATAACAATATTTTCATGTAGTCAACTATGTCATAAAATCAATAAAATACATAACTATGTTTTGAAAATAGTTAACTATAGTTTAAATTGTTAACTATTTTTGAAAATGAGTTAACTATTTTTATATAGTCAAATAGTTTTGAAAAATAATTAACTATTTATAAAATAGTAAAATGTTCATATTTGTTTTTTTTTTTCACTTTCTAACCTAATTTTTTTTTTTCCACAGATGGTTCAAAGAGAAATCTATTTTAGATATGTGGAATTGTCAGAACTTAAGAGAAGATTTTTATAGATTTTTTTTAATGTTTATCTTAATTATAATTAGAAGAGTATTTTTGTCATATTTTGTATTCTCTCTCTTACTTACCAAAATATATTTTTGGAATTATTACTTACTTAATTTTGTGATCCAGTAGTTATATTCAACTAATTAACCCTTGATTTTCTTCCTAAAAAAGTTAAATGTGACTATATGTAATTTACTGTCAGTAATCATTTTTTCTGACGTGTGTCTATAGACCATTAGCAAATTTTAACTGTTAGATTTTGTTTTCGACGCGAATCAATTACAACTATAATTTAAGAATAAAAATAATTTTTTAACAAGTTGATTCTCAAAAAAAAAAAAAAATTAACAAGTACTCCACATAGTATAAATTAGACGTTTTGAACTTTCATTTATCTACATTCTAGTATAAATACTCCACATAAGTGGTTGAAAGTTATACTCTTAATATTCACATTTAGTCTTTTTAGAAAGAAAATCTACTGGTTCTTTGAATTCAACCAAATTAAATTTCTAGAGTGCATAAAATCAAAAATAACCAATTTTGCCTTTTTACTTGTTTTTAGTTAATTTTCTGGGGTTTTATATAATAGTGTTTATGGCTTGTTAGTTAGTGCATATAGCATATCACATACTCATTTTCAGTGTTTTTCCTTTCAACTTAGCTTCTTTATCCTTTGAGTTCCTCCTTTTAGCTTGATCCCCAATGCTACTCTTCCTTCTTTGATTTGCTAGTAAGATACCTATGAAACCGCTTCTACTGATTTACAAAATTCTCAGAGAATCTCTTTTCTTATTATGTTATGGTTACATTTCTTTAATGTTTTTGATGGTTTTTTCAGCAATGGAAAATGATGGACAAAGGCTTTACTCTGTTCTTACAAGAACAGAGGTTCGTGAGAAGATGATGAAAGAGATCGAACAGATCTCTGAAGTCTTCTCTGTGTCCAAATCGGATGCAACTGTGATCCTAATCCGTCTCCGTTGGAACTCCTTTAAGGCTTCGGACCATTTAGGCGATAACAAGGAGAAATTCCTGGCAGAAGTAGGTTTGGTTCAAGTTTTCGAATCATTTTCTTGTTTTGCAGATGAAAAGCTGACACGTTTTGTTGGTGGTGAAGACTTAATCTCCACACCCTTTTGCTCACACAAGTTTTGCACCACTTGTTGGAGAGATTATCTCAATGAGTTTTTGGAGAAGAAGACCAACAACAACAAGGAGGAAGAGCTTGTACTTGTTATTCCTTGCCTTCAACCTGACTGTACCGTGTCCGTTGGACCCGATACAATTGGAAAACTTACAGAACCGGTGAAGAGAATGTACGAGAGTTACGTTCTTGAATCTTTCATGGTGTGCAAGAAGGACTCGATCAAATGGTGTCCTGAGCCGGACTGCGAGTACGCCATAGAGCGTCATGAGGAGGATAATGTGTCTAGTGATTTTGATGTGGTGTGTTTGTGTGGTCACATTTTCTGTTGGTATTGCAAGCTTGATTCACACCGACCCGTGACTTGTAAGAATGCTTCCCTTTGGTTGGATCGTCTCTTCGGTGTAGCAATGAATCTTACTTGGATCGCTCAATTAACCAGACGTTGTCCTAGATGCAACATAAGTTTGCTAAAGGATGGTGATCCTGATAAAAGACTCATAACTTGTGTATGCGGGTATGACTTTTTTCTTTACTTTCTAAATGCTTAACAAAGATTAAATCTTTAAACTCATTGTTATGTTCTTAGTTTACGTGTTTGTGTAAATCAGTTGTAGATTCTGTTCGGTCTGCTTCCGAGTTGGTGAAGAACACAATGGAAAATGGAACTGTGCTCCAGCAAGAGATGATGAGTCTTTGATTGCGAAGGCTCTAAAACATCACCTGAGTCTCTGGGAAGCGACTGGTAAAGCATTGGTGAAAGCTAAATCCGAACTGAAAGCCATCGAGGAAAACATGATCCCGAAACTAACCGGGAGTTACGGTTTAGGCGAGCAAGACATGAGGGCTTTGAGAGAAGCCTGGATGCTCATAGTTCAATGTAGACAAGTCTTGAAATGGAGTTCTTTGTTTGGTTATTTCATGACCGAGGAACAAAACCCGAAGAAGGCTTACTTAGAGCACCTTGGAGAAGAAGCTAACAAAGTTCTTCTCAAGCACAAAGAGACTCTACATGAGTTGATCAATGGAGCAGTCTCAGCTGGAGATATCAGTTACTTTAAATACAAAGTGGAAACCAGTACTAGGAACACTGGTAATTACTTCCATTACTTTGCCAAGTCTTTTGAGGATGATTTGCCTGAAGTTGAGGTTGATGTTGATGTGGATGCATCGAGGAGGTACTGGTTTTGTGATCGATGTACGTTTCAGAACAGTTGGGCTGATAGAGAGTGTAAGGTGTGTTTAATCCCTTTTGATTGTGTTCCTCCTCTTCCTCCTTCTCATGTGGGTTTTGGTAACAACAACACTGCAAATGAACAAGTCATGAACACGCCCAAGAATCCTTGGAAATTCGACTAAATATGAGTGAGTGCATGATTGTTGATTTCCTCCTGGTTGTTGTTTTTTTCTTTTCTTTTCTTTTTTTGTCAACCTATGATTTCTTCGTTGTTGTTTAGAGTTTCTTTTGTTCTTTGTCTGTTAAGGTTTAAAGAATTTAAAAAATGGGTTCATAATCTTTTTTTTTCTTTTCCTAAGGTGTTGGATCTTCAATCTATAATATCAATAATAAAGTCTTGTTTCATATATTATATGTTTTTTTTCTTTGCATTTACTTATCATAATTTTCACTTATTTTTAATTGATTTCCTGTGATCAAAAAATTATCGAATTCACTAATTTACATAAATATTATTTGTTGTTCATCTTTTGATATTCATTATTACCATATATAGTAGACATGTTAATTATTTTAAAACTTTAAATTATTTATCTTATAAAAAATATACATGTACATGTACATATGGATATGTAAGTGTACATGCATGTTGTACAAGTACATTAAAACGCCATTATATATGCATGTATGCATACAATATAAATAATATATAATTAGTATGATGCGATATACGTATATTCACATTTATATACATGTACACATACAATGTAGAAACATTTATTTTTTTGTTTTATTTCCGATTACCGTGTAATGAAGACATGTTTCATTAAAACCAACACTCTCTACTACTTTGACTTTCAAAATTCAAAACTTTAAAGAAGCAAAGAGATAAGAAAACACAACTTTTCTTAAGAAAACACAACTTTTCTAGGTATATGTGTATTTGTGTACATATATTTACATGTGTGTACATGTATCTATATATATACACACATATTGTCACCATACGCTTTGGTTACTCGACCAAATCTCATCCACACGCGTATCCACACGTAAAGGTAAAATGGTTTGAAAATGTTGGAAATGTGTATAGTTAATACCAGTGTTTTGAAAACCGGACCGGGTTCAACCATGAACCGGCCAGCTACCCGGGTTGGGTTTTTTTTTTTTTTTTTTTGAAAATTTTCATTTTTTATATTTTTCATATTCAATTTTTTTATAATTAAAAATTTATAAAAACAAATACTTGTTTTAAATTTAGTTAATTTTTGTTATGATTTAATGTTTTTAATTTTTTTTTTACATATAAACTTAATTATTTGTCACTAATCTTTGTTTATGAATAATATTTTTCTTATTCAAATGATTTTCTTCATGATTAAATTTTAAAAATATGTTTATTTAAATATATTAATATATATTTGGGTATTATAGTTATAAAAAAACTATTTATATATATTATTTTTTTAAAACTATTAAACCCGGTTCGATCCGGTCGAACCACATTGACCCATGATCCAAAAGCTTGTCCGGTTCGGTCGCTGGTCCGGTTTTAAAAATATTGGTTAATGCCACGGTACATTAAGTCCTAAAAACCCAAACTCATTCATGAATAAGTGCCATAATGCCAACTTTCCCATTTCTAATTTTGTCATTTGTTTTCTTTTTTTTGCTTATGTTTACTTGTTTTTTTCATATTGTTTGCTTAGTTTTTGTCGACTTTTGTTAGATTCTCAATACGTATAGTCTCCAAAGTCATCAAATCATATCTATTTCCACCTAAAATATTAACCTCTTTATAAACCCTCCCAAACTTGTAAATATATGCCATTAACCACCCAATTAACTTAACTCTTTTTAATTCCATCTCTCTAGTTAGAGAACTATAAAACGTGGTTCATAGATGAAATAGCGTTTGGTTAACAACTTGCGGATCCGACCCGGATTGTAAAAAACGGAATCTGACAAGTACAAAAAGAAAATCAATTTGCGAAAATCAAAATAAGGGTTCATCGTTTGCGTGTAAAAAAGGGAACAAGTAGAAAAAGAAAAAAATCTATTTCGAGATTTATCGATTGTGAGAGAGAAGAGGAATCAGACTGATATTAGTTTTTGCGCAATAAAAAAGGATGAACTACTACTTGTTCGTAGGTATAATACATATTTAAAAGTTAAATATTTATCCTCTACAAGAAAATGAGCTCCAATACTACACTTTGATTGGACACAAAAGGTATGCAACAACAAGAACATCCACTAAATAAATTCAAAGATATGCCATAACAATATTCAAACATTACATATATATATAATTCTGTATTCACGTAGAAAATTACCGATACCGATACATATTAGTATTTACGGTAAATAAACTATTTAATTCACTACCATTGTTTTACTTTCTTACGATTATATTTTTACATTTGTTTGTGTCAACCTCTAACTAATTTAAAATTAACAAGTTTAAAAATATATTAAACTCATCGATAAAACAAATTCACGCGTAACGTGATATAAAATCTACTATATTATATAATATAGTATGATCAATGCATTTGCTAATGCAGTGCGTTTCAGCTTCTTCCTATGATATATGATGGTGTTTTATTGAAAAATTATTGTTCTATATTTGTTACGTCAAACAGAAAAAGAAGCAGGTGACATAAACAAAAGGTGACTTTTTGATCTCTACAAATGGGAAGGATGCTTCCGCATAAGGAGGGAACACTTTGGTTAGTCACTTAAATAATAATCTTCATGAATCATAGCTATATTCTTTATTATAAATTCTGGTTATCAATCAAATTCACCCTTTTGAATTATACCCAATAATTATAAGACAAGAAATTCATGTAGCGAGTTGGATTTGACTAGTTTATCCATTACTAATGCTAAACTAACGAGGTCCAAAACAAAACTAAAAATTGTGTACGTTCTAAATTAGCTAGTTACAAGTCCTCCTAATATCAAATTGTTGATCAAATATAAATATTAGCAGAGAAAAAGAAAAAAAATCATACATGCATATTTTGGTGAAATTTAACCAAATGTTCTAAATCTAATAAATTTTCTCCTAATTCATTTTTTTGCCTTATGTTGTAGACCGGACTAAACCAAGATGTTTAATATCTAATACATCTTGGTTTAGGGTTGTAAACTATCAAATATAAATATTGACAAAGATAAAAAAAAAAATCATATAAATAGAGTTTCCTGCTTGCTTACTAAACCAGAAAATTTAAAAACCGTAATCGAAACATAACCAATTACAAAAAGGTAAACTTTGGGCCGAACTAAGGCCCATTATTCGATCCGAGAGACCAAATTAGGGTTTTCTTCTTATTCTTCAACCCTTGTTTTCTACGCCGCCTCTTCTCTTTCTCTATTTATCCAGAAACTTTCTCTCTTCCAATTAGGGTTAATAGTACGATTCGCTTTTGATTTTCGTTTGGGAATCAGAAACCAAATCGAGTCAGAAGATGACGAAACTCGGTTTCTTTGACGAGTTATTGCGTCGATCAATGCATTGAAAGTGACTACATCGGGGCTTATATATTTTGTTCAAATCGTATGCAATGAAAATTTGTAATTCAGCTCCGGTGTAATCACTTTCACTGCGTTAATCAATGCATTTGTTAAGAATAGAGAGAAATTTTTTGTGGTTTGATTTGTATTTTTTTGTTAAGGTGATTAGTTTGATATGAATGTTGTTAAATTGTAATCACAAGCGTTTTTACTCAGTTCTTGATTTGGATATTAGGTTGAATTAATATGATTAATGATAGATTAAGAAAATTGGGGTTTTGATAAGATGCCTCTTCTTTCAGCTAGCAAGATCCATTCTTGTTAGCTTTGTTCTGGAGGCACATATTAATTCCATTGTGAGAAGGATTTTGTTATTTGCAGGGTTGTTTCTTTCTTCTCTGTAAAGTTATCCTTCTCTTTGGTAAATATTTATTTTTCTTTGAACATTTGTGATGCCTCTTCTTTCAGCAGCAAGATTTATTCTTGTTAGCTTTGTTCTGGAGGCACATATCAATTCCATTATGTGAGGGATTTTGTAATTTGCAGTGTTGTTTTTTCTTCTCTGCAAAGTTATCCTTCTGTTTGGTATAGTAAAATGACTTCAAAAAGTATAGTAAAAAGTTCAAACTTGAAATGACTCATTCTCAATACAATAAGTGTTTAGGTGGAAAGTGATTCTATTTACTTGAAACAATCATCAAAAGTGATGTAATCTGTGTAAAATTTTATGTTCATATCTAAGTTAATATGTATACAAAGCAATTTGACAAATTGTAGTTATCTTTGTGTAGAGTAATGATGTAATTGATGTTTCTAGGGAAATTATTTCAGGTAATTGTACTAAAACAGTTGTCATATTGTACTGTATTTGTAGCCTATATTTAGTAGATTTTGCAACAGACAGTGTGATAGTTTGTTTGAAATTCCATCAGTTTATAACCTATGTAGTACTGTGTGCCAGGTAGTTCTTATATCTTTGGCTGATGATTCTACCTCGAAAAAAGCTCTCCTATGTGTCGAGATATATTACAGAGTTCTTCTCTTTATTTCAAATCAAAAACAGGTCTACCTAGTTTTGTCTTAAAGATCATACTCGAAGCACGAATGTGGACATTGATGCATAATCAAATGTGGATATCGAATTCGAACATGCCATAAGATCTTTGAAACTTAACTCTCCTTATCTCCCTTTTTTTCAATCCAGAATAGACCTACCTAGTTTTGTATAAAAGATCTTGATGTACGAATGTGGACATGGATGCAAGATCATACATGCCTTTTGGTCTTATGCTCTGCCATTTACAAAAAATTTCAAATCCATATTTCTTGAAAAGAAACATAATACCAACTTAAACTTTTCATTGTTGGGATATTAAACCTGATTTGTAGATATACGAAATCAAACCTTGTGAAAGCTATGTGGAACAAAACTCTACACTGTCTACAGATCAGGATCAAAAGACTTCCCAATAATTTTGTTCATACAAGAAAACAATGACCGTCAATTTCGTGCTCCCAAAGAATGATTCATATACATTGAGGAACTGTAGTGCATCCCCTTCACCATATCTAAGAGAGAAAGAAGAGACATATTGGTAACCGTAAATGGAAATAGAGACAGAGCAAACAAAGGATACTTACCAATCTCCATCCAAACGCTTTTTTAGCTGTCTTCTTGATACCAATCCATGAAATACAGTGTTGAGAAATTAGTGTCATTGCTGCTCCTCGGTCTTGAGTGAAACCATTTCGCTTTGCTGTTGTCGTTGCTGGTGCGAAACCAGAAGGTGGTTCTTTGGTCTTAAATTGCTTGGAAGCCATCGATATATCCGCTCCGGCAAGAATCTAGCCAAACCAAAAGCTTTCAGGAAAATCAAGTGTTCATTGATTTTTGGGGAATCCAGCAAAACAAAAGAGAGTAGTAGTGACTTACACTTCCAGTCTTTCGTTGATTGCTCGACGTACTGAGCTGTTGAAACCATACGCTATTGAATTGAACAATCCCTGAAAATATAACATTCAGAAACGACACATGGGATGAGCAAAAATAATTTGTGAAAAGTTTTTATAATTGGTGTTTGTTTCAGGGGTTTGCTACCATTAGTGCAGCTGTTCCCACGTCAAGAGCTGAGAGCCAGAAGATCTTATGGCCTGGCTCGATGAAATCATGAATACGGTTGATAGTACCGAATGCCCATGATCCTATAAGAATGAGTGGATAGTATCCCCATCGGTTTAACACCTGTGGTTTCAGGAACAAGTAGTGAGGTTTAAACTATGAAACAAAGCCAGTGACAAGAGCAGTATAGAGAAACCAACCTTTAACTCTGCTTTACCATCAGATTGATCGACTCGGTCTGACATTCCAACCGCCATCTGAAATTTACATAACCATATCAGTACATAGAATCAATGATATTATGTGACAACGTTCAAAAGAAAATGTTGATAAAGGGTTACATACACGTCTAGCATTCCTTAGCATCCGTATCACTTGAAAGTATGTAAACCCATTGTAGAGAATAGCACCCCAAAGAGGAGCGTAGAAAGTTAGGAAGTGCACAGCCTACAAAAGTTGAGCGTTGAGATGAGTTCCAGCAATATATAATAGAAAAGAACTACTCTCATTCATCTGCACCAAAAACGTTCAAATGCCTTTTAAGAGGCAATGATATAACTCAGGAAATGAAATATTTATGCTCAACTAAGCATTCTCTCTTGCCTTTCCCTTAAGACCGGTTTGTGTCCAGCACCATGGACCCATATGCGAGTGGTTATTACCAAATGAACGTATAACAGTAACAACCAAGGAAGTTCCTGAAAAAAAAGTAGACCAAAATCAGACTCTTACCATACTAAATCCCCAAAGAAGATACTAACACATTCCTATCCTTAAACCCAATGATACAAAAAACAATAGTGATATAGAAGAGGATCTTTTTGCATACCCCAAACATACAAGTGAAACATAGCTTCCAAATCCTCTACATCAGTTTTATGCTTAACCACAGTACGATGGAGAGTGAACGCAATAGTAGTAGTCCACAAAAACGAAGATACACAGAAGAAATGTGTAGTGTAGCCTTGTGCATAACAAATAAACCCCTTCGAAGGATCCCTACATGATCAAAGAGCTTAACAATCATCTTCTCAAAAGAAGATTCACCAAAACCAAAACTGATGATTGATAGATCAAACATACCCAACGATTAAGAAGAAACTGCAAAGCATATCCTGCAAATCAATGGAAACATCACCACTGAGAATCGGTGAAGCAAAACAGTACATAAATCCTAGATCTAGCAACGATTCGTATACTGGATTTTGTACTATGAATCAAAGACAAGAACGAGGAAGCTTACAGAGAGAGCAAGGTAGAACACGAGCTTAAAAGAGAACTTTCGGAGTTCTTTGAATAGACAATAGCAGAGAACGATGAATGTTGAGCCAACGAAAGAGAAACTCGATGCTCCGGTGTTAATCGCTGTGAGAATGCTGCGATCTACGGCGGTTAAACCTCCTCCGGCAGTGAGAACCGCTGACATAGTTATCGGTGATTCGAAACCGATCGAGAGATTTGAAGTTTTCCGTCGATTCCGTCGTGTAGAATCTTCTTCCCCGACGAACGTTGCGTGGTGGGCTAACCTCTCTTCCGGGTCGGGTCGGGTCGGGTCAGGTCGGGTCGGGTCGGGTCAATCGGGTCGAATTAGATTTAATGAACCGGCCCAGCCCAAATTTTAGATTACGTATGAAGAAACTTATATCAAATGATAATCAAAGGATCAAATCAAATTTTGGTTCTTCTAGCTCAAGAAAAGTACACTAAACTGATCGTTGACTAACTTCTTAGGTTAAAATAGAAAGATGATTTTTATAGGTTTCTAATCAAGGATTGTCTTAAACTAGTTATGTCTTGTTCAAAACTTCTATCATACAGATGACTTTATAAGATAAATACAGATGTTGAAATCTTTAATTAAACCTTATTATTTTGAAATGGATTTGACAAAAAAAAAACAAACTATTGGACTCTCCATATTCCTAAACACACATCATATAGACCATCTCACAGATCCTTAGTTCTTTATTCTAATGTGATAAAATTCAATGTTTTGTGTTTTTATTGTACAACATTTTTTTCTTCTTCGTAACTTAATGTGTATACTCTTATTGTAACCATTAAAAACTAACTTTAAAGTATCGAACAACAATTTTTGGAAAAAAAAAGATTATTGTTTTATATCATAATGTTTTAGTATAAACCAATTTTCTTGATTTTACAATGTATTTTTTTCTTTTCTAAATCCACTTTACTTCTAATTACCAAGAGAATGAAAATAGATATTTCAAAACAAGGAATGAAAATTTATAAAATAAAAGAAATGACTAACCATATTGCCCAACATGTACAGGAGGACCACTCTGGACAAGCCTAACATTATCAGGCTCACTCAATCGCCTAGGGATTATCAATCCCACAATTCCATGGAACCATATATTACCCATAAACCCAATAGATCTGAGGTAGTAAACAATTGCAGGCTAGACATTTTCATTAGGAGTTAGATACAATAATTAGTATCGTAGATATAACTGAATCAAACTGTAATTAATGCAGTTATTATGGACTTAAATTTATTACATCCAAGACTAATTGTGAACTATCATCTTCACGTTTTTCACTACAAAAAATATTGATACAACAATCAGTAACATCGTGGATATAACTGAATCAAACTATAATTAATGCAATTATTATAGACTTAAATTTGTTATGCCCAAGACTAATTGTGAACTATATTCTTCACGTTTTTCACTACAAAAATATGTGTATTAGTGTTATATATATATGTAGCAATTTTCAACATATCATGATTTATTTCAAATCGATGAAGTGGATAGATGGAAATCATTTGTACTGCTTTTGATCCAGGATTTTTGTTGGCTTTTATTAACTGGTCTTTCGTGTTAATGTTTTCTTCCTTTCTTACACAAACCATTTGCATTGTCAATGGTTTTTTAGCTATACAACTTTACATAATAACAAGATTACCAAACGAAATTTTACCAACTAATGAAATGTTTGTTATGAAAATTGGAGTTATGCACCACTTGAAATTCTATTGGAATTTTGCAAATTTGAATGGAAAATACTGACAAAGAGACTTCAACCACTACTAAAGGGCTTAATTTCTGAGTCTCAATCTGCTTTTGTTCCAGGAAGGGCAATTTCTGACAATGTTCTCATCACACATGAAGTACTACACTATCTTAAATCATCTAAGGCAGAGAAAAGAGTGTTTATGGCGGTTAAGACCGACATGAGCAAAGCCTATGACAGACTAGAGTGGGATTTTATTCAAGCAGTCCTCAATAGGCTGGGTTTTCACACAAAATGGACTCACTGGATAATGGAGTGCATATCTACAGTCTCCTATTCCTTTCTACTTAATGGCACTGCTAAAGGAGCTATCAATCCTACAAGGGGAATAAGGCAAGGTGATCCTTTGTCACCTTACCTATTCATCCTATGTAGTGAAGTCCTATCTGGTTTATGCAGAAAGGCTGAGGTTGATGGAAGCTTACCTGGGATTAAGGTGGGAAAAGGCTGCCCCAGACTAAACCACCTTCTGTTTGCTGATGACACCATGTTTTTCTGTAAGTCAAGCACAAGAAGCTGTCAGGCTCTAATGAAGATATTAAGTGACTATGAAGCTGCATCAGGGCAAAAGATCAACTGTAATAAATCCGCTATAACCTTCTCTGCTAAAACACCTCAGGAGATAAGAACCAGAGTGAAGAAAGACTTATCTATGGAGAAAGAAGGGGGGCTTGGGAAATATCTTGGATTGCCTGAGCACTTTGGCAGGAAAAAGAAAGACTTGTTTAGCCTCATTGTGGATCGCATACGGCAAAAGGCAGTGAGTTGGTCCTCTAAATTCCTCTCCTCTGCTGGGAAGCTAGTTCTCCTAAAGTCGGTGTTGGCAGCTATGCCCACCTATACAATGTCCTGCTTCAAGCTCCCAGCTGGACTCTGCAAAAGGATACAGTCAGCCTTAACAAGATTTTGGTGGGACAATGATAGGGAAAAAAGGAAAATGTCTTGGATTGCTTGGAATAAGCTTACCAAGAGCAAGAAGTATGGAGGGTTGGGTTTCAGAGATATCCAATCTTTCAATGACGCCCTTCTGGCTAAGTTGAGCTGGAGAATCCTAACAAAGCCTAGCTGCCTCCTTGCTAGAATCCTGGTGGGGAAGTACTGCAGAAACTCCAGCTTCCTTGACTGCCAAATACCTAGTACATGTTCACATGGCTGGAGAGGTGTGCTCATAGGCAGAAACCTGTTAAAGCTAAAGCTCGGGAAAGTAATAGGTAATGGTCAAACTACGAGGGTATGGTGTGACCCTTGGCTTTCTATGTCTGAACCTGAGCTACCTATGGGACCCCCTAATCTAGGAGAGTTAAACCTGCTGGTTAAGGATCTCATGCTACCTGATCAGATGAAATGGGACACCAAGAAGCTAGATGAGCTCCTGCCTCATATGAAACAGAAAATCCAAACCATTAAGCCGAGTTTGACTGGAGCAGAAGATAAATATGCCTGGTTAGGACATCAGACTGGAATCTACTCAGCAAAAACAGGTTACTATCTTGCAAAAGAGCTGAAGCTCCCTACAACAGACGAACCTCCACCTACAATCCAATGGAACAAGGATATATGGAACATTAACGTCTCACAAAAGCTGAAGCTTTTTCTCTGGAAATTAGTCAGCAAAGCATTACCAATTGGAGACAATCTAGCGCATAGAGGAGTCTCAGATCAAATCTTATGCTCGCATTGTGGTGAACCTGAAACCACACCTCATGTCTTCCTGTCCTGCAGCTTTGCCCGAAAAGTATGGGCTTCGGCTCCCTTTAAGGTAACCCTATCTACAACAATCACCGCAGACGTACCGGAAGCCCTCTCCAAGTCTCACCAAACAATTTGTCTCCCTCCTACTGGCATATCTTCTGGACCTCTAATTCCATGGATCCTCTGGACCCTCTGGACTACACGAAACAACAGAGTGTTCAATAACAGGGTGTTCACGGAAGAGGAAACAATTGGGAAAGCAATCAAGGATGCAAGAGAGTGGTTAGAAGCTAATACCTTACAAATTGCAGCCACTATCATACCACGTGAATCGCCTGCGCAAAGTGGAACAACCTCCTTCACTTGCTATACGGACGCCGCCTGGAAACCGGAATCACAAGAAGCTGGCCTCGGATGGATCATCCGCGACAACAGATCCAACACCATCTTCGCACAAGGAGAGGGTCGAGTCTCTTCAGTCACTAACCCACTGATGGCTGAAGCACTGGCAGTTCGTGAAGCTCTGCTACAAATCCAATCGGCCCAAGACGGGGACCGATTTGTCTCAAATCTGAGCTTAGTCTCAGACTCTAAATCGCTGATACATCTCATTAACAATCGAGAGTATCACTTGGAGACCTACGGAATTTTGCAAGATATCATCTTGCTCTCCACAGATCTTCAAATTTCTTCCTTTTCTTTCATTTCTCGCAACGGCAATGTGTTAGCTGATTCCATCGCCAAGAATGCTTTGTACCGAGTCCCGGTTACGACCGGTTCTCAACTTTTCCTGGTTTGATTTCGATTTAGTAAAAGTTTTATTTTGACCAAAAAAAAAAAAAAATGGAAATATTTAACTGGAGATCAACACTAATCTCCTTATAACCATAGTTATTCAAGACAGTAAGATCAACTACTTTTTGGCAGATAACTTTTTAATCTCATAGTGTGGATTAATTTTTGAGAAATCATGGACTATATATAGGGAAGCTTAATTAAAAGAATATTGAAAGATGAGAAGAAAAAAGAAAATGATGGGCGGCATGAAGCATATGTTTTAATTTAAGTTTTGTTTTATTTTTAATTAAGACTTACGATATGCCAATTAGGTTTTAGCGTAATTGGCATAGCATAAAGGATAATGGTCTTGTAGTCAAGGATAATGAATAATTCCTTCGTCTTTACCACTTTGATGATTCAGCAGTCTCGTATAAGACAATTGCAATTTGCACAGTGGCTTGCGTGGGCAAGCAATCCAAATCAATTTTTCCAACATTTCTCACTTCTCACATCTCTTTAGAAGTCATTTTTCAGGGAAAATTTTGAGGGTTTAATCAATACTGTAGCAGGGCAACACATAAAAAAATTGCAATGCTGATCAGCAGTGCAGACACACGTAGATAAATGTTCAAGAATGCTGAGCCATGTATTGTAATTTTCCTTTTGGAAAGTGGCGTCAAGACAATGAATTTCTAGAATTCCAAAGCTTCCTCCATGTTTAAAGCATTACAAGCTAGGATCTATAGTGTACAAATGTTTTTAAAAATAGGTTAGACAAATATAACACCTTACGTTCTATTCTATAAAATATAGATATTCATCATTTCTAGTAATGATTTTCCTATGAAACTAAGGATTTTCTATTTCCTTTCATTTCTTATCCTATGAGAGTAAGTCCAATAAAATCGTAGATAGTTGCAAGTAGATTTACCTAGCAATGCACAAGAAGCATGTTAACTCCCATATACTTCATTCTTTTTATGGTTTTATTTATTTAATAAAGTGAAAAAATCACAAACATTAGTTTCATTTTATTTACATAAAAATTTGTTGGAGTTATGTAGTCACCAATACTATCCTATCAGTGATATATGTACGTATGAGAGAGAAATTGGATACAAAGTTTAAAACGTTTAGTAGAAAGAACGTCTATGTTCTTTCAAGGTTTCAACTATTACTATGTTTATCCAACCTTTTAGATTAGAACACATGTGTTATTGAAGAAATTAATTGAAATATATCCTGAAGTTAAACTTAATGGTAAACATAAGAAAAGATCATATACATTATGAAATACAAAAGAAAATCTACAAATTAGGTTAATGATGGAGACATGCCTCCACACATATTGCTTCTCTTTGTGTCGTCACTAATGAATATATGTGTATCTCCCTTATTTGTATTCATGTGTTGCTTTAGACGTTTTAGAATTCATGTTCATGTATTTTTATTTTAACGTTTTACAAACTATATATTTGTAGAAAAAAGCTTTTGCCAAGTATATTTTGCAAACTATATATATACTTCTATATGGATAAAAAAATTGAACAATTTATATTTTGTATTAAAAATCATATACTCAATCTATATATATAGATATATTTGTACTTTGAGTAAAATAAAACTGCATGTGTATACTACAGTTACGCATACATAAATTTAAGGGATTAAGACAATCCACAATTACTAATGTTTTTGACCCGCGTAGATGATAAATTAAGATGATGGATCATATATATGCAAATCCTTTATAAAGGCTAATGAATAGTTCATACTTGAAGTGAAACATTAGTTCAAATCTTTGATCTAATAATATATTGGAATAAATTACTTCAAATATTTGATCTAATAATATATTGGAATAAATTACTTTGGGGTTGTTTTCTTGAGTTTCTTCAATTGTGAGACATACAAAAAAAACACTCTTCTTTCTTGGAACATGACCCATCATCTAATCAAAATTTTGTCATTTGAATAATTTATTATACACCTCATTTCTCTTTCTCTTTCGATTTTTGTTTTTATTTTGGGTTGCATACAAAAAGGGTACACCTGATTTTGTCCGTATTAAACTATTGTTTGATTCGTACTCCATTAATGAAAAAGATACATAAGACATATTTAGATGACATGTACAAATTACAATGTAGATTCCAATGTTTAGTGTCTAAGATTCACGATATATAAAGTAATATAACATATAGAATTGCCCTATAACATATATGTTCTATATATAAAGATACTACACACTTGTATAAAGTATATTAATACACTATAACACCCCTAACATAATTTATCTTTTCTTGAAGATAGATACATGTCATCTAAATAGAACAAATTGAAACAACTAGTATTGTTTTTTCTCTTTCTTTTTATGGTTTATTTAATGACATTTTCTTCCTGTTCCTCCAAGTTTTTGACCTTTCCATGACTGCAAAACATCTTATATATATGAAACATATTCATATTCATTCTCACGCAGAGTTATAAAGAACACACAAACACATTTTATATACACATGATTTTGATGTTATCGTAACCATGTATATATAAGAGCTGCATGGTGCAGTATTCATCGATCATCATCATCATGCTAATGAGAATGTAAACAAGGTTTTTGAAGACGATTCTTCTTAATTCCTCCATCAAGAGTTTTATTTCCAAGGTACTATTTATCTTTTGAGTCTTGATTTCTCCTTCATCGATTGATCTCCAAAATGATCCACCGTTGATGCTATGTTTGAAAATAGATATAAACATTTAGCTCTTATCTTATCATTTGAAAAACTATATATGTTTATTTCTTTATCAAATTGAGTTTATTTTCTTGTACCTCTGAATCCACAAGTACTAAAGATTCGTTCTCAAAACACTTACTATTCTGAGAATTTTGCATGGTAGAGTAGGATTTACTTTTATCGATTTTATTTCGCTATAATTAACCATGGTATATTCTATGATATAGTTTTAGAATGACTTTTCGCACAAGCAATTTTATACCAAATATTTTGCTACGTTTTAGGGTCCTGATATGTTTCTTTAGTTTGTTTTTGTATTTATGTTTAAGGCTTAGTTTGATATGACTTCACAAAGCACGATATTCATACTTTTCAATCGAACAATTTATTTCACGTTCTTGTTCTTAATTAAAGAAATTTAATAAATGTGCTACATTTTACGGAAAACACATTACTAAGATTATCTACATCATAGTGTACAAACTACAAACTTTTTAAAAAGTTGGTTAGACAAATATAACACCTTACTTTCTATTCGATAAAATATAGATATTCATCATCTCTAGTAATGATTTTCCTATCAAACTAAGACTTTTCTATTTCTTTTCATGTGAGAGTCCAATAAAACCATAGATAGTTGCAAGTAGATTTACCTAGCAAGGCACAACTACATATCCCTATAATTACCTTAGGGACAACATAATTTCTAATTATATCAAATTATGATCAAATTCTCCAAAATAAGTCAATAACTTAACTTGTAACCAATGGTCACTAACAGCTTTGAGTTTGAGTATGATTAGGACATACTCTTCCCTTTTCGTCTAAAACATGTTTTTCAAAATTTATAATCTTAAATAATCCCCCACTCATACATAAATATACACTATTCTCCCTTGTACGTAATATTATTATTAACAAATCATACAACTTTTATTCCAAACATAATGGTCCCATCATAATTGTCAATCCTCTTTGTTCCGTTTCTAACTCAACATGAAACAAATTATTAGTGGGTCCTTCTCTTAAACTGATTTTTAATATACCGCCACTTTATAATTTGTAATGGTTTAGATTTTACCAATCACAAAAACTTTATCAACAGTGTTACACTCAACTTTATTATACATCTTTATTTATACAGCTCTTTTGTACAGTTTTGTACTATATTATAAAGCTTACCGCTCAAGCTTACAGCTGAAAAGCTTGTATCGCTTTCGGTTACCGATCGGATCCATTCTCTAATTTTCAATCTGATCTTAGTCATAAGAATTTGTGTTTCAAATATTATGAACGTCAATTTAACTGAGGTAAATCATTGTGTATAGAAAAAAAAAAGGTTTCTTTAAGAAAATTACCAAAAGAATTTATAAGAATCCTATTCTCTTTTTTTAACAAAAAAAAAAAAGGAATTTATAAGAAATATTTTTAAAAATAGTATATACACTTAACCAATAATTTTGTTTTTTTTGCAAATTGCAATTACACGCATACACCTATATCGATACACGACACTGTCTACTGAAAAAAAACAAAAAAAATATAAAGACAAAAAAACAAAAAAACAAAATTAGGCCCACCACTTAATTCTTTTGTCTTATTATAAAAGTCTTCAAAACTCTGGTGGGCCTCAAAAGCCCAGTTTCCTCTAAACGGATCATTTCTTCATTAACAGCTTGATTACATCATTATTAACGCTAATTAATTAACTAACTAAAGATTAATCGCTTAAACGTTATTGTATTAATGATTGGTCATTAATATTCGTATAGTTTTTTGTTTTCTTCTGCAACAGACTCTTCACAAGTCAAAGCTTAGTGAGACGTTAACGACGACGACGAGTCTACTTCACCGGGAACCACCGTACACGGCGGAGGAATTTCGTTAACTATGTCTCGTATTTCCACCGCTTCCACCACTCCTTCTCGCGTGAGGGCCGCGAATTCACACTACTCAGTGATCTCTAAACCTAAAGCTCAAGACAATACCAGTAAACCGAAGAACGATTCCGTTAAGAATCAGCGATCAATGTTGCTTAAGAGACCGAAATCAGGAGAGGAAGAAGCAACGACGGTGAGAGCTCGGTCTACGAATCGTCCTACGGTGGTGGAGCAATTCGGTTGTCCGAGACGAACGATTTCTAGAAAAAGCGACGAAACGACGGTGGTTACGGAGGAGGAGGAGGAGAAGAGGAAGGAATTGGAAGAGAAGCTTGTAGTGAACGAATCGTTGATTAAGGATTTGCAGGTAGAGGTTATGAGTTTGAAAACTGAGTTAGAAGAAACTCGTAATGCAAATGCAGAATTGGAATTGAAGAACATGAAACTTTCTCAGGATCTTGTTTTAGCTGAAGCTAAGATCTCAACTCTTTCTATTAACGATAAGGTAAACATTGATTAAGCTAGAAATCTCACTTTTGGAATTGACTTAGTAAGATTAAGGAATCAAGATTTGGTGTGGATTATGCTTTAATCATTGAAGTGTTTTTGGTTGATTTTTAGCCAGCTAAAGAACAACAAAACACAAGATTCAAAGATATACAGAAGTTAATAGCTAGCAAGTTAGAGCAATCCAAGGTTAAAAAGGAGGTGGTTGTGGTAGAGTCATCGAGCTCCATCCGAAGATTACCGTCATCGCCGCCAATTCCGAAGTTTTTGGTTTCTTCAGCTGGTAATTTAGGTAAAAGAGATGAAGGTTGTTCACCTATTGCGCCACTAACACCACCGCCTCCGCCACCACCACCACCACCTAGGCCTCTTGCTAAACCAGCTCGTGCTCAAAAGTCTCCTCCGGTTTCGCAGTTGTTTCAGTTGTTGAATAAGCAAGATAGTAGTAGAGAACTTTCGCCGTCTGTTAATGGAAATAAGCCTCAGGTTAATAGTGCTCATAACAGTCTAGTTGATGAAATTCAAAACCGTTCTTCACACCTTATCGCTGTAAGCAATTGAAACTTCCTTTTTATGGACTCTGTTTAAGTGTTTGCCAATCTCATTCTAACACTCATAAGCTCTCTCTTTTTCCACTCAGATAAAAGCAGATATTGAAACAAAGGGAGATTTTATCAATGATCTTATCCAGAAAGTTCTAACCACTTGTTTTACGGATATGGAAGATGTCCTGAAATTTGTGGATTGGCTTGATAATGAATTAGCAACTCTGGTAACGCCTAATTCCTCTCTATTCCACGTTTTAAACTAAGTCTTGGTCTTGGTTTACATCATTATCTATGAGACCATTATCATTTTTCCAAATTCTTTATAGATTTTACCGAGGTTTGCATTGTTACTTACATGTTCATTCGTCTTGCCTAAATGTTGAACAGGCTGATGAGCGAGCGGTGCTTAAGCATTTCAAGTGGCCTGAGAAGAAAGCCGATGCCTTGCAAGAGGCTACGGTTGAGTATCGCGAGCTAAAGAAACTGGAAAAAGAACTTTCTTCATACTCTGATGATCCGAGCATCCACTATAGTATTGCCTTGAAGAAAATGGTCAACTTATTAGACAAGTAAAGAAGTCTCCTGCTTGATTTCTTAAGACATCACTGATTCAAAGAACACTTTTTATCATTACAAAAATGTTGACTAACCTACAATTTTGTTTATGATTTAAGGTCGGAGCAGAGGATACGGAGACTAGTCAGATTACGTGGTTCATCCATGCGTTCTTACCAGGACTTTAAAATCCCAGTCGAGTGGATGCTTGACTCGGGAATGATAAGTAAGGTATGTTATCTTATCACAGACTTCTCTTTAAGTAAATCATTGGTTACACTCTGTTTGTATTCCTTTAAAATTTGTTCTAATTCCGTTGATAGATCAAAAAAGCGTCGATAAAGCTTGCTAAAACCTACATGAATAGAGTTGCAAACGAGCTAGAATCAGCTCGTAACTTGGATAGAGAGTCTACTCAAGAAGCATTGCTTCTACAAGGAGTCCGATTCGCTTACAGAACGCACCAGGTAACTTATCTCCTAAGCATTTTTTCTCAAATCGAATCATCGAGGCTTAATCGTTTTGATCTTTGCAAATGTTTATTCAGTTTGCGGGAGGCCTCGATCCAGAGACATTGTGTGCATTAGAAGAGATAAAACAACGTGTTCCAAGTCATCTCCGGCTAGCACGAGGAAATTTGGCCGGAGCTCCGTCGTAGAAAAAGTAACCAGAGAAATGTAAAGGATGTGGCCTTTGGTTTTGGTTATAAAAATTCGTTATTTTGTTGTAGTAGTGTTTGTTGAGTGAGAGTACATGTTGTGTTACACACGTAATAATAATGTTAAATGTATCTATATTGAAATCTGATTATATTACCAAAGATGTCAATCACTGAAGCAGACTTTGGTGTAGGGGTTTAGTTAGAACCCAAATAAAAGAGTATTAAAGTGATCACAAAGCCAAACATATTTTTTTTGAGAATTCCATGACTATGAGTATTAAAGAGTAAGATTACAAATTTAAAAAGGTAATAGAGATAGATAGTTTTTGGCCACCAAAATTAAACATATAGTAAAGACAGAATTAAGAGACTCTCTCTATTACTTAGGTGGAATAAAAAAACCATGAATACTTCTTGTTGGCAAAATCTTCAGCCACTGAAGCATGCCAATCAATGAAAGCCTTTATACCTTTCTGCTTCCATGTATATTGCTCCTTGTAACTATCCCACTTCATACGTTTGAAAAAACCCCTAACTACGGTCTCCATATACACATCATTCTTTCTCAGCTTCTCTTTCATATCTTTAGGTGGCATTAGTATCTCCGAGTACCCAGCAACTAAGCGAGTGAAACAATCGTAGCTGCTATCACTTGGCTTCATAAACTCAAACCGAGGGTTAATCTCACTTACTATATTCCTCAATTCCATCCAAAAATCATCCCCGTATCACGCTACAAACATCGTTGTGACCTTCATAGTGTAGAAGTCCTCAAGTGTCATCCCTTTAGGAATTCCAAAAGCTAGATCAAGAGGTAGAGCTGGAAGTTTGGGTTTCGCATTAGCAAGCTCCATCTTGTAAAACTCGTGATAAGGGTCTGAGCTACTTAGAAAGCCGAAACTCGCATCATTCGCGTAAAAATCCATCATCACTCTCTCATCCTCAATCCCCTTGGTGGAAAGGTAATTTGCCGTTCTTCGGATATTATCTATGATATGTGGAGGTGGGATTATTATAGCTCCTACATCTCTACCAAGTTGGTGATTCCGACAAAAACATATAGCAAGTGTACGTAGGTAATACTCGTGATAAGGATGTGAGTAACTCTTCGAACAAAAAAAAAGGATGCGAGTAATTCAAAAACCCGTAAGTTGCATCATTCTCATTGAACTCCATTATTACCTCCTGAGCCTTAAGTCCCTTTTCCAACCCCATGGTGGAAAAGTACTGCGCGGTTCTCTCGATAATCTCTCTGATATCCAGAGGTGGGATTTCCGTATTCGGTTCTGGATTTGGATTGTTAGCCAAAATGTCATTAAGAATCTTAATGACATGATCATCTGAGCTCAACATCAATCTTGAGAATCTTGAGTTTTCGGGTTGGATATCGGTAGTAGCAACTGAATCAGTAGAAGCAGTAGTAGTAGCTTGAGCTCCTCCATCATTATTATCTTGTTTCTGAGCAAGGTATTCAGCGAGCTTCTCCTTGTAAAGTCCGTGATAAGGATCATCGGGGTTCTTCAAAAAGTCGAAGTTTGCGTATTTGACCTTCATGGACATGAATTCCTTCTCAGACTCTAGCCCGTTTTCGGAAACAAAACGGGCCATGCTCTCGACAATAGTTCTCATGTCTGGAGGTGGAGGTCGAGGTCTAGTTAGGTATTCTAGAGTAAACATGTCACAACTTCTTTTTATTTGTGTAAAACCCAACACCATTTTACTGTTGGTGTAAACTATTGGGGATGGCCTAATATCATGTAAAAATTATACACCTTACCTTATACCTAAAAAAGATTTAGACACCATTAAGACCTACCTTTGAGCCTACACATATGTTCTTTATAAATAGTCTATGTAAACCATTTTCAATTTCATTATCATCATTTTTCAAAATTATATAAAAAAAATCGTTTACAATACTAAAAATCGGTCACATCATCCTAAAATGCTCCCAAATTTTTGTCACATGTAGATTTACCACGTTTTCTTTTGAATTCTTAGATTTTTTTGTTTATTTTTTTGACTTTTTTTCTCAAAACAAGAAGATAAGAAGTAAGAACATAGGTTTCACGAAAAAAAGAAAAAAGAACATAGGTTCATACGTGTGTGGTGTGTGTCAAGTGTCTTTGTTCCATTTTGTTTTCTATGTTTTTTTCACAAATACTATTCTTCAATACAAATAATTCAAATTTAAATTAAAATTATAAATTATTATGCAATTACAAACAATTTCTTCTATCCAAAAATATTATTATACGAATATTATTACAATATTATTCATATTTTACTTAAAAGATATCTAATAATATTAAAATTTTATACTGAAAAAATTATATTTAAACCCGTGTTGTACATTTAAACATGTGCATAACACGGGTCTTAATCTAGTAATTTCTACAACCACAAACGTTAAAATCAAAATATCAAATATACCGAAATAGGTTTTTATAAAAGCGGAGAAAAAACCCTTAATTACTGAAAGAAAATATAAGAATAGGCATGACCACGGTTACAGTTATTGCGGTTACGGTTATTAATTTCTTTTAACCTTAACTTTAACCATTTAATATACGGTTAAAACGGTTAAGGTTGAAACGGTTACGGTTATATACGGTACGGTTACGGTTAGATACGGTTAATATTTAGGTTATAATTATATAACTATGTAACTTTTTAAAAAGAAAGATTTAAACAATAATATTATGGAAAATATGTTTTAAAAAGTCATGGTCGTGCAATCGTGGGAAATTGTACTAAAATTCTAAAACAAACGGCAACTAATTTATCTTAACAAAGTCAATTAGTCAAAATCATTTATATTGTGTAACATAAACGACTATATTTTATTTCAAACTTAAGTAAATCTTTGAGTTTAACTAAAATATAACATCATTCACAATTTTCTCATCAAATTAGTTAGATGCCATGTTTATACGCATAACTTTATTACCACGATTTTTTTTTTACAATTAATAGTTTTTCTAATCTTATTTATTTTTATTGTAAATTTGATGTGTTTTAATATTATTTATATTGGTTAGAAAATAATTAATTTAATACATTCAGTTTTAATATTTAGTTATTATTGATTTAATTTTTTCTAATTAAATATTATAAAATTAGACTCGATAAATATTGATTACACATAATCATACATAATTACTTATACATAATTTATTTTTATTTTAAAATGGTTCCGGTTAAAATTTTAACCTTACGGTTAACCGAGGGATTTAATATGGTTACGGTTAAATAACGGTTACGGTTAACGATTACGGTTTAACCATAACTAACCAACTTTCACTACAAGAAAACATAGTTTTTGTGACCGAATTTTTGGTCACACAATATTGCTACTATAATGAGACTATTTTGTGACTATTTTGCGACTACAAAGAAGTAGTAGCGAAAGAGTCGCACATTTGCGACTGAATAATTTAGTCGCAAATTTAGTCGCAAATGTGTGACCGAATTTATAGTTAGTGACAATTTTGCGACTGAATACAGAGAGTCACAAACGCGTAACATATTTGCGACTATTGTGCGACTACCTTGCTATAACAAATTTGTCACAAAATCGTCACAAAAACAAGTAGGTGGAAACGTGGAAAATAGGGGTCTAATTAAGTAGGTGAAAACGTGGAAATGAATTGGCTAATTTTGCTACAAATCTTATTATATAAAAGAGAGTTTGTCAAAATTGTAACTCACAAGATCATGACATGTGTTTAATATCGATCGACATGATGACACATGTTAAATTTGAAAATAAATTTAAAAATGGAAATTAACAAAATAATTGTTAAGTATCTAACCAAATTGTAAAATATTTATAAGAAAACTAAAAATAGAAAATATACATAATTGTTAGTAAGTAACTAACCAAATTATAATAAAGTAAATTCCTAATAGTTAAATTAATTAGAAAACAATAAGTTTTAAGTCGTGTAAACTAATTATAAAAACGAATAAAAAAGATAGTGAGAAATATAAATCGAAAAGAGTAACTTAGGGAGAATATAAGTCACAAATAATATATAGAGAAAATAAAAATAAAAGGCGATTGATAGAAAGTCTAAAATTAAGTAAGAAAATAATTAAAAACAGAGACTAAGAAAATAATTGTTAAGTAATTAAAACCAAACTGTAAAAAGAAATTTCTAAGAAATTAAAAATGCAAAACACACTTGACAAGATCCCGTGAGTTACAATTTTGACAAACTCTATTTTATACAATAAGATATTTTAAAATATTTTAATAATAACATGTTACTAATTAAAATTTGTATAAGTAATTTAAAATATGATTATCCTCATACGAACGCGGGCTTTAATCTAGAATGATAATATAGCTACAAATTTTGTTACAAAAGCATTTCATAGCAAACTTTATCTACTAAAAGATACAAATTACTACTAATTTTATATATAATTTTTTCGTAGTTAATCTGTAACAATTTGTGGGTAATTAATTACAAATAATTATAATGTGAACTTGTATCAAAATTTGCTTCAAAGAGTTACATGTTATTAGTAGGAAAATTTGTCACTAAAAGCAGTGAAGCAATGCGTAATTTTAGTTAGAAATATGTATCTACAACGTTATGGAGGTGACATAAGTATTTTCACTACAAGAATAAGTCTATATAGCAACAAATTTTATTACAAATTCAATTTGTAGCAAATTTTAGTTACCAAGAGTTACCAATTTGCTACAAATTTAAAATACTATTTTGTTGTAGCTAATTTGTAACAATTTATGAATAATTAGTTACAAATAATTACAAATTGAAGATTGTAGCAAATTTGCTTCAAAAAGTTATGTACTATTAGTGAGAAATTTTGCTACCAAAGGTTGTGAAGCAATTATGTAACATTGGTTACAAAGTGTCACTACAAGAATAATTTGTTATTAAATAATTTGTTAACAAGTTTTCACAGAAAATAGTAGCAATTGCTAGTAAACAATACTATGTAATTTGTAATATATAGTTTGTTTTTATGAATAAATGAGTGTTTGATTCGAGTTTAGAGTTTCATAATAAATACACATATTTGGAAATAAAATTTTAGTTTTCATGAATAAATGAGTGTTTTGATTTAAAATTTAGGGTTTTACAATACACACATAAATTTTGATATAATGTTTAGGTTTGAATAATTAATAGATAAATGAGTGTCATTACTTTATGATATATAATTAATTAATTTATGTTCAATAAATAAGAAAAACACAATAAATTATTATCTTATACTAAAAAAAAAAATTATAAGTTTTTGATTAATATTTTAGTATAATTGAATTATTTATGTCTTTCTTAAAATTTTTATTCAATCTATGTTTTAATTACGCTTTGGTGACATTTTTCTACATAATTTA
Source organism: Arabis alpina (assembly GCA_900128785.1). Lineage (NCBI taxonomy): Eukaryota > Viridiplantae > Streptophyta > Magnoliopsida > Brassicales > Brassicaceae > Arabis > Arabis alpina. The sequence continues at coordinate 8,962,539 of LT669791.1, read as the reverse complement.
TTAAAGATACAAACTACAAATTTTAAAATTGATACAAAATATATATAGTTCATAAACTCATTTATTATTTATTATAAACAAAATAAAGTATTGAAAGAAAAAAAATGGAAGTAACACATTTTTGAGAAGATGGGAGCCAATGAAAAGAGACGCTAGGATTGATGAGGTGGCAAATATCTAACCTTCTATGTACAATGACGTGGGAAACATCTGACTCTCAGCCTCTTGTGTTTCCTTTCCTTAGCTTCTCTTTTTCGTCTTTTGTCGAAGAGAGTGTGGTTGGGGTTTTGGCGGAGGAGTCGCCGGAGAAATGGATGATTTCGGAGGCTGAGATTTAGCGGAGGCTTAGCCGGAGCTACGAGAGAAGTAGGGGAAGGAGATTTAGGCGGTTGATGATACAAATTTTATGGTGGAAGCAGAGGCCGTCGCGCTCTCGCCCATGGAGTCTCTTTCGATTCGCGTCGTCCCGTGGTGCGGAAGAAGAATACGCCGTTATCGCTCTGTAAATGTACTCTGAATTAGTATCTGTTTTTTTTTTGGATCAGATCGAATTTCTAGATCTTTAGCTACAGTGGTCAAAGCGATGGTTTTGAGATTGTTGTATTGTAAGTTGTGCTCCTGTTTAAGCGTAGGTAAGCTCAATGTGATTGTTCTTACTTACTGATCTTAAAGGAGAGATGAATGAAAAATAGGATCATGATGAGAGAATTTGTTTACCTTACTTAATAATCAGTTGATTTTGAGATTTTCTAATCAAGCTTTCATCAAGGTTGCAAATTGCAATCACTCTCTACCATAGTTTTCTTTCTCATGTACGACTTGTCTTGTTTCAGACAACTTGGAACAAGGGAAAGCAGAGAATTACAATTGAAAAACGACTTTAATTTGACATTTTTTCATGTCTGAGTCGTCATTTGTTAGAGTGTTTATCTAATTGAAAAGTTATTGACTTTGTTTCCTCTTTTATTGGTTGTAGGCAATAAAAGGAGATCAAAATTTAAGTTCTTCTGTCTCGGCTCATTTCTTTCAAGGTAAATATTTTGATTCTTCCTCAACCGCGACAAGCTTTTTGTTTGTGACAAGTGATGCTACTACTATTGTGAATGAACTTGAGATTCAACATCCTGCTGCGAAGATTCTTGTTTTAGCTGCTAGAGCTCAACAAGAAGAGATTGGAGATGGAGCAAATCTGACTATTTCTTTTGCTGGTGAGCTTCTTCAGAACGCTGAGGAGCTTATTAGGATGGGTTTGCATCCTAGTGAGATCATTAGTGGTTATAATAAAGCTACTAATAAGGTTTGTGGAATTAGTGTTGTTACTTTTCATTTTGTTTGTGTTGAGTGTTGGAGTAATGTTGTTTGTTCTTGTGTGTAGACTGTTGAGATTTTGGAACAACTTGTTGAGAGTGGTTTGATTTTCTTGTTTATCTCTTTCAATCTTCCTCAAATCTCTTAATTTTTTTTCGGATTTGTACTTCTTAATTTTGATTCGGTTCTTGTTCACGGGTCAAAGGAGGTGAGATAGAGACTTAGATTCAGATGATGCGGCTCAAGAGAGGGAAATTGATTCGGTGGAGAAGAGAGCTGACTAGAGATGGATCTTCGTTAGAAGGGTGTGGAGAGTGGTGAGTCTCGAATCTATCGACTGTGATTTCCATTACTCCGTCGGAGACAACGATGCGCTGCGATTAACTCCGCAAGTGAGTATCCACAGTTTGATATCTTTTGATTCCTAGTTGAAATCAAGTTTCTATTCAGTCTGCCCTAGGGAGTTGTTTCGTTTCTTTGTGTGGTTGTCTTTTAGACTTGGTAGCTAATTGATTTATTTGGCTTTAGACAAATTGCTTGAGTCTTATGGTGTGTATTCATGGATTTCAGTCTCCTTATATTTATTTTTGAATTGTTTAGGATTGGCCGAACGAGTGAGTGATCACATCTCTTTTGTTCAAGAAGGACAACATGGTTATGTATCTGAAAATGATTGTCCGCCCAGAAAAACATGGTTCTTATGTTGTCTCCGACATGTAAGTGCTTTCTTAAACTTCATTTATTTGATATTAATAATTAGGAGGATATATGTTGTTGTCTTTTATCTGATACAAGGTTTCTCATATTTGTAATGCAGGTGTTGTGATATTAGTTGGAAACAAGCTGCAAATACTTGTTTATTTGGTTTGGATACGTTATAAGAAGGAAGAAGAAGAAGGGTCCGACTCGTAGAAGTATTTTCACATCGTCACTGGTCCCAAAGGTTTGTTTCCGTCTTTTCATGTGGTTTTTGTCCCTTTTTCAAACCGTTTGAAAGGTTTTTTCTTTATACGAATAGTTGCATTAACATTGAAATGTTCATTTGTTGCAGGAGGAACTTGATTTTGTCGATTATATCAAAGAAGAAGTTTCAATGATTGTGTTATAGGTTCAGTGTTAGATCATTTTTTTGGTACACATCTCTTTCGCTTCTGTAATCTCTTGTTTTTCTTATATTGTAGTACTTTATGGCTTGTGTAACTTTTAACTTTGTATTACTAATGACGGATTCAAACAGATTTTTGTATAATTTAGATTTTCTGCTTTCAAAAATGATAAAATGTATCCACCATATTATATATATTTTAAGATATAGGTAGTAGCAAAAGAGTAGTGATTTTGTGACTGATATGTGACTAAATCAGGTCAAAATAATGTCCAAATAGTCGCACAATCGTTGCTAATAAGTGACGATGTTATGACTACAAGTTTAGTCTCAATTTTGAAACGACAAAAATAGTAATAATTTAGTCGCATAATATAAGTAGTCTCAAATCAGTCACTAATGTGCGACTACCAAAGTCGTCTTATAATCGTCACTAATTTGCGACTGAAATAAATAGACACATTTTAGTAGCAAATTTGCCACTGATTCGTGCCGATACAAATTTGCTTTCAACAATTTGCCACTACTTTTTTAGTCACAAAATAGTCGCAACTCAGTCATTTGTTACCGTTTTGTGACTATTTCTGGAGTAGCAAATTCAGTGTTTTCTTGTAGTGTTTTACGGTTACGGTTACGGTTTTTCAACCGTTTAATACGGTTACGGTTTGGTTACGGTTTAAAACGATACGGTTACGGTTCGAAATACGGTTACGGTTAGATTTTGGTCATGCCTAGATAAGAAACACCGTTCCTTGCAAGAAAGCGAAAGCAAGATCCTTATGAGTTATGAGCCCTAGGCTAGCTTTCTATACACCGACCTCGTGTTTAGGTCGGTTTTACAATGAGCCTTTATTATTTGGGTCTATAGAGTCGGTACATAAGACGGACTTGTTATTATCGTGGTCGGTCGTATTAGATGTCGAACTTGACGATTATTAGGGAAATTAGTGATTTGATTTATTTAAGTTCTAGTGTTATAAAAAATATGTTTGTTTTTGGTAGTCAACTTTATTTAACAAAAAAGTTGATGTACAATTGGATGTAACTTTTTTAAATTTTAAGTTCATATATATTAATAGACATTGAAAAAAAAAGAGTTTAAAAACATAACCAACATTAGTTGTCTTAACAACCATCAAGCAATAAACACAAAATTTTGCAAGCTTAACTTTTAGCCCCGGTTGCAACCTGATTATGCTTGAACTTAAAGTAAGGCTTCCACTGTCTTATTCTAGTTCCACTAAAACAGTCGTCAAGTCTTCTGCACACAGTACCCTTAAGATCAAATCTTATTCGGGTTATTCCATTCTTGATCATCCACTTTTGCTGTCTCTATAACTTCCATCCCAAACACTTATAACCAATGTCAAATCGGGTTCAACCGTGAACCGGAGACATAACCAGATTGGATTGACATTAAAACCTATAACATAGTAAAACCGAACTGAATCGGCAAAAACCCACAAAACAATGGACCTAATCAAACCGTATTGAACCGGGTTTAATTGGTAAAATGAATTTTTTCTATTTTTGTTAGTTAAGTATTTTTTTATTAATTGTGTTTCTTTAAAAATAGGTATATGAATTTGTAAAACTAATAATGTTTATACTTCTACTTCTGATGGACAAAGAAGATAAAATGTTCATATATTTACACTAAAATTTGTTATTGCTATTTAATCTAAACTATTAAAATATATTTTTCTTCAACGCGATAATTATTCAAAGTGTTATAACTATTAGATACTATGTAATGTGAATATAGATAAAAAAGCATACAACTAATTATATATGGTTTCTTAAAATCAAACCCGTTTAATCTCGGTTAAACCACATTGATCCACAACCTAAAAGTTTTTCTAGTTCGATCATCGATCCAACTTTAAAAACATTGCTTATAACTGAGCCTGCTGCTTAGCTCATAAGACCATCAACTTGTATCTTCAGGTACCTTATACTTGGAGCTAATCAAAATATATCTTTGCCACAACTTGTATCTTCAAGTACCTAATCTAGTTAATATATAAATGATCATTGTTATTGGGCTTAATGTCCCTCCAATGAAATTACTCAAATAAAACTTTTAGCTACACAGAAATTACCAAATTTCATAACTAATAATGAGTTTGATTGGTAGCGGTCTTTATAAATGTATCGTCACTTTATAATTTGTAACGCTTTAAATTTTACCAATTACAAAAACTATACAAAAACTTTATTAACAGTGTTATACTCAGCTTTATTGTACAACTTTATTTATACAGTCTTTTTGTACAGTTTTGCATTATACTATAAAGCTTACCGCTCCAGCTTACAGCTGAAAACTTATACCGCTTTCAGTTACCAATCGGATCCAATGTCAAAACTCTCTATATTTTTGGGCATATTAGGCTCAAAAGCACCTTTATCTTCTTATCAACGCGAGGTCCAAAATAGAGATGCCTTGAAATAAATAATCAAATGGCTTAGAATTAAGTGAGAGGTGGCGTGATACACACCCATTTTTATAGGTTACCAACTTACCATCCCAATGTACCTAACTCAGAAATTAAGCTATTTTAAGGATTTTAGATTATTATATCATGTATACTATTACTAATTAGTATTTTATTATCCAATCCGTTGTTTATACTATTTTTGTTTTACACTACCTGTTGTTTTGTTTATCCTATTATTTGGATTAAAGTATCTGATTTGATAAACTCGCTTCAAATTATCTAAAAAATATACTAAACACACAACTTTAGGTGTTATAATAACTAAAATAATTAGTCCTTAAATATATACATATATCAAAATACTTTATTTGAACTATCTCTACAAAAAAAATTATACATATTATAAATGTTAGAAATCGAGTTCCACTATTTATTAAAAATCAGTATAAGAGCATGTTTATTCATGATGTAAGAGAATATCATTAGAGCATTATTGGATTAAAATATAATAGTTGGGTATCATTTAAGTTTAGTTTGAATTACTTAAATGATCTTTTTGCTACAATACTTGAGTTTTAATTAAACAATTAATATTAAATTAATACTAATGATACTCTACTAAAATCATGAGTAAACATCCTCTTAATTATCAAGTTGCCCAAAGTAAAGTATCAAATTGACACTAGTGTTGTGGTATATTCGGTTTTGATTGTTCCCTTTTAAATTAAAAAACACTCTTTATTGATAACAACTTGTTATATACGTGGCAAAATTCAAAACAAGATTCTCCACGTGTCAATCTGACGTGTACACCCGTCTTACTTCTAATCCGTAGATCTCCACAAGTTTTAAATCCAACGGTTAAGATCAACCTTTTGGCGCGTGTCTAGAGCGCGGGAAAGTGTGGAACTCGTGAGACCACAGGTGTAGAACCTGAGTGCAACTCACGACACCTTTAAACCAATCAAAACACGCCACGCCATCTTCCACTTCTTCGTATAGAAGTTGGATAATCTCCATCAACAATCAAAACAGCTCCTTTAAGCAACGTATCTCTCTATACATCGCTTAAAGGCTCAAAAGCTCAAAACTTTCGATCGATAATGGAAGTTTCCGGTGTTGTTCTCCGTCAAATTCCGTCTCTTTCAAGCTATGATCGTTTCTCCGGTCTCCGATCTGAGTTTTCCGGTGAGACGAAGATGGTTGGGTTTAGAACGAAGAAGTTTCGTGGGATTGTGTTTTCAGATAAAGGGCATATGAATTACTATTGTAACGGATTGGAGAAGGAGAAAGTTAAGGTTTTGGAGAAAGAGAAGAAAGCTATGAAGAAGAAAGCTAAAGTTCTTAAAGCTTTATCTAAGAACTTGAATATGTTTTCGAGTATTGGATTTGGTCTTGATCTTGAAGCTGGTTTAGTTGCTGAGATTCAGAACAAAACAATCTCGGTAAGGAACTTTTTGTAAATGGTTTTTGATTAGGACTGTTTTCATGGAATTGAAATTTGATGTGTTCTTGATTGGTTTGTGTAGGAAGCAACAGAGATTTTGGTTAAGCAATTAGAACAGTTGAAAACAGAAGAGAAGTTAATGAAGAAACAGAGGAAAGAAGAGAAAGCTAAAGCTAAAGCTATGAAGATGATGGAAGAATCATCTTCTTCGTCTGAATCGAGTGATAGTGATTGTGGTAAAGGGAAAGTTGTTGATATGAGTTCTTTTAGGAATAAGGTTGATTCGGTACTTGAGCCGTTGCAAGTAGAAAGTAATGTAGCTACACTTCCTAAGAAGCTTGAAGGAGATTGCAAGAACACTGTTGAAGCATTAGAACTTGCTTTGATGCAAACATCTACAGTTTTTCCTTCAATGGCGAATCCGGTACAGATATCAAAGACCGTAGAAGCGGTTTCCGTGGCTGGATCGGCATTGAAGAGAGTAGAAGTGTGTATGGGAGGAAAATGTAAGAAATCAGGAGGAGGTTTGTTGTTGGATGAGTTTCAAAAGGCGATGACGGGTAGAGAAGGTTCCGCTGTGGCTTGCAAATGCTTAGGGAAGTGTAGAGATGGTCCAAACGTTAGAGTTATGGACGAGACTGATGCGGTGATGACTGATTCGGTTAGGACACCGTCGAAGACTGTTTGTGTAGGAGTTGGATTGCAAGATGTTGAAGCTATTGTGACGAGTTTCTTTGGTGAAGAAGGTAGCAGAGAAGGTCTTGATTATGTTTCATATTGAAAAGTGTTTAAAAAGCTGACAAAAGTTATATATAGTGTGGTTTTCTCTCATTGTATATATCTGTTTCCTTATGCATCATAGAGTGGAACATTGATGCTTATATATATCTTCCAATACTATGTTCTTGACAATAAAATCTCTTGCAACAAGACCTTTGTAAGATACAATCCTAAGGATCTTTGTCTTGAAGCTATAGTATAAACTACTAAAGACCATTTGTTTACTAACTAAACTATTACAAATTATCGTTTTACCCTAAAGGCCATGTGTGCAAGCAGCGAAAACACATGCAATCTTGCATGTTTTAATTTTCAGTTTCTGGGAATTTTGGGCCTGGTTTGATGTTCAGTGTCATCATCTGATCTGTTGCAGCGCTTCAAGAACGGTTCTAGAGTTTGCTGCTTCTTCAAGAACGGGTCTAGAGTTTGCTGCTTCGAGGGGCTGTTTCTTGGTTTTATTGGACTACTGAGCACATGGCTAGATGAAACCTCCAAAGCATTCTCTTGCCCATCAAGCATCTGTGTTGCAAATTGTTCACAAGTTTAGTCAACCTTTAGTACGTACAAAATACGACCGAAAACCATAAACTTAGGACAGTCTATCCCATTTGACAATCAAACATCTATATTTTCATGAATCACACTGTACTCTCTAGTATCGGGGACTTTGACAGGATTCAGTAATAACAGTCAAAGCATTGATGCATAAATCATAATAATGAATGTATCTGACACCAAGAGATTTTGTTTTCTCCCCTGGTGCCTTAACATAGAGAAAGAGAATACCTGTCCTAGATTCTCCAGCTTGGTCTGAACAACATCCCTATAGAGAAAGTGAGCAAATTCAGCGAGGAAGAACAGAAATTGAGATAATTCATTGAACTTTGAATGGTAAATGTGAATTGAGAACGAACCAGATGATATCGTCAACAGTGTCATTAGCTAGAAGGTAGTGTATGTTAACCGAAGAGACCTGAAGATATGAAGCAAAAGTCATAGAAAGAATTTTTAATGAATTGTGAGGTATAAGGGTGTAATTTTGACACCATTAGATTCATGACTCACTTGACCAATCCTATGTGCACGATCTTCTGCCTGTATCAGGTCACCTGGAGTCCATGCTAACTCCGCAAAGATCACAGTGCTTGCTGCTGTCAAAGTTATCCCAACGCCAGCAGCTCGTATGGACAGCTGCAAATCCATGAAAAATATATATATCCAAAGGACTAAGATATAACATAAAAAGGTTAAAGTGTGGTTTTACAATTGAATTGTTAAGAGCAATTCACATTATGTGAATAGGACGGATAAGAGAAGGGTGAAGTACTTACCACCGCTGCCTTTATTTCATCATTTCCCTGAAAGTCAGAAACCAAGGCTTGTCTAGAGGCGGCAGGAGTGCTTCCGTCGATCCGGATGCAGCCCACTTTCTTTTTCTGCAATTTTTTTGTAAATCACATGAGAAATCAAGGGGCTTTACAAAACTTATCTGAAAGTTTAATGCCTTACTTTAAGAAACTGGTGTAATGCCTCAAGCATGGACTGATGATGTGCAAATACAAGAAACTTGCAGCCAGCCTGCATAACAACGCTCAAGGAGAAAGCACAGGAACAGGTGTCAGACATGTATGACTAATTTATTTTAAACAGCTTATTCTTACTAGCTATTACCTCAAGCACAGTTCCCAGATAATCAAGCACTGCTGGGATTTTGGCTATAGCAGAATCAGTGTAGATCTAAAATACAGAACGAGGAGATGTTACACGAAGCTGAATCACAAATCTTTTGGTTGTTAGTTGTGAATAAATCATACGGAAAAAGCAAACGTATACCTGGTTGATAAGGTGCTTCTCCGTGAATTTAAGAGATTTAATGTCATCTTCTGATGTGCAATCCTTAATTTTTCCCTTGACCACCTTCAACTGTAAAAGAGAAAACGAAGACCATTCCTTTCTAAAAAACAGTTTCTTCAAGGAAAGTCATTGCACGGATACTAAAAACTACACTGTGTTACCTCATGAAACAAAGCATTGATTTGCTTCATATCCTTGTCTGCTAGATCTAGGAAGACCTGTTTAAATAAAGACATTAACAAAAATGTCAAATGCAATTGATAACAAACAGGAAAAGATATCACATTAGATGCATGGACATATGAGAGAGAGTAACTACTAATAACCTGCTGCCTGCGCTTTGACGGAAGTTCAGACAAGACATCCTTTTTAAGTCTTCGAATCATCACTGTTGCCTTCATCAAATTGTGCAACTCTTCATGATTGCTTGCGCCTTGATATGTTCCGAAATATCCCTGTTAATTTGAATACCCAAAATATACAATTTGGTGATCCACAGTAACTACTCTATGAAATTCTACGCCGATTCTCAATGTGCAATGAACTTACGCCTTTGCAGTATCTGCCACCATATTCGTGAACATTTCTATAAACATCTGGGTATAAAGCTTCCAGCTGCCAAGAATAAAGGATGAAGGATTTTTGAGTTAAATCAGATTACTTCAAGATATCCCCATGTCCCTCACAAATTCAAAGAATGGTAGGCTCACCTGTTTGAATAGCTCTATTGGTCTAGATAAAGCAGGGGTTCCACTAAGAAGGATTGCATATTGAGCTTTCTGAAACAAATGCACGAGGTATGGATTTTAACAGATAGCCACAAGAATATTACTCGTGAACAATGTGACAAAATTATAAGGTGCACCAAAGAAACTGACTTTCCATTTTGGGCAGCAGATAACTTAAAACTAGATTGATAAGCAAACCGATGAGTGAATGATATATCAATATTACCTTTATTACTGGAAGGGTAGCACTGGTCCTCTTTGCTTGAGCGTTTTTTAGAAAATGTGACTCGTCTGCTATAACAACCTGCAAAATAATGGTACATAGTGAAACCCCCACATGGTTGAGAAGAACATTAAAAAGCTTTATTTGCAAGATATGGAATGCATAATCAATAAATACTTCCATCCTTTCCAATCATTAACTTAGCTTCTGCTCATCAAATTCAAGAATCTCACTCTCGTGTGCTTACTAGGTTACCAACGTCATTATTATCCATTAAGATGTTGGGAACAATGTACCAAAAAATCTACAAAGAGCAAAGTCTAGTTATTCACCTGAAAGTCTAATGCCATTAGAAGCTTGTCCAGCTTAGTGACCACGTCATAGGAGATAATGTTGAAGACACCATCAAGATGGATTGTGCCCTTAGTATTTGAGGAAACTATAGTAAATCCGCACTTGTTTGATCCACCTTGTTGAGGTAAAACTACCTACTAAAGAATGACTTAGATGAGAGAGCAAATATAAAATGTGGATAAATCCTAGCTACTAGACGTTATACAAGCACTAAATTACATACAACTATATCTGATGGAGGTATATGCAGCCATTGGTGAATCATCTGCAAGAAAGCAACATAGTGAATCATATAAAGTGACAGACACAACGTCCAAGTAGAACTCAAATGAAGATATGAGCTTACAGTTGCCCAATGTAAACGTAATGAAGATGGTGCAATAATCAAAACTGGCCAAGCTTCACGAACACATGTGGTCACAGCAATTGCCTGCACAGGCAATGGGACTGTGAATTTGATTGATGGGTATACAATTACAAGTGGAGTCAATCACAACAAAATTCTATAAGTTAGTTATTTGTTAGCTTTGCAAAGACCCATGCTTGATATTTTATGAACAATGTCAAACATATCTACTTAACAAGTGAAAATAGATATATTCTCCAATGAAAGGGACAGTAAAAATGAAAGATATACTGAGGCATGTGAAACAGGAAACCACTTGCCTGCAATGTTTTTCCAAGACCCATTTCATCTGCTAGGAGCACACGCCCTCCGTGCTTCAAAATAAACCTTCAGAGAAAGGCAGAAACAAATCATGAGGCAAAGGAAACAATTATCAGGCAGCCGAAAGGCAAACAAGTTGCCCCTCATTTGGTAATAAAGAAGAATCTCGCTGGGACATACTCTATGCCATCTCGCTGAAACGGAAGAAGCTTTGGCTCAATATCGCTCGGTATCTTGTCATACAGATCTAGTAAAATCAGGAAAAGAGAAAGTAAGGAATAAAAATCACATAAGAAAGTCCCAAGAAACGAACATATATATTTAGTTAAGTTCACATCATTAATGTGTCTGAGGTAGCGCATGACTTACGCCGTAGATCTGGAACTTTTGAGGCAGAAGCTATTGCACGTTGCACAAGAGGATCTAAGTTCTCTATCTGATAATTCCAAAGAAAAAATAGAGTGAGACATATCTAATAGACGTATGACCTTTAGTTTAAGCTGAATTCTCTGAAGCAGTTTTAAAGAATCAAGGCGGCTTACCTCAACTTTCACGCTGGATATTTCTCGCAGAATGTTTTCTGCTGATGACAATGAAGACTGTGGAAAGGTCCATACCCTGGATTTCCAAAACAGATACACAGCGTGTTACATGCCAAGGGTTACTTCTTTGCTTTGTTTACAGATCAAAATGATGTAAATTGGAGATAAGAAAGACAGAGAGAAACACAAAATCACACAAATGAGTATAAAAGGAAAAACCTTTCTTTAGCATTCCAAATGGCCTTAGGGATTTTACGCACAGCATCCACCACCACCTAGATAAAAACAAATGGCATGTAAAGCGCCAAACACAAGAATTTCCCCACAAAGACTTCTACAAAACTACCAAGCATTCCCCTCACAAAGACTTCTGATAAGTTACCTGGTTAAAAGGAAACTTTGCAGCAAGATCTCCACTAGAATGAAGCAAAATTTTAACAGAGACAACCTTTTGCTCAGGTTCCTTAGAGCTACCATCTTTTGGCGTACACACTAACCTCACAATTCAACACAGTAAACGTAAACAACCCATATACACAAGAAACATAGTCTCATTGAGAAAAGGGAAAATAAACTAACCAGTGTTTGGTTTAGGTGCAAGAGTCGAAGGTCTAGTCCCTTGATACGAACCATGAACCTTGAGCATACGAAACACACACAAAGGGTCAAAACAAAGATTAGAAGCAATCCGAAATTACCCTAGCTACAGCAACAAAAACCCAAAAAGAACAAAACTTTAAAGCAAGAGAGATGAAACCCATTACAAAACCCTAGAGAAGCAATCCGAAATTGCCCAAGCTAACGCACCTCGTTGTGAGTTCGTAAGGAAGAAGACGAATTACGTTCTAGATTGATTCTCTCAAGAGCTTCTTTTTCAATAGCATCCATTTCTTCCACTGTCAAATCCCAATCATCGTCCATTTTTCAATTCCACTTCAGAGCAATCGTATTGTGTGAGCTTCAATGGCGGAATCTCTCTCTCTCTCCGACTTCGTTTTTTCAAAACGTATAAAGAAGAAGAGAATTCTGATTCACATGCGAAACGACACCGTTTCTATCTCAAATCCGGTTTTCCCGGTTCCCATACGGTTCGATTTTCAATTACTCGGTTAATTTTTTTGTTTTTTTTTCTTTGCTGTTTTTTCATTCAGGATTTTTTCAATTTTTGAAAGGAGTTTAAAAAACATAGATCGTATTTAGAAATCAAATTAACTACTTTGTAAGTCAGTACGGTTGAAGTAACAAACAGCTAAAGTTGTAAAGACAATTAGTGATTGAAATTGAACATAAATAATTTTACTCTCTCAAAATGATTGAGAGAGAAAATCGATATAAAACCAATGAATTTATATATAATTGTAACGAATTCGGTAGAATTCAATTAACACTAAACAAAACTCTATGATATCAAATAAAAACTAAGAAAATACGAAAGAATTATCCACTGTACTTGATTCGTACAAAGAGTTGAAAACAAGTAGAGAAACACCAATGAATTGGTTAGGAAAATAATCTAAGGCATTTTCAAGAGGATTCTATATTTTTTTCCTTTAGCACTTGGACGATGTTCATAACAGTTAAAATCGATGTATTCAAGAATTTTTCGAGAAATCTCGTGTCCTAATGTGCTCTAACGCAGTAATGATATTGCTAGAATGGCATGTGTGCTTGTATTTCATGTATTTTTTTATTTAGTGTGTGTTTTGTTTTGCATTTAAGTGGGATTATTGTTTGAGAACTTCTAACTACTAATTATCTCTACTTTACTGTACAAACGAGTCCTAGATATATATGATTTTTTGTTAAAAAATAAAATATACTTCATACTAAAAATTAGCAACAATTGTCTTAGATAAAAAAAACAACTTAATAAAGACTAAACTTACAGGCTAGCATGAATCTAATTAGCATAGCACAAGCCTAAAATAAACTAAAAACGAAACTTAAACTAAAACATTCCACGTCACTTTTTTCTTCAATTTTTTGTTTCACATATTTCAATTTCTCTATGTCCATGATTTTTCAAAACGTACTCCACATTATATAACTGAAAGAGTTATTTATCACAAAATAGTTGACTTTATTGTCTTGTTTTTATCAGAAAATGTTACGAAATTAAGAGTGTGTTACAAAAAAAATTAGTATTGATCTCCAATTTAATTTCACCATCTAAACTTTCCAAATCTCAATAGAGTTTCAAGTGGTACATAACTCCAATTTTCATAATAAAATATTTGTTAGTTAATAAAAGTTCGTCTCGTTAATGTTTTTTTTTTTTGTTAAAACATAGGGAAATTGGCCCCAATAATAGTTTTTATGCTCAAATTAATGATGTAACACTAGATTTAAAAAAATTAGGTGAATAGCATTCACATTAGATAGAATGACTATAATGCCCTTTGTTAATTTATACTCTTTATTAGGAAAAAAATTAAAAAACAAAAACTAAAATTACCAAAATAAAGAAAATCATAATTCATTCTCCTTCTTTTCTTTTCAGGCATCTTTTTCTTTCTCTTTCTTTTTCCTCTTCTCTTTCATGCTTCTTCTTCTCTTTCACTTCTTCTTCTCCACCTTTTTCTTCTTCCTCTTTTCTTTCTTCTTCCATTGTTATTTTTTATTTTTCTCTATCCACACCATAATCGATCTCGTCTTTCTTTGGTGATCTACAAAATCAATCACTTTATTTTACATCATTACCATGGATAAAAATCTCAAATCAAGGATTAAGATGATGATTTTTATCATTCGTTAAACTCTCCATTGTCGTTCTTTTTAAAATTGGAGATCGCTTTAGTTAACTATATATTTTGAAATCAGTATAACAGGTAATGATCATAGTTAACTATATATGCTATTTTTTTTCATTATATAGACTATAAAACGTAAATATGTTTCAGATAATAGTCAACTATGTATTAATATGATACTATGTTTTGTAATCAACTATGTTATGAAATTAATAACTTTATTACGAAATCAGTAGTGACCTATATTAAATAAGTAACTATCACACTACAATTTTTACGTAGTCAACTATGTTATAAAATCAGTATATTAAACTATTATATGAAAATAGTTAACTATAGTATGACATATAAAACATCACAGCGCCCTTTCTTTATCCAATTTCTCACCTACACCAATAGTTGACTATCTCACCAACACAATAATAGTTAACTATTACACAAATCGTCAGAATAGTGGACTACACTTACCTCTTTAATTTTCTTCGATCCACTGCCAATCTCCTTCACCAAGTTCGTCACCATTGCAAATGTTGAAAGAGTTCTTCAAAGCTTTTCTTGAAAACGATTTGCGATGCCCAACCAACATTGTTACGGCTCCTTTTATAACAATCTCGTTAATTAATCCACAAAATTAATTTTGATTTTGTGAATCAATCTCCAAACCTTCGATGATCCACTATCAATCAACTTCAAAATATCTCGCTAATATTATATCAAAATCAATTATCCTAATAACTTCAAAATCACGATTCCGTTCAAAGAATATCGAAAGAAATCTCAATCAAGACCCAAAACGATCGTCCAAATAAATTAACTTTTAGCCGTGATTGATTTTTACAGATTTAGTTTTCCAGATTTAGTTTTCCAGATTTTATTTTTTCTTCATAAATTTAGCACAATTGAATAGGGGTAAAATTGTCAAAGAATTTCTTCTCACTGTTAGTCACCAAAATAGAATTCATGTGATGTTACATACTTAATATTTTCCCTAAATCCTATTATTCAGCTAATTCTCCCAAAACATAATTATATTAATCTAAAAGGCGATTATAATGGAAGAAGTCGGAAACTCGATGTCAAGGAGTCCGATTAATAAGCATAATTGAAAAACAATACATGAAAGAGGTAAAGATAAATGGTTATAATCGTATATTATAACCGAAAGCTCCTTTGAAAGGACTAGTTCTTCAACTAATAAAGGTGAATGAATAAGATTCTTAACTCTTAAATCCATAACGATCGAGCGTTTAAAGACGTTTTCCACAAGGGAAAATGTTATTGGTCCGAGCTTGTTGACCGGCAGGAGCAGCTGTGAAGAGGCTCTAGATCCGTGGACAAGCTTAGAGGGAGGCCTTGAAAGCCTATGTTTAGAATTTGGTTGCGGATATTTTGATGATGATGGCGTATTTGATAGCGTCGGCATCAAACGATGGAGATAATTGGTTAATGTGTCCATTTGCTCAGATCTAATCGCACTAAGGTGGGTAGTCGAGTGGACGAGAAGCTCCTCGATGGAGTGCAGAGACAGCTTTAGACTCAGACCACCGATTCGATATCGACGCAGCTTTGTGTTGTTTATCAATTCTACATTTATCGAAACAGTATGGAAGTCAACGCAGATGTTGTGTTATAACCGATAAAAAACCAAGTTAATACACAAAGCATAAGTTGGTCGTTGTTGAAGGCTTTAATGATGGGCCACCAAATAAACCAAGTCCAAGGAATTGAATGGGCCTGGCCCAAAATTCTTGAATCTTGCATGGAGGAGAAGAAACAGGAGTAAGGATTGACGGAGGAGGAAACGAGTGGTTGCAGCTCATGAGCGAGATGAAGATTCTGACCAGTTTTAATCGCGAGAAGAAGTGGTCAAAGGATCGTCGGAGCTTCTCTCGAGAATCTCCTATGAGTGGATAAAGCTTTATAATCTCTGCAAAACCACCAATTTCACCACTTTGGAACCGGAGATTGATTGGCCATGGCGGAGAGGAACCATGATGAAGGGCAAAGCATGTCGAGAGTTGTGGATATGGTGGAACCGGTGGATCCGGAGGCTCCGGAGGTTGTGCGCGCTCTTGCAGCTTTGAAAGGATCACTATCGGTGGTTGAGAGGAGGCGGAGCTTAAATCGGAGGTTAGCCTAACACAACACATCTCAGCCGACACGACAGGCGAAGAGTAACAAGACAACCGGTGAGCTTCACCGGCGAGTTTTCGAAGTATTCTTCCCGGAGGTGAGGATTTTATGGACACTGTGGAGATTTTCTCTCTGACGAGGGTAGCCGACGGAGGAGGAAATCTATTCTTCAAGTGAAACTTTGTCAAGCCCGCAAACGATGATGTTGTGCCATTGAGGAGGAGGATTGTTGCCAGTGTATGAAGCATCGTGTTAGATCTCGACGGCGGCTACCTCAAACTCCAGGCCTGGGAGAGCAGAGCTGCTAGGGCGAACCCCTCTTTTTTGGCTAATGTTTCAATACACCCCCCCCAACTATTCCATATTTCGTCTCGTTAATGTTTATGTAAAATTGTTTAGCTATAAAAATCATCGGTAGTGCAAATGGTTTGTGTAATATCCGAAGAAAACATTAACACAAAAGACCATTTAACATTATATGATCATCAAAATTTTTTGATCAAGAACAGTACAGATGGTTTCAATTTATTATTTTCATCGATTCGAGAAAACATTATATGCTGAAAATTGTTAAATATATATAAATACCTACCACATAGCGGTTCATGTGGTTCAATCCCGTGAGTTCTTCTAACTACCTTACCATTTTCATTAACTAATTTTTCATTCAAATTCTATTTATATGTTTTCGTTATCTTTCAGCGCTAAAACAAGCTTCCGACGGACACATTGAAAGTCTAATGAAGAACACATACCAAGCCCTGACCAGTGACGCAAGTTTTAGAGTGGGGATGGTCAGTTTGACCTCAGACTCCGACTTCATCTATTTGTATGATCTTTTTAACGCACATGAAAGATCTACTTTGATTGTTGTTAATAAACGCGCAATAATAAGTTGATTTAAGTATATTCACTATAGCATATCTTATTATATAAAGGAGAGTTTGTCAAAATTGTAACTCACGAGATCATAACATGTGTCAATGCTAATTTAGATCGTGACATATATAAAACTTAAAATTAATTAAAAAGTTAAAATTTAAAATCGAAAACTAAGAAAATCATTATCAAGTAATTCCAGTAAGAGAAAATCATTATCAAGTAGTTCGAGTAATAATAAAAAGGAAACTTTCTAAAAGTTCAAAACTTAAGTAAAAAGGAAAATTTCTAATAATATAAATTTAGTAAGATTTTTTTTTAATAATGCAAGTTAATTTGAAACATGAAAAATAAAAAATAGAAGTAATATAAACTAAAAAAGAACACAAAAAAATAGAAATTTCAATTAAAAAAACAACAAGAGACAATAATATAAAATAAAAAGAGAAGAAAAAATAGCAAAAAGAATAGAAATTTCAATTTAAAATAAGAAAGAGACAAATGGTAAAACATAAGTTATTTAAAAAAAAAAAATAGAAAATATATTTAGCGAGTACCAATTTTTATGAGGAAAAAGTGATGACATCAGTGGTATCTTATTATATAAAGGATGATATATTCAATGAGAACTTGACATATATAGTTTATAAACATAACATAAACAGGAAAATTTACAAAATATAATAGTAATATATTATAATTTTATTTTTTACCGTTTATAAATTCTATTTTTGTGTAAACTAAAAAAATTGTAAACTATAATATTGAAAATGTAAAGATTATATCTTATTATATAAAGTAGAGTTTGTCAAAATTGTAACTCACGAGATCTTGCCACGTGTCTAATATCGATCGAAATGATGACATGTGTAAAAGAATAAAAACGTAAAACTAACAAAAAAACTGTTAAATAATTAAGTAAATAGTAAAAAGAAAAAATTGTAATAGTTTAACTTAATTAGAAGAAGAAAAATAGAAAACTAACAAAACAAATTGTTAAGTGACTAACTAAATAGTGAAAAGGAAAATTCTAATAGTTCAAACTAATTAGAATTTTTTTTTATAATAGTCTAAAATAAATAGGAAATAAAATAAAATTTATAATCCAAACTACATATCTAAAAAATTAAGAAAGAAATCGAGAAGATATATAAGTAGCAAAAAAAACTGAAAGTATAGAACGAATAGTTAGTAAGAACATTAACCTAAAGAGATTATAAAAAAAAAAAAATTATAGAGAAAATAAAAGAATCTTATTATATAAAAGAGAGGTGATTTGAACTAATTTATATTTTTTATCTTGCGGTTAACAAAATGCAATTTATGATAAATAAATTGATAATTATACGGGTTTCAACTTAAAATACGATTATACGAGTTTCAATGTAGAATCTACTTATATGTGTGTTAATATAGAATATAATTATAAGAATCATAACTATATAAATAATCAATTTTAATATCTAATACCCGCATATTATGCGGGTCCTAATCTAGTCTATAATAATTGCAATAATATAGTTTGATTTAGGGTATATTATCCACTATAGCATATCTATAATTATTATATTTTCCTTTTATATTCTTAATTATTTTACTAATTGTTGTGATTGGTATAACCAACTTCCTAGGTTATATTTTATGATGGTACTTGTAAGTTTCTTTCAGGCTTGAGAAAAGTCGAACCCATCCTTAATCACAATATAGTCAAAGCATCCTTAATCACAATATTGTGATTTGACATATGAAACGTTAACGTTTCATTGCTTTGAATGCATCAGCTACGCCAAATCCGGTATCCCGTTCGGTTCAATTTCGAATGCCTCGATTATTAAAATTTATGAACACATAAACAGAACAGAAATCTGGTTCAGCTTGATACGAATACTGTTTTCGGTTTCTTTAATTCTCAAATTAGCATTTTTGTTTCGGTTTAATTATCAAATTAGCATTTCGGTTAAGCTCGGATAAGTTAAACCAGATTAAGCACCCTCTAATTACGCAAGATGAGACAAAAATCGAAGCTGATGTTGATTGTTGAACAGCAAGATTAAAAGATTTAAAGCTTCAGTTTTGTCTAGGTGGGTCTTCTCTCTCTGTCTTCTTCTTCAACATTCAATGGTATAAACTCTTAATCTAAACCATATTGCTTATAAAAACTGAGTCTTAACTATACTTATGCTTGATTCTCTAATTTGTTACAACAGGAACATGATTTAGTATAAAATGAACAATCGTTATCAAGCTCCTAGAAGCTGATTGAGATCTAACCACATCATTCTGTTCCTACAAATAGAAGCTGTCTTAACAAATCTTGTATCATAAAGTTCCAATCATATCCCAAAGTAGAATGCTACTTGTCAATTATCTTAAAACTATATGCAAAATAGGTTGATTCTTGATATTCCTGTGGATTTTTTTTTACAGATCAAGAACCAAACAGTTTTGTTTCATATGAAGACTACAATAGTACTCATAAACAATCATAAATCCAATTGGTATAAGATCCAAGATCCAAGATCCAAAGGGGTTATTTTGTCCAAATATGATACATACAAGTAAAGATAAATCTTACAATTTTGACATCATTTTAAGCAGATTAGATGCATCTTTAGCATGATCAGGAACAGGAAGATTACATAAAAGAGTAACTCTAGAAGAAGCAATCAAGATTCTCTTCTCTGATTCTTGAGTTGTTTTCCAAAACTTAACTTCCCAAACCTTAATAGTTTTACCTTTACTAACAGGAACAGCTTCAGCAAAAACAAGATCTCCAAGATCTGCACTTTTCAAATGATTAATCGAAAGTTGAATTCCAGCTACTCTTTTGAAATCAGATGCTATATGTGCTCCAATACTTGCTAATGCTTCAGCTATTAAAGCAGATATACCACCATGTAACACCTTGAAAGGCTTTAAAAATCGAAACTTTAACTCAGAATTTTGGGTAGATAATAAAAAGAGTCAAATCATGAAATTGAGGAAGAAGAAGAAGAAGAAGGAGGATTAACCTGGCAACAGATTAGAGTAACAGGAAGACGACCTGTAACACGTGTTGGAGATAGTTCATCGAGTTCGAAACCTATTGTTTGAAGAGGAAGGTCTACAAGTTTGGTCTTGGACGATGATGATGAAGAATCCATTTTTTGGGATGGTTGGTGAAAAAACTGGGAAATGGGTTTGTTGATAGGATCAATGTTATGTCATTAATGGATTATACTGAGATTGGAGTTGATGTTAACGTTGAACCAAAATGTCAAAAAGAGAAAACTCCATAATTGGTGTTTGGTGAATTAGACGGACCAGAGTCGTCGTTGTGTCGTATTCGTTGAGTTTAAGACGCACGTTAGGATTGGTTACGACACGTGGAGGATGTTTACTATTTTAAGGGCTGAAAGTGGAAGGTGAAATGGGCTTTTATACCGTGATTTAAGGCCCATGAGTGGTGGGAGAAATTATTCAATTTTCTGTAGTGTAAATCTTTTTTTCTTTTTTCTGTAGTAATAAATCTATTTAGAGCTTCTTTTTTTCAAGTGAATGGGATTAATGAATGTAATTAGCAACATAGACATGAAGATTAGAGGTGAAAAATGACAAACGAAATTTGAGGAGAAAACTATAGATCAAAATGATATCCTTTGGGAAATAGAGGGAGCACAAAAGTAGCGTATATGAGATATGATTCGTTGTCCACATGATCGTGGGTGGTAGATGAGACTTGGGAATGTGCTACAACACTCCCCTCAGGGTTCGAGTTTCCTTAGAAACAAAAATCATGTCTATGTGGAAAGTATGGGCTTGGGCCAAAAGGCCCAGGCAGTTTACCTGGTAGTCCGGTAACAGGCGATCCGGCTACCCCTGACATTAGTCGGAAAGTATTCCAAACTCGGAATAGGTAGTGTGGTGGCTCTTCGGAGAGAAGTCCACTCTGTAGCACTCCGGTGCGTTCTTACCGGAGCTTTCTGGATCAGCCGATAGGGTTTATAAAAAAAAGTATGATTCGTTCAAATAAAGACGGTCTAATCGTATATGCTTTTTTGTTGTTATTTACAATTGAATTGAATAATTCAATGTGTTGTTTGATTTGGTAGTTGATCTTTAACTTCTTTTGTTAGATTAATAAAAAGCAAGAGCATCGAATACTAATAGCATTTGCCCTTTGGTTAAGCTTATTTATATATAGCCATGCCCACGAAACTCTACAATTTTTAGTCTGATACTTATAAATTTACGTAAACACATACATATTGAACATTTTTAGAATAAATGAAACGAAACATTAGTATACTGCTTCCTCAATTATATATAAACACACATGTAAAGCTGATTAAAATCATGTGTATGAATTAATTTTCGTATATCTTGAAGATAATCCATTTTTTTAACATATATAAACAAAGAATCAAGTTTGGTAGATGCAAGCCTACCAAAAGTATATAAATGTGATGGCTTTCTCCGAAAAGGAAGAATTTTCTTGACCTCTAGACATTCGGTTTTTTAATCATATTGGTCTCTATAAACCAAATTGTTTTGATTCATTATTTGATACACTACTTTAGTTACTATTATTCTTTTGTATTAAAACATTATTATATGGTGTCGTAAACATGTTAGTCTATATATCTATCTCTAGTAAGAGTTTGTTCAAAGCATAACATCTCGTTCTCTCTAACGTACAAAATAACATAAAAGTATACAATACGATAAGTATACAGTATTTAGAACTGTCAGACCAAGCCCAATTGGGTCTGACCAATTAGACAAATTTTACTATGGGCTATGGTCTTACACCATATGGTCTCTTGATCCATTTGGACAAAAGACAAAACCAAGCGGACATGGGTCGTCCATATGGTCAACATATAATATTTGTGTATTCTAGAGTAGAGAGTTTTTTTGACAAAACATCACATTTTCTATCAAAAACGTAAATTTTTTCCGCCAAAAACGTATAATCTATTATTTCAGCTAAAAATGTTCCGTCCAAAACGTAAATTTTTCCGCAAAAAACGTAAAATTTTCCCTTAAAAAAAGGTATGATCTAGTATCTAAGTTAAAAACGTAAAATCACATTTTCCGCCAAAAAAATAAATTTTCCCGCCAAAAACGTAATTTTTTCCGGCCAAAAAAGTATAATCTAGTATCTCAACTAAAAACGTAAAATCTCATTTTCCGCAAAAACGTAAGTTTTCCCTGCCAAAAAGGTATAATCTAGTGTCTCAGCTAAAAATGTAAAATCTCATTTTCTGCCAAAACATAAATTTTCCCGCCAAAAACGTAAAGTCTAGTATTTCAACTAAAAACGTAAAATCTAATTTTCTCACCAAAAACGTAAAATTATGTTTTCTTATTAAAACATAAAATCCGTGAAATGTATAAACTCTAACCATGAATTAACAATTCACGAAATAATGAAGATGAAGATTTAGAGAATTGAGAATCGGTTTTTGCGAAATAGAAAAATATGACTTTTTTGTTTTAACAAGTGAACACATGTTTATTTTTGAAAAAAACTAAAAGATGGTCCAGGCCGCTATTGACCATATCGTTTTATCCCATTTGGACATTAATCTATTTTGACATTTTTATTATGGGCTTAAATTTTAGTGACCATATGGGTCAAAATATTTTATGGACTGGGCTAAGCCCATGGTCTTTTGTCTATTCATCAAAATGGGAGGTTACGAGAAGAGGAAGAAATCACCATCATCTTTCTCTATAATCAAATCGTTTTTTCCGTGTTATTTGAAGAAGAATAGAGACGATTGGATCAAAGATAGAGTGATCAATGTCAGGCCAAGAATCATAACCAACGACGATGATGGATGTTCTGTTATAATCCCTGAACCTTGTATTGATAGGAGATCCACTGTTTTTATTGATACATTTCACCAAAACCGAGTACGTGAAGCTTGAATATAAGATGATTGCTTCTTATGATATTATTTATACATATGTATAAGCTTTTCTTAAGTAAACATACGTCTTGAATTCAAATGAATAGAAGTTTAATTTTCTCAACAACTTCTTTTTAATTTCATGTATTCATCGTTATAATCAAAATCCAATATCTTTATCACTTGTCGAAGTTCTATCCCTCTTGATTTGGAAACATTTTCGAGTTCTCGAAAAACTCTCATTCTCGTTTTCACTCGAAATAGCATACAAATGGACAAAGTATAACTTTAAACAATTTTTTTGATTTAATTCAAAGATTATAAACTTGTTCTTCATGGTTACGTCCGTGTATTACGCATTAAGCAACTTGCAACTTAATTCTAACTGATAACTTTCAAAACAAAAAACAAAAAACAAAACTTTGAACTGATTTACGTTTTAAAGGTCTAATTAGTTTACGTAAGAGAAAAATGTAAAAAAATTATGGTTTTGTTTTAGATAAATTGTACAGTTGTATTGTCTACAAATTCTACAATACAAATTTCCCTTGTTCAATACATTTTCTCTTATTTCGAATTGGAGAGCTATAAGCCCACTTCACTACTAAAGACTCTAGCATGGGATTTGTAGATCAAATGACTCATAAAGCCCACAAATTTGTAAAGCCATTTTGCAATATTTCCATTATCTATAATATTATTGCTAATTTGTATTATATAATTCCAATTTAATTTCTTATGAATCTATCCCTTGAATTCATTTTTTTTCCAGAATCCCACAGGAAAGTGTAGCGTATGTAAATTTGTTTTCTTTTTGTTCGTAGAGTATACAAAATATAAAAGAAATATAAATATTTTCTGCATAAAAAGAAATTTCTAATTGAAAGATTCGGTGGAACGATTGGCGTAAGATTGGTAGAAATTACAAAGTCACACAGTCACACACCTAACTTTTGCACCGACCAGAACATTCACTTCGTCCCAGTCTCCTAGACTTCACAAACAAACAAATATCAGTTCTATTTAATTTTACATTTTAATAACTGACCATAAGGTCCCAGAGTAATGTTTAAGAAAATGTTAGACACTAAACTGAGTTTTTCTTATAATTATTTTAGGCTATAAGAGGAAGAGAATGCATTATGCATGCATTGTCACGATTTCTCTATCATGCACAATATGCTTTTGGTCTTGTTCTTATACGTAAAATACATACTGAAATCATTAATCAAAATTCCATTACATACACTTTTAAGCTACGTTAATGTTAATTGTCGCTCTTTGGATTCATTTTACTTAAAACTTACATAACGTTAACGTCCCTACCTCACACATACGAATTAGGAATCTAGATTTATTTGTAAATAGTACTATAGCATACATTGTGTGAACACGATTTCGATTACCAAAAGTCAATATTAATGTTATGAAGTCAGAACTACATAGTCAAAAGATGATTTCTAAAATCATTATCAGTGGTTTTACTACTACACAAGTTAAACTATGTGTTTACATGGTTTAAAATACATGTTTCATTACGATATCTTCAATATGTTAATAGAAATAGTATTTCAATAAAATTTCAAACTTAGTATATTTTTTTAGAAAAACGTAATAAATTTGAACTATTTCTGTTAAAACAATAATAGCTCTGTGAAAATAGTATAATGACGAATAGTGAAAAAATGTTACATGAATAACATGGATAGTAAATAAAAATAATAGTTCAACTGTTGAAACTTAAAAGCTATGAGCCTATGATTGTATATATCCCACTCGTAAATGAATTATGTCGTTAGAATCGTTACCACATGTTAGCAATGAAAAATAGAAAATGTTATCTAGACTTTTTACAAATGTCAAGATATAATGATTATTATCAAAGAACTCAATTTTATTGAAAGAAAAGAAATGAAGAAGAAAATAGTAAATAGGGAGAGATGCGAAGAAAGAGAGAAGACATGTGGAGATCACATGGGATACTCTGCGCGTTACTCTGCCCACCTCAAACTTCTAATCCATTGGTTTGTAAATAATTCACATTTACTCATCTCTTGCTACCACATTTTTATCACTCAACAATTTGCCAATTTGCATTATATTTATAGTTTTTATTTCAAAACTTTAATACATTTATAATACATTCAGAATCTAATATTGAATTATTGAAATTTAAATAACCAAGCAAAATACACATAACGGTAAAGATCTTTAAAGCATGATGTTAGGTTGTTTTTTTTGTTCCTTGTGGTTGTCTGGCTAATATTTAACGGATTTTTTTTTATATAAAATCTAGCAAATTTGGTGGACCTATATTTTTATTTTCAAAATCTTTTACAAAATATTACCTTCAACCTAACCTATCATTCACATTGTTTTGGCTATCACTCACACGTGATAAAACAAACAAAATACAACAGAACAAGTGAAATATGAAAGAAGATGAATATCTTATTAAACAAGTTTACCAAAAAAACTTGTATCTATAAAATTTAATCTCGATCATATTTTGTCCAGCAATTTGTATAAAACGTAATAGCATAATGTTAATTCATTTTTATACTACAGAAACACTTGATTTTGTTTTTGGAGTTTCATCCTCACCCTTTTTCTCATTATGAGATGATGATTTGGTGCTCTTTCTCACTTAATTACTAACAATACATTTTTTTTTTTGAATTATCAGAAGATTCCGGGCCTAAGTTCATAATCTCCCCAAGCTCGAAACCACAGCGATACATTGTTATTAAAGGCACACCTAACTCCAACAAAAACTAATCTCCAAACATCTTGGATGTATCAATAAAAATTTCAGTGTTAATAGATGTTTCTGTTAGGCTAATAAATTAGGCAAGTTAGATATCTCTATACATTAGCTAATAATATCTTCACTAGTATCTCCTAACAGTAGTAGATAGCATATATTCTGGTTTTAATCATACATAGATTTGACTAGACTATATTTTTAGGTTACATGTGTCTAAATTTGAGTGAGAGATAGAGCATATGAACAAAATATCTAAAGAATTGCTCAAGGATCGATGAAAAGAAAAGGAGATGGGTAGAAAACATAAATGGAAAGTGAGACCCCATAGAAAGTTGATGTAAGTGTTCTGTGTTTGTCGTCAGAAGAATTAGAAAGGCAAATTCTTGACTTTTTCTCATCTTTGTCATGTGTCATGTGCATCTCCATATCTACCAATAAGCTTCAAACAAATATCTACCATGGAACTTAAGAAAATATCTACCAAGTTTATGGTCAGAAATTGTTAAGAACCGAGAAGCTCATCGAACTCTTTGCTAATATTTTGTTGTTGTTGCAAGTCTTAACTGATATCCGAAACCTATATAAATCGTGTTTCTATTCCAAGATAAAAAGTCAGTCGAAGTCGAAGACCGGTTTATTTATTTTCATTGAATTGTAGCCACTAGTATTAGAAGACACCAAATTTGAACTGATCTAGTTTAAAAACTTTGGTTATCTACTTTTGTTACTTGAGTTTCTTTTAACAGTGTATTTAGGTTTGGACTAGAGTGAGAAACATTACAAATACTATAATACATTTTATATCTTATTACACTAATTACCAATAACATTCGTTTATATGATCGAACCAAAGCATAAACTTATTCATCATGTAGAATATACTAATACTACAATGAAGACCAAAACAAATAGTTCAATGAAATTAACATTGACCAATATATCAATGAGTCAATGACCGACCATTTAATTACATCTACTAATCTCCACACAATCTACTACCCATAAATTACCTTGATCATTAAATTGTATTAGTACTTTTACACTTTCATAACCGGTTAAGGTAAACTACTATATATCATTTTCATTGTCACATTATGACATATAGCATATATATATATACATATATATTTAGTAGAATTGGAATTGAATGTAAAAAGGAAAGAGAACTGGTAAAAATTTCAAATTGTGTAAGTGTATGATTTGTGTGTGAAGTAAAGAGATCACGTGGGTAAGATAAGAAAAACGAATTGATGGGTTCATGGGAATGCTCTTATCGCGGATCTTGCCTCTTTTGACCACTCTCTCTCCCTTTCTTCAATATTAATTTACTTCTAATTTTTTCATTTTATCATGTCACAATTCTTTTTAAAATATATTATTTAAAAAAACAAAAGATTGTTTTTGTGTTCACATGTAGGTGTATAAATACATACCAATTCTCTCCAATCCAACTTCAAGAAAGAAGAAACACAAAGCAAAAAAAAAGTTAACTATTTTTCATCATTTACAAAAAGAAATGACTTCATGGAAGAAAACAATCGCAACACCATTCAAGAAAGCGGCAACGTTCTTTAACCAACCGCAGCAATCGCCACGCGGTCACGCAAACGCGAAAGCAAGAGAAGAACATGAGAGAAGAGCTGTTAAGGAGCTTCAAGGTGATGTTATGGCTTGTGGTTATGAAGATGTCCTCGTCATGTGGTCAATTCTTGACAAGTCAAACTCTTCAAACAATCTCTCTTCTTGATTTTTAGTTTCTTTCTTATAACTAAAATCAAGAAGAAGAAAAAAACTATCCTCTTATGTCCTAAAACGACATGAAAAGGATTTCGAATTTCTCTAGTTTTTTTTTTAATGTGTATAGGTTTGTATTGTATGAAGCCCGCCATGTTTGTCTTGTTTCTCATTATCTTTATGTGGTCGTGGCTTTTTCTATTTAGCTTTTAGTGAATTTTTATCCGATGATTAGTTGAGATTCGGATGTTGTTAATCCCTGTGAGATTTTAGTTAATCAAATTCACGGTGAGATTTTTCATTTTCGTTTGGAAAAAGATTAATGAAGTCTTCTTATGTTGGTCTTCTTCAATTCCGGTTTTATTTGTTTAGTTTCTTTTTAAAAAAAATTTGTCGCCGTAAACGGAACCATAGATGAGGAATCGAATATATTTACGTTAACTAATCACGTTGAAATTATAACTAATTTTATTTAATAAGAGAAATATAACCAATTAATAACATGTAATGCATTGAAAGATGTAGCTAGTAAAACTTTGTATTATCTCAATAACGGATCTCTAAATCTCATGGGGGATAATGTTATCCAAACTCTTATCCAATAGCCTTTCAGAAACTAGACTCGAGCTCCTTCATTGCCAAATCTTTTGGAATTTTATAAAAATAACCCCACAGAAATTTCAAGTATTTAACTCATGTGGACACATTCAGTTTCTTACGTATTAGTTTTTACTGATTTTGGGAAATGTATGAATGTTACATATTAAGATTAAAAGGTGCTTTACATTTTGCAACTAAATATCGAATTTTTAGGTGTATATTTTTTCTAATGAAATTTCAGTGTTGGATTGATTTCTTGTTATTGGTTTATTTCGTTTAGAAGGAGAGTCGGTTCAATGTTTTTAGATGTCCTGCTCAAATTTAAAGATATGTTTTTTTTCATATATTATTTACAAATGAAAAACATAAAGTCTCACAAAAATTATTGTATAAACATGTGAGGCTCTAAGTACTTTGTTTAACTTGCATATACTATTGACCGAGCACGATTTAGAATAACTCGTATCAAATTAAACATATTGTTTTGGTTTAGTAAAATCCCGTTTAATTGTTTGGTTATTTTGCCAGCCATAACAACAGATCTCAAACCCAAATAGTAAAACATGTGACAAAATATATATAGATATTACAAATATATCAATAATCTTCACATAAGACCAGTATTAAACAAATATAGATATAAGATTCACAAAAATTTGAACAAATAAATCAAATCAAAACTATATGTCAACCCTTAAACATAGGAAACCCCAATCATTGAACACCAAAAAAAAATCTACAACAATAGAGAAAAAAGTACAGCCGTATGATACAAGTGTGAGGTAATGTGATAGATAATAATGTAAATGATAAGATGTGATTTTAATAAATTGAAAGTGGGACAACATGATTCCTATAACGTGCCTTGTCTTCCCCATCATCTTATTAACATCCCCTAACATGTTCAAACATCTGATCAGAGAGCTGGCCTCACACTTCTCTGCAACCTAACATGGTCCCTTTAAAGGTCAAATCCATCTACAAATTTTGGGAAATACCGGCTTTTCGATACAAGAAAGACATTTATGGCCTATTGATGAGTCTACAAACTATTGTTTTTTTTTTTATCACGAATCATTTGATCTCTAAGGTGTATAAAATTAGAATCCAAAGTTTACATACCAAGAGCAAGCATAAGGAATAAAATCTGAAGAGATACATGGATGATAAAGTTAGGTAAATGTTGCTATAATAAGATCATATTTATTATGACATAAAAACATTTGAGTTCTGTAATATACACAATGTACACAAACGTTTGAAATTTCATGTTACAAGATTGGGAATACCGACTTTTCGATACAAGGTGCAAAAAACATAAGAGGGATATTCCTAGTCTAGTGAGTCTAGAAACTATTGGGTTGATCAGGAATCAGGTGTATAAACTATTATTCAAAGCTTACATACTAAGATCAAACATACTGAATAAAATCTTGAGAGCTTATGCCACAAAACATGGAGTTATGCAATATATACATAAACCTTTCTACCTTGAGAGACTTTCTTCTCAAGCTTATTTCAACCGCATCAACATCATCATTTGTTTGTAGATCCACCACTGATTTGTTTACCATACCATTCCTTATTTTTTCATGTCAATATCATAGGCACAAATTGTTAAAGAGAAGAGATTCTACTTGTCACTTGATCTATTGGAACTGCTTACTTGTCATGGTGAACTATTTGGAGAACCAAGTTTTGCACAAATTAAGGCAGGTAGTTTCTGGCGATGTGGACGTTGCCAAACATTCAATACCGGTTGAATCGGATTCACACAGTATCCGAATCCAATATCTGACTTAAATAACTCAAAATGCATGAATAAGACTATCTTTATTGACCATAAAGTTAAGGGGGATTTGGATAAGTAGCCTAAATTTGTTTGAAAATTTGAAAACTATACCAAATTTGTTAACATTTGAATACTACCCTATTTTTAGTTTGAAATGATATTTTTACCATTAGTTAATCATTAATCATTCTAATTTTTTTTTAAACAAAATAATTTTATTTTTCAGTTTTAAATAAAAATTTATATAATTTTTAAAATTAATAAATATTTAATCCAACCATTTGTTTTTTAGCTTAATTTTTTTATTTTTTATTATAAAATAATTACGAATTAAATATTTTAATTTATTAAGTTATTAATTTAGATATTAATTTGTTAAATCCATGAACATATTAATTAAGTTAGTGGTTTAAAAAGTAAAAAAAATAAAAAATTAACGAACTTTAATATAAATCGATAGTGTAAAATAAATCGATGAATACAAGAAATTAAGTCGACGAACATAAAAACAATAAGTCAATGGTTATATAAGTCGACAAAGTAAAAAGTCAACCAATACAAATATAAATCAACAGTTGAAAACAAGTCGAAGAATATGAAAATTAAGTTGATGAACACAAAAACAATAAGTCAATGGTTATATAAGTTTACAAAAAAAAAAGTCAACCAATACAAATATAAATCCATAGTTGAAAATAAATCGACGAATCTGATGATTAAGTCGACGAACAAAAAAAAAAGTCAATGGTTATTTAAGTCGACAAAAGAAAAAAATCAACTAATACAAATATAAACCCATAGTTGAAAATAAGTCGACCAAACTGAAAATTAAGTCCACGAACATAAAAATAATAATTCATTATTTTAAATAAATCAATAGAGTAAAAAATCAACGAAGAAAAATATAAATCAACTGTGTAAAATAAATCGACTTACTTAATTATAATTTTAGTTGCAAAAATTATGATTAATTAACCATCTAGTTTTTTTTGTTTAAAAAAATAAATATGAGTTGTTAATAAATTGAACTTAATTTTATAATTTACACTAATTAATTTTTAATTGTTAACATATTTATATGATAATTTGTTCAATATTAAGGGTAGTTTTCCAATGTTTGTAAAATTTGGTATACTTTTCCAATCTTCATCAAGATTTAAGGTATACAATCCAATTTTCTCTAAAGTTAATCTATATTTGAAATTCTGTTTAGTACTCTTTTTCTATTTGGAAACTTATATGTTTGTTCACTTGGAGAAACCGTCTTATAGTAAAACATTGTTGCTTAGCTACATTGACAGTCAATAACCGATTCAAGTTTGTTATTAACCCTCAACGGAAATTTTGAGATCCGTTAGAGCTTTGCCGTATGCTTTGTTTTTTTTTTTTTTGAAAAAGTTCTTCTATTGAAATTGCATGATGGTGAAAATACAAACATAAGAACATCACCAATAGTGAGAGAGACTTTACTAGTTGACAATTATATATCTAGGAAAGGATACTAAAATGGATAATTGTGAGAGCATAAGCCCCTATTGCCGTTTGCTTTGTTCTTGAACTCTTTCTTCTTATGTTTCATTCAAGTTTGTAATTGCCTCTCATATTTCTCAAGTCAAATGGTGTTCCATTTATCTATAATGTTTTATTACAACAAGCTCACATGCTAACATTGTCCTTTGACTTTATTAAACCAAACATCTCTTAGCAATTGTGACTTTGAGGCCATGTTTCATGTGAAGAACCATTGAAGAAGCTTGCTCGGTCTTGTGTCCTTCCGCGACCTTAATGTCATAGTTTTGTATGATCTCAATAGCTACTGTCTTCATCTGCAAGAAAGACAATTTTTTTCCTAAGCAATTTCTCGGACCAGAGTTAAACACGAAGAACTTGAAAGAAGGTTCATGTTTTAAGCCTCCATTCTCAGAGATCCATCTCTGGTTTGAATTCAGATGCATCCTCTCCCCACACGGCTCTCATTCTCCCCAACACATAGACTATGGAGTGAAAAGGGTATTTATCATAATTTACAATAGAACCAAACATAACTATGGAGTGAGAGTTTTGTTTATTAAAAACAAAGAAAAGTCGAAAAACCTTGAACAAAAAACATGACAAAACAAAAATACATTGTACAGTAGTTGTGTTTGGTGTAACAATTAAAACTGATATGAAGCGACGTTGAACAATTATTGTTGGAACGTTTTTTTAATAAAATATAAGGCCTTTAGGCCTTATTAAAAATATGTTGAGTGGTGAATTTAGGCCTTATTAAAAATATGTTGAGTGGTGAAGAGAAATTGGTATTAAGCCATTTGGCTAAATAAGAAATTAAAGTAAATAAAAGGATGTGTATAAATGTGATCCATATCTCTTATGTGTAAAATATTCCTCTAGTATATAATAGAGGAAGCTCATGTTATAGTTTAAAAACATGGAGCTTGAGTGAAAACTCACGCGAGCCAAACCGGACTGAACTGAATCTAACCGGGCGTGGGCGTGGTCGTGGTCTTTATTTGAATTCTGATACTTTGATGTTTGAATTTTTCATTCAAATAAATTTGGTCAAAGATGCTGTGTCAGTATTGATGACCATTATTTCACTTTTTAATTGATAAAATGTTACAAACGTTTAGAATTCGAAATCACTCCTTAGGTTATAAATATACCTCTCTGATTCTCATTCTACACACTCAAACAAAAATCTAAAAGAAAAGCTATCCAGCAATCTCACTCTCAAAAGTAAGTTTGTGTCTTGAGAGTATCGTAGTGTTCAGTTTGTTAGAACCGTGATTTGAGTGATTGCAAATACGGTTGTTTTGTGGTTGTATCCTGGGATCCTTGAATCAGTCATGTCGTCGCACTACGGGTGATTCAAAGGGTTAAGGAAAGAGATTCGTCTCGCCTCCGCAACTCTCTTATTCCCTTAAACGTCTTTCTTATCGCAGTTTATCACTGATTCGTAGTGTTCCATATTTTGGTCCTACAATTATAATACAAGTACGAGGACATTCTAAATGAATTTGGTGTCGAGGACCTTGGTTCAGGCTATCAAATGTTTGATTTGTTTTGGGGGCAGAATTAAATAACTCACACATTACTAACAAAATTAGAAAGTCCTTTATCAAAAAAAAAACTAACAAATGGATGAAAAAATTAATTTAAGAATAATGATGAAGAAATTGTAAAACGTTGGGAAATTGAGAGGCCAAAATAAAACAAGGCAAAATATCAAAAAAGCAATCTAAACCCAACAAATACAACATTAGCAATCGGTTGATAGTTGGTGATGTGGTTGATAGAGGAACTCGAGGTATTAGATAGTTTGCACATAGATTAAGAATTCATTTAGTTTTTCGTATTTTTTTAATATAAAACGTGTTTTATTATCATTTCAAAAATGATTTAACCAATAAAAAATAATGTACAGAATTCAAACGATCAAAAACAACAAAAGTACAAATAATTTTACATACAAACTTGAAAATATCATCTGATACGAAAAAAAAAATAACATCATTTATGGAAGTAATACATTAACTCAAGATGTGTTATAAAGTTTGCTTCCTCAAACTTATCATTTTTACCAATATACAAAACTCTAATACATGAAACAAGAGAAAGATTGTATCCAAATCACTTACTATATGAAAATGTTAAAGTTGTTCTACCATACCTCCGTTGTTGCCACACATAATGTCAAGTACTGAAGCTTTGTTTAATCGCATAATCTACTATATGAAAGCTAAATGGTACTTTTCTCCTTCTTCCACATTAGCTTAAACAATTCCCCACAACTTGCTACGTCAAACGAAATTATGTTAGTATCAAACGAAATAACAAACGAAATTATGTTATTATCAAACGAAATAACATAACTATTGGGCCTCATCATACAAAGTTTATTGGGCCTACTCATTTGAAATATCTCCTCATCTTCCAAGCCGTCATAAAGAACGCCAAGAAACACAACTTGAAACCTGTTCGGGATGTTGTTCGTGTACTTCAATGCCAAGGTGTCACTTTCTTTAAAGTCCCCATGCTAACGCTTCAATATCTTACTTGTCTTCCGGGAACTCCGCCTTTTCTGGTCTCAAATCAAAAGCAGTACCAGTATTGAAGGACGACAAATTTTGTTGATGCCATGATCGTAAGAGAGATTTCCATTCCTCTAGATTACCCTCTCCGGGTAAATTCATGATTCTCCTTCTTCTTTTGATTATTTGATTTGGGGTTTTTGATTAGGATTTTTTTTATAACCTTTTAGAAAGTTGATACGTATTAAAAACATATGAAATTCCATATATCAAAATTATATTAAAAAATGTTAGATGCTAGGAATCATCTCTTCTCTCTACTTCAGTTTCATCACTTTCAAAAATTCAATTTAGGATATTTGATTTTATCTCGAAAAATTCTGCATTTTGTATTTCATTAAAAGCTTCTTCCCTAACTATTTTAGGTGCTTGATCGACCCCTTTATCTTGAGCCTTTTTTACTAAGTGTATATGGTTAAAAACTTGTGTCGGAGCAGGCAGAACCGGTCCAATAATTTTGGATTTGCCTTCCTCCCACAAAATTAAAATTATGCATCTTTAAATACTTTTTTAATAAAATTTTATATACAAATTTTCCACAAAAATTACGTTTTAATCGATGGCTTTATTTACCTACATCATAGAGCGGTCTTACATGTAGGATTATGATCATTTGAATACTTTTGTCAAATTTGAATGTATATATACACACACACACACACAATAATGTCATATGGATGAGAAATACTCTTCGAGAATAATTGCGGATAAATTTGAAAACGTTAGGAAATATAGGGGCTAAAACAGAAAAGAAACAAATATAAACGCAAGAAAAAAAAGGAGATAAGGCAAAATCAAAAGGATTTGGTTAGAGAGAGAGCGAGAATGACGAGTGTGAGTGGGTTTGGATCGTTGAGCTTGATTACTAACCACAGTACGTTTTTAGGTACCGGACTTCAACACCGTGCCGTTTTTCTCAAACCATGGTCTTCTTCTTCGTCTCGGTCCTTGGTCGTTGAAGCCAAAACCAAAACCAGTAGCGAAGACCGAATTGCTCGACATTCTCGTATCCGTAAGAAGGTAACTTGTTTCGATTCTTCGCTAATTGCTCTTTAAGACAGTGTTTATTGTTGTTAAGACAAGTTTTAGTAGAAATGAATCAGAATTGTGTTCAAATTTGGGTGTTTTTAGTGTCTGAATAGCTCAAGAACACAAATGTATATCTCATTTGATGTTATGAGCTGATTTGATGAGTTTTGATGTTTGTTTCTTGCTATGAATCTTGTTTTTTTACGCGTTTGCGTTTCTTGTAGGTTAATGGTACAACAGAGAGGCCAAGGCTATGTGTTTTTCGTTCAAACAAGCATCTTTATGTGCAAGTGATTGATGATACTAAGATGCATACCTTAGCTTCTGCATCTACTAAGCAGAAACCTATCTCTGAGGAGTTTGATTATACTTCTGGACCAACTATTGTAAGTTTGTTTTATACTCGGCTTTCGAGAGATTGAATCTTTAGTAACCATATAGTACATTTGGGCATATAATGATATTTTTGGTTATTGGTTCTGCAATGAGAATAGTGGTTTTAAAATGATTGAAACGGTTTATCTATTGAGTAGAAATTTGGTTGGTAGATGATTCTTTAGTAACCATTTAGCACACAAGTCACTTGACCTCATTACGGGTTTTTTTTTCGTGCCTAAAAAACATGATAATATCCACATTATGGTTCGGTATTGAGTAGGAGGTAGCGAAGAAAGTTGGGGAAGTGATAGCGAAATCTTGCTTGGAGAAAGGGATCACAAAGGTAGCCTTTGACCGTGGTGGTTATCCTTACCATGGACGTATTGAGGCTCTTGCCGCTGCAGCTCGTGAACACGGTCTTCAGTTTTAAGCCGTTTTCTTTTCCTTTTGAGAGAAATGTTGAATGTAGTAGAGAAGAACTCGTTTTCCCCATTGCAATGTTGAGGTTTCTTTTGTATGTTTAAAGTGTTCATTGTTGATTAAAGATCCTTTTAAGTTGCTGGTTTTTAGCTTCAAAAGAGATGTGAAACAAATTAGTCATCATTATATAACTAACGGTAGTAGATGGTTTTAATCATACATAGATTTGACTAGAGTATATTTTTAGGTTACATGTGTCTACATTTTTGAGTGAGAGATAGATGCATAGGAAGCAAAATTTCTAAGAACATTGGGCAATCGATGAAGAAAAGTGGAGATGGGTAAAAGCATAAATAGAAAGTGAGACCCCCATAGAAAGTAGATGCAAGTGTTTTGTGTTTGTCGTCAGTACGTAGAATTAGAAAGGCAAATTCTTGACTTTTTCTAATCATTGTGATGTGTCATGTGCATCTTCATATCTACCAAATAAGCTTCAAAAAATATCTACCATGGAACTTAAGAAAATATCTACAAAGTTTATTGTCAGAAATTGTTAAGAACCGGAGAAGATCTTGGATCAGACAATTGTTTTATATAAAAATTGTGTTAAGTGTACGATTGTGTGTGAAGTAAAGAGATCACGTGGGTGAGTTTGATGGGTTCATGGTAATGCTCTTAACCTCGGATCACGCGGATCTTGCCAATGCAAATGAGCAACGGTATTCATACATGTATGTGTATATGGTACACAAAAATATCATGTAAAAAAAACACATGAGGGTATCGTTTCTCTTATTGTTTTTCTTCCCATATTTCTCATCTTTTTAATCATCTTTTTATAATTTCATCATTTCAGAGATGAATATGAAAAATGACTAAAAAGAATGAGAAAGTCAATAAGAATGAGAAAAGAGAAAGAAAACCATATGAGGAACAATATCTTCTAGTGATTTTATCTATATGATGTTTATGAAGATGATATATAGTTATCAGTTAATTTTTGAAGATCTGTTCCGTGTAAATGGTGTACAACATCGATTTATGAAGATGATATATAGTTATCAGTTAATTTTGGAAATCTGTTCCGTGTAAATGGTGTACAACATCGATTTCTTAAATCAAAACCTATTGTGGATACCATGATGATTGACAATTTTATTGATACAAATTTGTTTGTCGAGAGAGTGGACAGTTTAATCTACAAAGAGAGTGGAACCTTTAAGTCGTTTACGGATCCTACTCTGCGCCTACTCTCACACCTTGGATATGTTAAGGAAAAACGTATGAGAGCCGTATTAGCTCAAGGTAAAGTTTCTTAAGTTTGTTATTCTATAATTGTTACATCTAATCATCTTGTTTTAATGTCTTAATCAGCTCTGACTATTTTATTTATCACTACGAAATCTCTCTAATATTAAAGAAATAAATTTAAGTGTAACTATAAAAGAAAAAAAAATAATAGTTTTTCAAATGCAAAACTATATTTCATGTGATGTAAATATAACACATACCTTGATAAAAGTACGAGGTAAAATTACTAAAACGATTAGTGAAAAATTAGATTTAATCTTATAAATACTTTGGTATTTTTAGTTTCAAAAATTATTTTTTTTGTTCAATCAATTGTTTCATGTATAACTAATTTTAAATCTTATTAATTGATGTGGAATGAAATTTTTATAGGGAAGAAAACATATAGATCATGTACTTTTACTTAAAGTTTTTCTAAATTTTTTTTTTTTTAAAAATTGGATTAATTACTTTTTGAAGCAAAATAAAAAGTAAAATAAAAGCAAAATATAAGCAAACAAAAATATAACAACTTATACTTTGCGTGGATTGATCATGATTAAATGTGATTCTGATTTTGAAGTCTACTTGGGAGTCTAAAACTTGTTTTCGAAACTCCACTCCATCACTTATCGGTAGTACGTTCAAACTTGTGAACATATCAACAGATTCTATCATGTTCTTTCCGCCTCTTTCCGTAAAGGGACTGAGAAATTGTGTGGCCATCTCGTTGTCCATGAAAAACAACTTGATCAAGATATTGTTGAACCCCATGACTTGTCTTTTGCTCGGATTTGTGAAGTTCACGTCCAATAAAACATGGGCGCTGACTTCCTCTGGTGCTGACCCGAAGGAAACATTGTTGAAATGTTCCCCGGGAATGTCGAATACGACATCGCTTGGTCTCACTTCTAAGTATAAGACCAACCACGAAATTAATGACACGATGAGCACGATGCAAGAGAAGGCTGAACAAATGCAAAACTATATTTCATGTGATGTAAATATAATTCATACCTTGATAAAAGTACGAGGTAACATTACAAAAACGATTAGTGAAAAATTAGATACATTTTTAATCTTATAAATACTTTGGTATTTTTAGTTTCAAATTTTTTTTAGTTTTTTTTGCTCAATCAATTGTTTCATGTATAACTAATTTTAAATCTTATTAATTGATGTGGAATGAAAATTTTATAGGGAAGAAAACATATAGATCATGTACTTTTACTTAAAGTTTTTCTAAAAAATACTTTTTTTAAAATTGGATTAATTACTTTTTGAAGCAAAATAAAAAGTAAAATAAAAGCAAAATATAAGAAAACAAAAATATAACAACTTATACTTTGCGTGGATTGATCATGATTAAATGTGGTTCTGACTTTGAAGTCTACTTGGGAGTCTAAAACTTGTTTTCGAAACTCCACTCCATCACTTATCGGTAGTACGTTCAAACTTGTGAACATATCAACAGATTCTATCATGTTCTTTCCGCCTCTTTCCGTAAAGGGACTGAGAAATTGTGTGGCCATCTCGTTGTCCATGAAAAACAACTCGATCAAGATATTGTTGAACCCCATGACTTGTCTTTTGCTCGGATTTGTGAAGTTCACGTCCAATAAAACATGGGCGCTGACTTCCTCTGGTGCTGACCCGAAGGAAACATTGTTGGAATGTCCCCTGGGAATGTCGGATACGACATCGCTTGGTCTCACCTCTAAGTATAAGACCAACCACGAGATTAATGACACGATGAGCACGATGCAAAAGAAGGTTGCACAACACCACACGCTACGGCTTGTTCTAGGGCCTATGCGTCTAGCACTTAGACGCCCAAGAGCTGGAGTTCCATGCGGTGGAGCTGACATTGCGGTGGAGCTGCAAAACAGACACAAGCAGATGAAATCTCATTAATGTTGATCATATTCACAGCATAAAAGTGTTTTCAGCGAATCATAACAGAATCATAAGCGTGAAGGAACAGTGATTGCAGTAGCTAAGTTTTTAAGTTTGGTTATGAACCGCTAACTTTGCATGTATATATTCAGATATTTAGTTGGGTTTTTTTAAAACGTCTGCATTTGTTATTTTTATTACAAATTAGGAAAGTGTTACATCGACGATTCTACAACGAGTATGCCTTCCGTCTCAACCCATGCCACATCAGACGGATTTACCCTGCTCCAAGTTGAAGATCTCCTGCAAACTTGTCTCCATTAATCTGCAAATATAATAAATCGCATCTTCTGGGGTTCGAACCCCAGATCTCTTGGTGTAGAAGCTTTAAAGTCCTTGGTCGACCACTGGGCCAATGGAGCTTCCACATTCAGATATTTAGTTTAATTTTAATTTTTTATTTCAATTTTTCTTTGGTATAATAGGATGATTATTCAATTTTGTTACTGAATTAAAATATTTAATAAAAGTATTATTTAATTAACAATAAAACATATTTAGTTGATTAAGGATTGAAATAAATGATGATAATCAATATTTTGTATCGGTCTGTAAGTGATTCAAAATCGAAGTTTAGGGGATGTTATTAGGATTGGATTTATAAAGAATTCTAGAATTTTGAAAATCTAAAAATTTGTTAAATTTGTAGAAAGTTTTGTGTATTTAAAAAGTTTAGTGATAAAAAATTTAAGAATCCAATGATTTACATTCAAGGATCGGGTGAAGAAATTACCAAAAGGAATCAATTCAGGATCGATAAAGAAATTACCAAAATAAATACAAAAGAACGAGTCATATTAGTATATACCAATGATATATATGACATCTTGTTGGTGTGTATTTGTCCAAGCCGGTTTTTTCACATGGACATCTCTAGATGGCTCTCTCCATAGTTACTTCGAAGAAAGGGTTGAAGATATTGATAACGGACAAGGATGGAAAACCAATCAAGAAATAGTTAACGGAACTTTCTTAGATCAAAAGTAATACATAATCTATTTTTCGGTCTATATTCTTGCCAACATAGAGGCAGCGTGTGTGATAATCTCGTGCTTCTTTCAACGGTTTCTGCTTAGCTATCTTTTTAACTATGAAAGGGAAAAAATACCTTCTTTAATGGCTGGTTTTTGAGGTTCAAAAGAGATATGAGCAGAGTAATTATCATAATTTACTATAGATCCAAACATAACTATTCAAAATATTGTCGAGAGAGAATTTTGTTTATTTAAACAAAATGAATACAACGATAATGTATCCAAAATATTATCGAGTGAGAATTTTGTTTATTCAAACAAAATGAATACAATGATAAGGTGATCTCAACGTCTTTTTTGTTTATTTAAAAGTAAGGAAATTTTATAAACATGGTCTCGATTAGTCACTTAATGATGATCACTTTGAAGTTGTCTCTGTATCCATAACTCATGTAGCTTTTTAGCAGTTTTGATTGATGATCATGATGAAATTCTATCTCCCATTTTTCAAACATGACCCAATATTCAAACATGTTAGTAGAGCTCTTTATCTGTCAACTAGTCGCAGGATGATGCGCCTAGCAAAGGACAACATTCATTCACGAGTCGCAGTCAGAAATTGCCGCCGACCGAACAGAGTCAACGTTCTTCTAGGTACCACAAGTCTTTGCTTCCTGCGAGAATGACTCTCACAGTTGACATCTCTAAGGCATTTAACTTAGTGAGGTGAGACTTCTCTCCAGCCCTCTCTATGAGCATAAATGGACTTAATTTAATGGGTTTCGTTGGAGATAATCAAATGAGGCTTAGGTCTCGAGAGGTTATTTGTTGAAAAGAATGAATTTTATAGATTAATTAACGTATTATGGTTATGAGTTGGGCTTTACTTTAATAAGTCCACAATGTGTTTAGTGAATAATGGAGCTAGAAATAGTGTTTGGCATAGTGGAAATCTTGTGATGTTCCGTAAATCAGTTAGTTTGAGAATAGTGGTATTTTTGATAATTGCCCATAAAAATTTATATTATTCTAACCCGAATTTGGATAGTATGCATACGATATTGTTAATAGAGAGAGTATAAATAGGACGAGAGAGTTTATGCATCTTGTTTGAGAGTTTGTTAGAGTTTCATTAGAACCTCCACCATTTAATTTACTTTTACCCTTCATTCACAAGAGCCTTAATCTGGGAAGCAAAAATAACACTAATCAGCTAATCTGAATGCATAACATTTTTTTTATAGAGAATAATACAAATATGCAATGCAAAATTAAAAACGACATAATCGCCACTCATGCTTCTTCAATTATTATCTACCAAATTAAACTAGCTACAAAACCATGGAAAATGAGATAGTATTAATATGCAGACACTTTTAATCCACTGCTGCCCTTTCTACTTTGAAATCTTACTGTTAAATGTAAAAAGGACAAAAATATTTACCTATAATCAGATCAGTGCTATATTCGTTTGATTGACAATTAGTGCGAGTCCGCAAGATTACTTTGCAGTACTTAGCTAAGGGAATAAAGATTATAAAACTTGTTCTACATAACTATGGCATAATAATCAAGATACCTAATCTCCTGATGACCAAAATAATATAACATGGTAAATATCACTCTTTTTTGTTGTCGTGGCATAAAAAAACCTCTATAGAAACGCCTAATCATCAATTGTCTGCACAAATTGGAATCCGAATTGATATGCTCAAATTTACCCTGAGCTACTCTCTCAAATTAAGAGATCAATTGTAGTAGAGGTCGAATCACTGGGAGTCAAATCAAACGATAGGAATATTGACTTCAAATTCGGCTAAGTAAAATAATGTAAAATAAAGACAAAAGCAAATTGAAACAGAGAAAGATTGTTGATTTAAAATTCAATTAAACAAAGAGCTAGGCTTTTGGGTAATTCTCAGGATAAATCAAAATTGCAGGTTTAAACAGAATCAGGATTTAATTAAGAACCGTTCTAGAACTTGGAACACTAAAATATAATTAACCAACTGTCGTTGCGAAAACTAACTATGTCTAAACCCTAGAAAACCAAATTTCTTTGCGAATTCAATCAATTTAAACAAGCATTAAATTCAAGTCCAATTTGTTCACAAAATCCCTAAACCAAATTTCTTTGCGAATAAGTAATTTTGCTCACCTAAGATCTAGTTCTGGCTAATCAATTACACTTTCGTGTCAATCTATCAACCTAAGATAGCTAATTTAGAGTGATCAATTCTAAATCAGAGTTCAAGCAATCTAGGTGAAGAACCTAACAGATAATCCTAACAAGTCAGTTTACCCTAACAATTCATCATCATTCCATTCGAACTACCCTAAACCTAACAAGCAAACTACTCATACATGGAGGCGATGCAAATCATAGCTGAATAATAATGCATAAAGAAAGAGTAAAAGAAGAATTACAATAGGGTTCGAAGAATCTCAAAGTAATGAAGTAAACTTGTCTCCCTAAAAACCCTAAAAATCTCTCTTAAAGCTCTCTAAACTTTGTGTTATAAAATCTGAAGTTCTCATCTAAAAACCTAAAATAAACTATTTATAGAGGTAAAACTCGTGGTGAGCTTTTATGACGGTCTATTGCTGCTTTCGGCCCATTAACTGGCGAATTTCCTTCTTTAAAACGTATTTAGGTCGGTTTCTGCGCTGGCCTGTCGATCGATCGTCTATGTGTATGTCGATCGACAGGCTTCAATGTAACTGTCGATCGATCGTCCTTCTTGGTGCTGTCGATCGACAGGCTGCTTCATATCAACTTCTTTTCTTGCAAAATCCGGCTCCAACCTTGTTTACGTTTCAAAATGCACCGTATTCACCATATAAGCTCCTCACGTGCAATAACCTGTTAAGACACTAAAAAGACTCGAAATACAACGAAAAGACTCGATAAAAGGACTTATATCATGGTCGAAAACCGGTAAAAACCATGATATATCAACTCCCCCAGACTTAGCTTTTGCTTGCCCTCAAGCAAACTAGAGACTAAAACTGAAGTCGAGGTTTGAAAATCGCGAGAACTTACTTATCTTTGGGAACATTGCTTTCGCTTTCTTGACTCTTTCGCTGCATGTAAACAAAGTACCTTTGGCTGTCACAAATCTCAACCATCATAGGTTGGGCCTCAAATCTTAACCTGCAAACCCATCAGTTTCACATCCTCCTAACTGTCGCATACTTAATCGAAGTGATGATGGAATTCTCTCCAATGATATCAACCAAGTAAAAGGGCTAGGTGTGATGTTAAAGGCTTTTGTGTTTCAGTGGAGCTAAAGAGTGTTTAGGGTTACCGGATTTTATTTGGTGGATGCAGACATTATGTATAATCACAAGAGAGAGTCGGGTCCAGTTGATGCCCACAGTTTCTCATTCACATTGCACTCCCTCCTCCAAAACGTTATCAGGAACCAAACACCTCCATACCATAACATGTTCCACTTTCCACATCCAACCTTCTCATTCCTTGGGATTTCTTTTTGAAGGTAGAGACTTATTAAAATGATCATTTCCCTTTCCCTTACTTATTTTTCGAAATAAAAGATTTTTAAATTTTTTTTTTTTTTTTTTCTTTTAACTATAAGGGGGGAAATGATTTTACCATTGTTGTGTATTAAGTCCCAAGGAATGCTTAGCATTGCTGCTCTCTTTCAAGTACTCCTACCAAATCCTTTTTCTGTGCAATTTTTGTGAATGAAAAACTGCGTCGGATCTCTTTCTCTCCGGAGTTTATACACATGCCTGCACATAAAACTAAGGAAAAGAGACTGCATGAGGTTTCAACAAAAGGTTAAGGTTAGGGGTTAGGTACCAACTAAAAATGAGCTGGCCATTCAGGATCAACAAAGAGTGGTAAAAAGAATAAGGAGTCCTGAATGTTTTACTGTCGTGATATCACCAAAGAGAATATAGCGAGATGGAGATCAAGTGTGCTAGTCTGGAGTTTGATCTACTTCGTTCTGCAAATTGCGATAAGAGGGGAACCTGAACTATCATCTGGTTTCGAATTCGTTCCATCCAAAGGCTTCATCGCAACAGCTAAAAGTTTCAAAAACTAAGCTTTGTTCCTAAGAAAGATCATTATTCCCTACATTTTGACTCAATAAAAACAAATTTTTGACTCCAAAATAGAAAACAATGTTAGTAATTACCTCTCCCAGACTTAAACAACACTGTCCCCAGTGTTATTAAATCTGAGATTGGTGAAAAAGAAAAAGAAAAAGTCAGATTTTTTTTGAAAAGAATGAAATTCGGACCTGTTCTGCTGGCCTGTCGATCGATCAACACAAGGTGTGTCGATCGACAGGGCTTCACTGGACTGTCGATCGACAACCACCAGGTCTGTCGATCGACAGATTCGTCGAAAATCTGAAATCTTGGCTCTGACGACTGATGTTGTTGGAGAAATCTAAAGAAAAGCTGAAGATCACTGAAACAAAATACCATCAAGTACCACAGCAAAGAGTCGCAAACAACATGTTCCACAAATTTTGAAAAAGCAAACAGAAACAAAGAACTAACTGACTCAAAGAAAGAAAAATGACTCAAAGGGAAAGAAAAACTTACAGGTGGGTTGCCTCCCACCAAGCGCTTGTTTTCAGTCTTTAGCTTCACTGCAGATGATGTTCAG
Source organism: Arabis alpina (assembly GCA_900128785.1). Taxonomy (NCBI): domain Eukaryota; kingdom Viridiplantae; phylum Streptophyta; class Magnoliopsida; order Brassicales; family Brassicaceae; genus Arabis; species Arabis alpina. The sequence continues at coordinate 8,917,755 of LT669791.1, read as the reverse complement.
GCTGGAGGTGGATCACTGAAATGCACTCCCCCAGACTTGCAAGGAACAATACCAGGAAAGAGCTTCATAGTATTGTCCAACATCTCTTGGACAACTACCTCTCCCTTCTCCCTCAACTCCAAAGGAATGACAATTCTGAACTTGGAGAATGGTTTAGAGGTCTTTCTGTGCTTCTCCTTGGGAATCTTTTGGCACTTGGAACTTGCTGGAATGTTGTCATCACGACGTGGGATGGGAGAAGCCAACTTGAGAACGTTTTGAACCTTCTGCATCTCATTTTCAAAACCCAGCGTATCTCCAACATTGACACTCATACATGAAGCTGATGTTACAACAACTGAAGGATAGAAAACATCCTTGTTGATGTTCGAGAAGGAGATCCGCTTGTTAGGAAAATCCACCATTGCTCCCACTGTTGCAAGGAACTGTGCACCAAGAACCAATGGTTTACAGATATCATCCTTTCTCTCAATGATGTAGAAGTCCGTAGGAACAAGACAATCTCCTATTTGAATTGACACGTCAGGAATGAAGCCTTTAGAAATTGTAAATGATCTATCTATGAGCTCGATATAAGTCCTTGAAGGTTGTAACTCCAAAATTCCTAGCTTCTTTGCAACAGCCTCACACATAACATTCACATTGGCTCTTGTGTCGCATAGAGAATCCTTCAATTCTACACCATTGATCGAACACGGAATCACAAACATCCCCGGATTCAACAACTTTGGCAGCTTCCTCAATGATGTTGGAGCTTGTTTCCCTTTCTTCTGATGTGCTTTTTCACTGCCTTGGTTGATGCATGAAGGGTATAGACTCCTTGGATACGGAATCTTAGGCTTGTAGACACGTTCAATAGTGGTTTCAGACTGACATTCGAAAATCTCTGTATTTTTCGGTGCTGTCGATCGACACTCATCAGGTGTGTCGATCGACAGGGCTGCTGAAATCGTGTTCGTACCGAAAATTCCTGTAGCTGTCGATCGACAACCACCTGGTCTGTCGATCGACAGGCCCTCTGAAATCTCAAAATTAAAGTTTTCTTCAGGAACCACGAGCAAGGCTTCATCTTCGCACTTCTCAACAGTTGGAAACAGTTGTTCTTCACTCTTCAACGTGATTGAATTGGAGAAATGCTTTGGGTTCATGTCAGATTTCCCTGGAAGACAACCTTCTTGTCTCTTTACATTTTCAGCAGTCTGAGCAACCTGAGTATCAAGCTTCTTCAAGTGAATGTTGATGGCTTCTATCTTCCCATTGAGATCAGTGTAGAGCCTGTCCATCTTTCCATTGAGATTAGTGTAGAGCCCGTCAATCTCCCCATTGAGTTTTACTGTCAGGCTTTGTTGCCCCTCAAGCAGTTGTTCGAACATCCCCTTTACGTCATTTTCTGAAGACTTAGCAGAAATCGGTTGATACGATGGAGATCCGTAGTTCCTCTGATTGCTGCTGTTGTATCCCTTGTTCTCTGACTGATGCCCATACCGCTGATTCTGGTAGCTATTTTGGTTGATGTAATTAACATCTTCCTCAACAATCTCAGCTCCATTTGTTTGACCAGCTCCTCGTCTCCTCTCCTCATCAATCTTCTTTGTACTATTGCTAGTAGACACGTTCTTGATGAGCTCCAGACAATCAGCAGGAAACCTGGTTTTGAAATTCCCATTACTTGAAGCATCTAAAGTCATCTGATGTCTCCAATCCATTCCTCTGTAGAAAATACCAGCAGCTGAACCTCTGTAAACCCGTGATGAGGACAATCTCTCTGATATCCCTTGAATCTTTCCCATGCAGCCTTGAAAGATTCTGTCTGATTCTGAACGAATGTGGAGATCTTAGCTCGTAGATCCTCTGAACGTGACTCATCATAGAAGTGACTCAGGAAAGCACTCTTGGTATCTCTCCAAGTGGTCAGTGAGCCTGGCTCCAACTGCTTCAGCCAAGAGGCTGCCTCTCCAGCAAGAGAAAATGGGAAGAGCTTACACATGATGTAGTCTTCCGACACGTTGTTAGCCTTGATGCTAGACGCAAGATCCTCAAACATCTCAAGATGATCCATGGGGTGCTCTGATGGGTGCCCATGGAACTGATGTTGAGCCACTAGAGAGAAGTACGCAGGCTTCAACTCAAAATCCCTCCGCTCAAATCTAGGAAGTCGAATCGCTGCCCTGTTGGCGTATTGTTCTTCAGGACGGTAGTAGTCTCCCAAAGCACGTTGGTTAACTACCGCCTACTGAGGTCTACGATTCGCCTGAGCCAGATGCTCGATCTCAGCGCGCTGGCGCTCCAACTCAACCCTTTGACGATCTAGCTCAGCACGCTCTGCTGCAATCGGATCCTCAAACTCGATGATATTACCAGCTTCATCAATGGGGTCTCCCAGATCATTGTACCGATTACCTTCTCGATCAACATTTTCTCCTTCAGCATTCCGAAAAACTAGTACACCTCGATTAACCATCTTAGTTAACTTTGCTTTTCGTCTGTTTTCTCTTTCCAAAATTCCCAACTCTGGAACAAAATCTGCTAACTGCTTATCCTTGTTGCTTCTGGTTCTGCTAGAAGGCATAAACCTGAAACACTAAAAATAAAAAAACGAAATCAAAAATAAAAGGAAAACTTAGTCAGAATTCTAGAATCAAAATCCTATGGAAGATTTTGACTCCCCGGCAACGGCGCCAAAATTTGATATGCTCAAATTTACCCTGAGCTACTCTCTCAAATTAAGAGATCAATTGTAGTAGGGGTCGAATCACTGGGAGTCAAATCAAACGATAGGAATATTGACTTCAAATTCGGCTAAGTAAAATAATGTAAAATAAAGACAAAAGCAAATTGAAACAGAGAAAGATTGTTGATTTAAAATTCAATTAAACAAAGAGCTAGGCTTTTGGGTAATTCTCAGGATAAATCAAAATTGCAGGTTTAAACAGAATCAGGATTTAATTAAGAACCGTTCTAGAACTTGGAACACTAAAATATAATTAACCAACTGTCGTTGCGAAAACTAACTATGTCTAAACCCTAGAAAACCAAATTTCTTTGCGAATTCAATCAATTTAAACAAGCATTAAATTCAAGTCCAATTTGTTCACAAAATCCCTAAACCAAATTTCTTTGCGAATAAGTAATTTTGCTCACCTAAGATCTAGTTCTGGCTAATCAATTACACTTTCGTGTCAATCTATCAACCTAAGATAGCTAATTTAGAGTGATCAATTCTAAATCAGAGTTCAAGCAATCTAGGTGAAGAACCTAACAGATAATCCTAACAAGTCAGTTTACCCTAACAATTCATCATCATTCCATTCGAACTACCCTAAACCTAACAAGCAAACTACTCATACATGGAAGCGAAGCAAATCATAGCTGAATAATAATGCATAAAGAAAGAGTAAAAGAAGAATTACAATAGGGTTCGAAGAATCTCAAAGTAATGAAGTAAACTTGTCTCCCTAAAAACCCTAAAAATCTCTCTTAAAGCTCTCTAAACTTTGTGTTATAAAATCTGAAGTTCTCATCTAAAAACCTAAAATAAACTATTTATAGAGGTAAAACTCGTGGTGAGCTTTTATGACGGTCTATTGCTGCTTTCGGCCCATTAACTGGCGAATTTCCTTCTTTAAAACGTATTTAGGTCGGTTTCTGCGCTGGCCTGTCGATCGATCGTCTATGTGTATGTCGATCGACAGGCTTCAATGTAACTGTCGATCGATCGTCCTTCTTGGTGCTGTCGATCGAGAGGCTGCTTCATATCAACTTCTTTTCTTGCAAAATCCGGCTCCAACCTTGTTTACGTTTCAAAATGCACCGTATTCACCATATAAGCTCCTCACGTGCAATAACCTGTTAAGACACTAAAAAGACTCGAAATACAACGAAAAGACTCGATAAAAGGACTTATATCATGGTCGAAAACCGGTAAAAACCATGATATATCACGGATCTATAAACAAAAACCCAACTCGTATATTTACAAAACTAGACCAATCCTCAAAAAATGATTAAAAACACCATTTTAAAAATACGAAGCGAATGCAGAAACGATCAGAACATAACACAACCATCTCTTTATTCATTGTTCTCAACTCTTAAGTAAAACAAAAAAAATAATGGTTAGGAATCTTCTTTCCCAAGTAACCTGCTAACCCCTTCCTCAAGCAACCAAAGGCAAATCCTTCAACCATGGATCTATCGACTTCCAAATTGAATACCTTTCTTCCTCAACTTCTCAACATCCTCTCAACATTCCTCGCATTTTACACAGTTTATGCTCGTCCCACTCAGTCAAAACACAAACTCCGTGAGCACAAGACTATCAGAGACAACAAGTACTTCTCTCAAATCCTGCTCAACGGCCTTAACCTCGCTAAACTAATCGGACGGTTTTGAAGAAGAAAGAGTTTAAAAAAAACATCACATACAAATTCTTGTAATAAGGTGATCATGAATGCATTTTTATTGACTTCTTCCGCGAGATAATAGGCTCTTCCAAGGAAATACTGAGGTTACAATATGATGCAACACTTCCGGTGCTTCTTCTGGTAAAACATTGCCAACATAGAGGCAGCGTGTGTGATCATCTCGTGCTTCTTTCAACCGTTTTTTTCTTAGCTTTCTTTTTAACTATGAAAGGAAAAAAATACTTGATGGAAGAAAAATCCCTTTAATATCTGGTTTTGAGTTTCAAACGAGATAAAAAAGGTATTCAAAATATTATTGAGTGAGAATTTTGTTTATTTAAACAAAATGATTACAACGATAAGGTATTCTCAAAGTCTTTTTAGTTTATTTAAAAGAACAAATATTATAAACATCGTCTCGATTAATCACTTCATGACATGATCACTTTGAAGTTGTATCTATATCCATAACTCATGTAGCTTTTTAGCAATTTTGATTGATGATCATGATGAAATTCTATCTTAATATCACGATCCCTGGTCAAAATGGGATTAACCAAGGTGCTATCCGTTTATCAAACTTTCGGATTTCTGCTCAGGGTTTGATTGGTGTTAGATTATGTAGCTCCTTTTGAATTTTATATTCGGAAACAAACGTTGTTTTTTTTCAAAAAGAACGACATTGTTTACTTTAATTTCAGTTTTTTAGTTGATGTTTCTCATTCTTGGTTATGATTTAATAAAATTAAATTTTAGCCGATTTTAAAAGACATAACCAAAAGTTTTTTTTCTCCTTTTTTTCTTATAACCAAAAGTTATGCATAACCAAAATATAAAACTAACCAAAGTGCTCACATATAAAAAAAAGGTTCAGGTCTTTAAAAGAAAGTGCTCATGGATTAAAACCACATGAGATTTGCATACTCATGATAAATAGAGAATACAAGATTCTAAGCTAATGAGTAAGTGTAATTTTTGTACACTTTTTTGATGTGGATTATAGAATAACTCAAGTAATTTATTAATTTAGTTACAAATTTGGCGCAAGCATTTAATGATTAAGCAACAAACAAATGGCTTAAGCAAAGAGACTTGAGAAACTTAAAGCAATGAGAAGTTAATTGAAGATTGAGATAGAAAAAACATAAACCTTGATGTTTTACATTGGTAAAATTTTGGCTATATGTGATGCTTGATAATGATTTACATGTTTGAAAAAATCCAAAACAATCGATTGGTGAAAAGAAGCAAACTCCTTTGTAGCTCTTCAAAGATATAAACAAGAGAGAGAAGAGAGTAAAAACTATGAACTGAAAGGATTGAGTCAGATTTGGCCACGTTATCAATCGTATCTTCTGATTGGTTCTCCACCTTTATTCAGTTTTTGTTTTCAATCAGTTTCACGATTAATAAGAAACGAAAGAGAGATTAATCAACTTCTCTATTTGGTTTATGTTTGTCTGGGTATTCATTTAGTTTTTAATGAATAATGTTTTATACTTACATGTTATGAATTATTATTTTTTCAACTAACTTCAATTTTTTAAGGAATGTAAATAGAATTTAAGCAATTAGATTTCAAAATTTATACCCTAAAATCAAATCTTATACCCTAAACTTTGAATCAAAGTCTCCCTAACTTTCTTTCTTATTAGGGATTGCCCCACGCGTTGCGTGGGTTTAAAAATTCATTGTAAAAGTAGACAATAATTTATAATTTCTTCACTATTTGTATATTTAATGTTACATAAATTAAATGTTTATCGTAAATAATTATCTATGTTAGAAGACTAATCATTTGTAAAAAATTAATGGACATATATAATGTTATATGAAAAAAAAGATAGGTCATTCATTAATAAAAGTTATAGCATATGGAAGACATTTTTTTGGGGATACAAATCCCTAACTTGTATGTCTTTATCAATATTCACTACGTCTCTTTAAAAAAAATGATTGGTCGTCTTGTTTTTCTTGCATCAGACACATCTGTAAAAAACAAAAAATTGATTAGAAAAATTGTAGTATGCTTTGCTTTTAGTGAGACATATGATCTCAACAAAAAAATTGGAATGCATCTTTGTAATTGTTTCATGAGAACTTTGAATCGTACTAAGAGAATAATAGCAGCTTGATTGTATTTTTGTCCCACTCTCTTTATTAATTTGTTGTGATTTTTGTCTTTAGCATCAATTCAGTGGAGAAATGAATATGTTTTCTGGATTCATAATTTGTGTTGGAGTAAAGTTTTTTCCAGAGAGTATTGGTTAGAAGTGTTACTTTGTCTACCACAAATTATTTTAATTGTATTGGCAAATTGGAGTTAAAAACCGTGAGGACTTAAAAAGAAAAACAAATATACATTTTTCTAATTAGACTTTAGCATTTTAACGGTTTTAAAAGTTCTTAAATCATTTTTTAATTTTCTCACAACATTTTGTTTTTGTTCATGTTACTTATTTTTATTAATGCTTTTTTGTAACTCTTTGTTTTAAAATCACAACTATTTATACGGAGACACAGTTTTAAACATTTGTTTTGTTAAAGTGGTTTATTTTTTAAAATTGTTTGGATTAATTGTTATAGTGGCTTTTTTACAAAAATAATTTTTTTAATAGACAAATTAGAAAGCCAAATATGAAAAGAATAGGTGACACATGAGTTGAATTTAAGAAAACGCTACAATATTATATAAGATATATTTTGAAACTGTTTAAAATTTGCAAATTTTAGAATCATATTTTTTGTTAGTATCAAAGAAAGAAAGAAAATAATGACTAATTTATAGTGTAACTTGTTGTTGAAATGAATTAACATTAATTAGCTATTAAATTGTTAGAATTAATTGTCAAAGTTAAAATATCAAATGTCAAAAGAGTTGATAACACATGGTAAATTCTCATTACTTGAAGTTTTGGGAACTTTGAAATATTATATAAGATTTTGTATATTCAGTATGAAACAGTAATTTGTTGTATTTTGTTTTTTTTTTAATTGGGAAATAGATACAAAATAGGGAAATTGACATGAATAATATGTTTTTGGCCCATAATTAAGAATCTAACAACCACTAAAAAATAATTAGTTGTATAACATTCAATTGAGGCAAAATGACTATATTACCCTTAGTGTTTACAATTTCTATTTAAAAAAAACTTTAAAAAACATAAATTAAAATTACCAAAAGAAGAAAACCCTAATTTACTCATTTTTTCTACACATCTTTCTTTCTTTTCTCTCTCTCTTTTCACGTTTCTTCTTCTTCTTCTTCTGTGTCTCTTTCTTCTTCCATTATTGTTTTCTTATTCTTTACACAAACACCATAATCAATCTTGTCATTCTTTGATGATCTACAAAATCAATCACTTTATTTTATATCATTACCATATATCAAAAATCTCAAATCAATGATTAAGATGATAATTTTTATGATTTGTTAAATTTTCCATTGTTGTTCTCTCTCTTGGTATAACCGAGCCGCTGTTAGAGATTGTTATAGTCAACTATATTCTGGAGTCCGTATAACAGGTAATGATAATAGTTACTTATGTATACTATTTTTTTCATTACGCAAATTGTAACAGGTTACCAGATTATGTAATCAACTATGTTATGAAACCAGTACCCATGTTATGTAGTCAACTATGTTATGAAATCAGTAACCTTACAATATTATGAAATCAGTAGTCAACTATGTTAAATAAGTAACTATCACAACAATATTTTTATATAGTCAACTATATTATAAAATCAGTAGAGTTGACTATTGTATGAAAATAGTTAACTACGCTTTTAAATTGGTAGACTATTTTTAAAAATAGTTAACTATATTATTAAATCAATATAATAAATCGTTTCGAAAATAGTCAACTATTTTATTAAATAGATAACTATTACAATATATATATATATATTTTGTATTTTTCTCAATACGAGTAAATTTTTAACCCAAATGTATTTTGTTTGCATATCAAAGATAAATACACAATTGATTGAGCATAAATGCAATTGAGAATGAATTTTTCAGATTTAGAAATTAAATATTGTTAGAAATTTTTTTATCAATAATAATTAAAACATTTAATATGGGCAAAACCATCTACTAATAATTTCTCTATGTTACTCACCTAATTTTCAATTAAAGCATGTTAAATCTTTAATTTGTTACCCAAAATATATTATTGAGCTAATTGACCAACAAAATATCTCACAAATGAAATCAGCAAACCAAAAGCCAAAACGAATTTTACAAAGGAACTGTGGCGCAAAACTCAACATTTCCCGCGTCGGTTAGACCAGGGAAATGTTAACCGGAAAGGAGAGCTTGCTCCGGTTAATCGGAAAACGCCGACGAACTCTCCCTAATCGCCACCATCTTCTCTCCGTTTCTACTCCGGTATCAATCAATCTTCTTCCTTAAAAATCTCTCCTTTATTCATTCCATAACATTAAAGTTAATACCTTTATCCCAAATCTTCCTTTAGAATCCTCTAAATCTCGATGTCAACAACCATGGCAATCTTATTTCAGTAGCCGGAGATGATCTTCCCGATGATTCGAGCAAAATCTCTGGTGGGTATTTAAGAAAGGTTTTGTTTTTGTTGTTCATCTTCGTTGGGGATTTTGAAATTAAAGATTCATTTTTTTTCAGATGATTTGAGTGTTTCTAGTAAGAAGAAACGGAAATTGACTCAGACTACTCTTCTTCAGTCAAGTTTCTTGTCTGGTACAAAACAACCAATACTGGATTTGGTTGAGCCTAGTGACTCTCTTTGCTGTAATGTTGATGATGATGTCTCATGTTCTACAAGTAGTGAGGAGGTTTCTAAAAACATTGTGAGTTTAGTTGAAGCTAGTAATGGTGATGAAGTTATTGAAACGTTTATAGTTGGTAGGAAGTTTAGTGATGTTCAGGGTTTAGAGATTGGGGCTAGTATCTGTCTTTTGAGACATCCGGAGAACGTCAAGGATCGAAACGCTATTAAGGTTTTTAAACCATGTCTTTTTGTATGTGTATTCTGGTTGCTTTATCTATTGGCTAAAGCAACTAAGTTTTCTTTCACCATTAGGTTGTTTATGCAGACTCTGGGATTTCTGAAATGCTTGGGTATATACCCAAAGACGTTTCCCAGTGTTTGTCGTCGTTGATCGATAAGTATGATCTTAAGTTTGAGGTTGGTGACTGATTTATACGTCTTCTTGTTGAGCGTGTTTGTATATTCCCATTGTCCTGCATCTATACCAATTTGTTAACTGCTCGGATATGAGCTGAACATATGCAATGTAATTAAAATGTAGCCACACATTCTTTGCAGGGAACGATAACATCTGTTCCGAAGCATTCTTTTGAAGCCGTTCCAATCAAGGTTGTTTGTCACAAGATGACATCTGATGGTTGGAGTGAGTGTGAATTTGCTGGAGATTTTAAACCTTTGTGGGAGAAAGTTCTTCAGGTTGTTGAACATCAGAAGCAATTTCCGCCTAAAACGACAAGATATCAGTTGAACTTCAACGTATTAGTACAAGAGGTTCTAAGAAGTTGCTCTCACCTATTCACAGCCGATGAAAAGGCATTTTTGGGTATTCACCTATGTTTTCTTCAGATTTTATTCGGTTCCCCTCATGAAGTTTGTTGGAATGAATGATTTACTTTTCTATACTATTTTTTCTGGTTTTGGTTCACAGAATCTTACCCCTCTCTTTCAGAAGATAGCCAGAGACTTTTTATCCGTCTTTACACACGAAAAGGTATCTACTCTTTTAGATTTAGTTTTTGCATTTTCCCTTGTAGTTTTTTTGTGGGCAATGTAATTAACATGGTATAAATGGTACTAGACAAATTGCTATGAAGCGACGTTGAACAGTTAAAGTACAAGTATGAGGACATTCTCAAATGGATTTGGTGTCCCTTTTTTTCCTGTTTTATACCTTGGTTTGTGTCTGACAATCGGGTTTCTGCCTTTTTGAATAAACTTTCTGTGGACATTGATAAAAATCTGATGGGCAGTAGGTAGAATGATGTTAGGACCGTGTCTGTAGCAAGCCATCTAGTCTCACTTGTAGTGTCTGAGCAACTGGAACTAGCTTCTTCGCCAATTTTTGCTGTTTGGAGGTAGTTGCACTTCTATTGGCCACGACTCGTATCTGCTTTTTATTTGCAGATACCTTTCTTTGAAATCGTAATTGTTCTAGGAACACTCTTGCTTGATTAATTGAAGTTCTAGTTCTCATTTTGATTCTGAACCTTATAATTCTTTTGTGAAATGGTTGGATACCTGTTCATTCAGGACCTTGGTTCAGGCTATCAAATATTTTATACCCTGAGGTGTCTGATTCTCTTCAAGCCCTGAAGGATTTAACAGGTAAATGATATGCACTTGAACATGTTCAGACACACACACACACTAACTTCTTTTACTTGCTAAACTTTTCTGTTCTTGTTAGAAAATGCTAATATTTGTATGATGTTCAGTCAGGGGATTTATGACTTCAGTGGAGGATGCAAACGAACTAGGTTACGAAAAGATGAAGGAGATCATAGAGTTGCTTAACGTCACTGAACTTCGTGATATCTTATCAATGAACAAGGTTGGACCTCACTTTCTTAAAGATGTTTGGTTCTCTGATTGGCTTGTTTGCAATATGATGTGCCTTTTTGGTGGTCCAGGTGTCTAGCCGTGGCTCAAGAAAGAGAGACCTGATTAATTCACTTTGTTCTTGTTACAATGATGGAACGAGGTCCGTTTGTTTTTCTTTGTAATTAGATTCTCAGAGCTTCTTTCCTTTTGTAGTTCTCTTTGTTTCTCTTTCAGTTTTGACTTGTGTTTGTTTATCTTTTAGGCTAAATCTAGCAACAATGATACTAGAAAGAACTGGACTATGCGCTAAGATATCTAGTACAGCAGAATCTCTCATATGGCGTGTTGAGGTGATTTATTTGGTTTTCTTACTTACAGAAATTAGTCGACCTTACTTTGGACGAGAAGAAATAACATTGGTTTTATGTTGCAGAGGCTTTTCTTCCTCAATGGAGAACAAGATCTATCCTCTTTTGTTCTGCTGGATCTTGGTATTATCAAATACCCATCTTACAACTGCACTGATTCAGAGCATATGTTTTCGAATCGGACTCAGCTGTTAGCATACGAAGAGGTGTTTACTTGTCAATATTGAATAAAAGAGTATCCGGGCATGTATGTCTACATTATCTCAAAGCTTCAATTGCAGGCCATTGAAGTGGCTCAGTTGATGGATGAGTCTCTTGACAACGAGGATTCTCGGACAGTGTTGAAATGCGTCATGATTGCTGAAACCCACATATCCAGTTGTTCTTTGGATTTTGCGCGAGTAGCAGCATTTAATTGCTTTACAGCTCCATGGGTTTACTCAAAGGTGGTTCTTTTAGGAGTTTCCTTTCTTGAGAATCACAAGAGGCATGTCGAAACAAACCATCTTTTCCTTTACTTTCTCAGAGTATCGTTGTCTTTTGCTTGTTGAACTTTCTGTTTCTGGTTTTAGGTATAACCATGCAGTTAATCTACTGAGGCGGTTGCTCAGTTGTTTCAGTTGTGACGGGAGACGAGGATACTGGACAGTCAGGTTATCAACAGATTTGGAGCATATGGGACGTCCAAATGAGAGCCTTTCAGTGGCAGAGCAAGGACTATTAGATCCTTGGGTGCGTGCTGGTTCAAGAATAGCTTTGCAAAGACGCATTCTTCGTCTGGCAAAACCTCCAAGACGCTGGAAAGCTCCCACCTTTGCAAATCTCATTAAAAACAAGATCCCCGAGGTTCTTCTTCTACTCTTCAGTGTAAAACAAAACCAAAAAATTCCAGTTCCTCTTCCTATCTTGCTCTCAAATGTTCAATTTTTACATTTTCAGGTTACCATTCAAGGGAGATCATTGAATTGTGAAATTGGGATGAAAAACAGGTTTTATGGAGAAGATGGAGACCAATGTGGAGTCGAACAGCTGGCATTGCAGTATTACAGTGGAGAAGGAGGAGGATGGAAAGGAATACATACAGAGAGTAGCATATGGTTAACTATTTTCGGACTTCTCATGTGGGACATTCTTTTTTCCGATGTCCCGGGTGTTTTCCAAACCCGATTCCAGGTTAATGTCTTCACTGAATGAAATTTTACTAGTTGTCTTTTACAACGAAACTAAAGTCCTCATTTTTGTTTTTGTTCCCATTGCGCAGACCGCTCCATTGGACTTAGAGACCGAATCCTTCTATCTAACCAGGAAGGAAACGATAGAGTCACAGCTCGAGAAAGTTGCAAACGGAATGGCTGAAGAAATACTTATCATATCATACGAAACACACCGTGGAACTGCCTGCAGAGGAATGGCTTGGGAACGGTTTTCGTTAGAGGAACTGAGAGCAGCAGTAGCTTGTATTGGAGGTCAGTGTGTAGCATCGCTGTGCCGGCACTTAGCTCAAGATTACAGGAGCTGGTGCAGTGGAATGCCTGATCTACTGCTATGGCGGTTTAAGGAGAATGGTTATGAAGGTGAAGCTAAGTTAGTGGAAGTAAAATCAGAGAGAGATAGATTATCAGAACAACAAAGAGCTTGGCTTCTACTTCTAATGGATTCAGGTTTCAATGTTGAGATTTGCAAAGTAAGACCTGCTTGTTTGATTAAAACTTAATTATAGAGATTAAAGAAACGATCTGAACATGAACACACTAAACAATGATTTGTTGGGTAATGAATTGTTTCCTTAGCCACAATTCTATTTTGGTTGTTGTTGGAGTGAGAACTGAGAACAATGGAGACACATAAGTGTAGATAGAGATGTATGAGAATAGTTGATGATGTTTGATTGATCAAGTAGCCATTGTGTATTGCTTGTACTTTATTAACACTTGTATAATAAAGTTTTCAAAGTCACTTTTTTGGTTCTTGAATCAACTTTTTAGAAAGAGATTTGTAAACTTGGACAAAATGTGTTGGTCCTCATATGTAGATAGATCTTCCTTTGTTTATACCATTTTCTTTCTTTAATTTTGGCTTTTTGTGTGCATTTTAAATCGAGGAATATGCCATTTTATGATGGGAAAAAGAAAACAAGTTTGAATTTTGGTAATTACTAGATGACATTGTACACTTATGTAGCATGGAATATACATATATATATATATATGAAATTCCAAAATACTAAATTATATTTGAAAAAATGTTCTTGAAAACATCAAATCAAATAATATAACAATTAAAAAGTAATCATAACATTGAAACCAAACATTTACACCATCGTATCCATATTCGTTTCAAAGTTTATGTTTCTAATTTCGATTATGAAGCGAAAATCAGACCTTAGACGAAGCTTTTGAGCGACATTGGCACAAAACCTACTATTCATCCATGGTTATTTTCAGTCTAGTTATCTCTCTTGTTCTTACGATAATATGAAGAATTGACCAAGAACCAAGTTGTGTTTCCCTTCTTAACTCTCCAGTTCTACAATACTTGTCTACTACACATCACTGTTATGATTTGTATGATTGCCAAAGCTGATCTACTTGCATCAAAGTCTTTTTTCTTCTTTGTCGAATTCACAGATTGTCAAAGTCTCTAGTGCTGCAGCATTTGCTAAACACCTTTTTTTATCAAACCAAGTTGCATAGGAGAAAAGTAAAGTGTAGAGGTCTACTTACAAAGATTACTAAGATTATAGCTTGCCACTTCTCTTTAAAAAATAGCTAGATGGTGATAATCGGTGTTGTACAACGAAAATAATTGATCAATGTAGGACCAAAATTTGGCACACTACGTGATTGGAGATGGATCGCGATAAGAAAACCGTTAAGGGAAGAGATCAGATGGATAGAGTGGAGTCGAGATACGAAATCTCTTTCCTTAACTCTAAGAATCTCCCGCAGTGTGACGGGTTTTGATAGATTCACGAGTCCCAGGATAAAACCACTGATAATCGAATTCGCAAACACTCGAATACCGATTCTAACGAACTACTATCTACGATACTCTCGAGACTAACTGTAAACGAAAGAGAGATTGTTTGTAATCTGTTTGATAGAATTTTTGTGAAATTTTCGTGAGTTTTCCGGTGTATCAGAATGTATGAAGAAAGGAAGAAGAAGACTTCCTTTTTAAAACTGGCGGAGAGGTAGTTTCTTCAAACCGTCGGTTGGTTTTAAAAACTGACTCCGGTTTAGCAAAACCGGAAACCGCAGAGGTTGGTTTTAAAACTGCCGCCGGTTTAGTGAAACCGCAAAGGTAACCGACGCAGCGTTTCGGGCCAGGCTTTTTAATGCTTAATGGGCCAACGAGATGGGCTTTTATCAGCTCATTTAGTTGGTCCAAAAAGATATTTAGTTGGTCCAAAAAGCCAAAGCCCACGCCCCGCCCCGCCCGGCTCGGTCGGTCGGTCGCGCGTGGGGATTCCCTCCTCTCTTTTACGGTATATAGTCTTTGCTATGTTTTGAACAAAGGTATATGTGTGACTCCTTATATACCACTTGAAAAGTTCCCAAACTTTAGATGTGGGATTTTTGCATATCACTCACTTAAGCCAAAAGGCTTTTCTCATTCACTTTTCTACCAAAATTGGGTTAGACAAATGCCCAATACAAGGCCCATTTGTTTAGCCAATAAATTGGTTCCAACAATCAATAAGTAACTTGATTAATTTTGCCACAAGTTCATAAAGAGATAACACATTTTCATGAACGAGATACTATATGGATTTTCACAGTTTTCATCGTTAGAATTTCGATATTTTGATGATAGTATTACGCTAATACATATTTGTGATAAAGTGTTAAGAAATATTAATTTTACTATGTTAATTCAATAAATATTTCTTCAATAGTTTTGGGCTTTTGCTTTTGTGTTCATTTCGAATCAAAGAATATGCCATTTTAGGATGGGAAAGAGAAAACAAGTTTGAATCTTGATAATTACTAGATGACACTTCACACAAATTTGAAAACAAATATGAAGTAAAGATTATGTCTTGGTCTCATTACGTATATATGTTTTGAAATTTAACATCTATAAGTTTAAAGAAACAATTAAAAAGGCTCCGCCTCAAGACAATTAGAGCTGCGGGAAATATCAACTGTTCAAGAAAATGCCAAAAAATATCAACATACATTATGGAGCCATGAAAGTTACAATGGACCTCAAATCACTATAAACCCAAAATTGAATGTAAGGCACAAAGGCCAGGGTAAAATTTGTACAAAATAATGGAAGAAATTTTTAAAAACCAGTTGGAAACGATTATTAAAACTGATATTTAAACATGGTGTTTTATATTTCATGAACAGTTATTTTAATATTTCCAAATTCGTATATCCTACTGACTTATAATAGATAAAGTATCCTACTTTTTGTATTTCTGGTTTGATTCTCTTATTGGTTAGGTTTGGTTCTATTGAGTTCCTGGAATTTGTGAGTTCCTGGAATTTTTATCGGACAGAGGCTATATGATTTTTTTTGCCAACAGAGATGATCACCCATGTTATGCTCTTCAAGCTAACTCACAACTCATAAGGTCATGGAATTATCTCACCTGCGGGAAAGATAAACAAATCGATTCCAATTTTAAAAAAATTAAATCAACCTTTATTTATTAATTAATATATAGAAGATCTTGATATTCCAAAACTATCAAATAAGAAAATACATATACTTTCGTTTTCATTTCGTTTTCACTTAGTGGAATGCACAAAACTATATACATAAAGAAATTTAGTCAACAAGGACAATATCACACACTTAAAAACATTGTAAAGTAACAGATAATCCATTTCTAAACAACTTAAAAACGTATAGATCAACCTTATAAATACATATTCCAACAAAATTGTTAAAATTTCTTAATCTTAATTAGTGGTTAAACCATGAAGGACCAAATTACGATGTGATGAGTCATAAACAAGTACCGACAACAAAAGCCTGAAGTAAAAAGTAGTTTAACTATCTTTGTGTCTCAATAAGATATACCAAGTCCTTTAGTTTAGTTTAAGTTGACTCTTCTCAAAATAGCTGAAAAATCTTCCTATTACAATATTATTACTTCTCTTCTTCTTCATCTTCACCATTTCTTACCTTTGCAGATCTGAAAGAAACATAGAAATGAACAAAGGAGACTTAACTCCTGACAGAGATCGTCCTATTGAAGAACATGAGATGCAAGAAACCCATTTTAGTCCTGAAAGAGTTAGAAGGAACAAGAATGTTAGAGTTGAAGAATCAGAAGAAGAAGAAGAAGAATCTGTGGAGGGTATATTCGAAAGCAGAGAAGTTCCTTCATGGAAGAAGCAATTAACGATTAGGGCTTTTGTTGTTAGCTTTTTCTTAAGCATCTTGTTTAGTTTCATTGTTATGAAACTAAATCTCACAACAGGAATCATACCTACTCTTAATGTCTCTGCTGGTTTATTGGGGTTCTTCTTTGTCAAGACATGGACTAAGATGCTTCATAAATCTGGTCTTTTGAAACAACCTTTTACAAGACAAGAGAATACAGTTATTCAGACTTGTGTTGTTGCTTCTTCAGGCATTGCCTTTAGCGGTAATACAAACAGAAACTCAAATTCAGTTTTTGAAAAAAAAAAGTTGTGCTTTTGAGAATTTGTGTTTGTGACTTTTTCTCATAAAAAGACAAATCTTATAGAGTCTTCTTCACACATTATTCACCTGCTCTTTATTTCTCTCTTTTCCTTCTTGTTTATTATGAAAACTAACTTGAAACATAATGAACAGGAGGATTTGGGACATACTTATTTGCAATGAGTGAAAGAATAGCAAACCAATCAGGAGATGCAGCTCGTGGAATTAAGGATCCTTCATTGGGTTGGATTATAGCTTTCCTCTTTGTTGTTAGCTTTCTTGGTCTCTTCTCTGTTGTTCCTCTTCGAAAGGTTTGGTTTCTTCTCCTGTGGAAAGAGACATTGAGAATTGAGATGATGCAAATTCTTAAAGTTATTGATTTGTGTTTTGCAGATAATGATCATTGACTTTAAACTAACATATCCAAGTGGTACTGCAACTGCTCATCTTATCAACAGTTTTCATACACCTCAAGGAGCAAAGTTAGCCAAGTATGAGACTATTAACTTTTGTAGCTTAACATACAGTTTTGCTTATTTTTGGTTATTGACTTGTGTGATCTCTGTGTGTCAGGAAACAAGTGCGTGTATTGGGGAAATTCTTCTCCCTTAGCTTCTTTTGGGGCTTTTTCCAATGGTTCTTTACTGCAGGGGAAAACTGTGGGTTTAACAGCTTCCCTACCTTTGGACTCAAAGCTTACCAATACAAGTAAGCATTATGATATTACCTGATGCAACTGGCTTTAGCTCATACTCTGGTTTGATAGTTTTGGTTCTTGTTTTGATTGGATTCGATCTTTTGATAGGTTCTACTTTGATTTTTCTGCAACATATGTGGGTGTTGGTATGATATGTCCATACATAATCAACATATCTCTTCTATTGGGAGGAATTCTCTCTTGGGGACTAATGTGGCCTCTTATTGAAAACAGAAAGGGAGATTGGTTCCCTTCGAATGTTGACTCTAGTAGCATGCATGGTCTCCAAGCTTACAAGGTAGATTCTTCCAACATCACTCACTCTCTTATACACGGCTTTTGCTGAAACAGTTGTTTATTCTCTTATTCAGGTGTTCATAGCTGTTGCTATGATCCTAGGAGACGGTGTATATAACTTTTGCAAGGTGTTGAGTCGAACTCTACAAGGACTAGTATCGCAGTTCCGAGGTAAAGCTGATTCAAGAACGTCCCTTTCACACGAAGAAGACCCTCCTGCTTCCCCATTGACCCCAAAAATATCGTATGACGACCAACGTAGAACAAGATTCTTCCTTAAAGACCAAATACCTTCATGGTTTGCTGCTGGAGGCTATGTGGCTATAGCTGCAGTCTCTACAGCAATACTTCCTCAGATGTTCGGTCAGCTGAGATGGTACTACATTCTCGTCATCTATGTCTTTGCTCCTGTCTTAGCTTTCTGCAATGCTTATGGAGCCGGGCTCACTGATTGGTCGTTAGCATCAACATATGGAAAGCTTGCCATATTTACAATCGGAGCATGGGCTGGTTCAGATCATGGAGGTCTTCTAGCAGGCTTAGCGGCTTGTGGAGTCATGATGAACATAGTATCAACAGCTTCAGACCTAACGCAGGATTTCAAGACCGGTTACCTAACATTGTCATCTCCAAGGGCCATGTTTATTAGCCAAGTGATTGGAACAGCAATGGGATGTGTGGTTTCGCCTTGCGTGTTCTGGCTTTTCTACAAGGCATTTGATGATCTCGGCCTTCCAAACAGCGAATACCCTGCACCATTTGCTACTGTGTACAGAAGTATGGCGAAACTCGGCGTTGAAGGTGTTTCCTCTCTACCAAGAGACTGTCTTGTGCTTTGCTACGTGTTTTTCGCTGTAGCCATAATTATAAACTTAGTAAGAGACAGTCTTGGTAACAGGTGGGGAAGGTTTATTCCACTTCCCATGGCAATGGCTATACCGTTTTTCTTAGGGCCTTACTTTGCGATTGACATGTGCGTAGGGAGTTTGATTTTGTTTGTCTGGGAGAGGTTAGATGCACCAAAGGCTGAAGCTTTTGCAACAGCAGTGGCTTCTGGTTTGATTTGTGGAGATGGGATCTGGACTTTACCAAGCTCAGTACTTGCTATAGCTGGAGTTAAACCTCCTGTTTGTATGAAGTTTCTCTCATCTGCAACTAATCATAGAGTTGATAAGTTCCTGCATGGTTCCTCCTAGTTTTTTTAAAAGCTCAATGAGAAGAAAAGTGTAATGATGTTTCAGTTTTGTAAACAGTGATGCCTTGGTTACTCGTACAGATAGATGAGAGACAATTTGTTGTATCAAAAATGTGCAAACATGCTTTATATATAGCTCGGCAAACACATACTAGTGATAAGCATGATGAATCCAATACAATTCTTCCTTTGTGCAAACAAAATCATCGGTATTGTAGCAATTTCTCATCCCTCATCTCACACCAACATTACTAAAAGAACTAGAAAGTGTTCATTCTCACAGTAAAAGAAACTACAGACCTCTATTTTCTTATGAGGAAAAGTTCTTTACGCCTTTGAGGATGATGCACCCTTAGAAGTTCCAGCTGTTTTCTCCTCTGCTTTCTTGAATAGGTTAGACAAAGTAGCTTGAACTAGCTTACCGTCTTTGCTTTTTGGTTTTTCCATTTTAGCTGGAAGTTTGGTAGGCAACTTGCTTGTTGATGCAGTAGTAGTACCAGCTTGAGATTCCTCATGACCTCTTGTGGAAGACTCAGGTTTCAACGAAGGTTTCTCATCTTCTTCATCACTTTCACCTGAGGAGCCTTCTGGAGAGGCTTCTGCAAAGCTGCAGGATTAGTTTAAAGAAAATCTGTTAGACTTAACACTACTTAGATAGCTCGTAAGGAGAATGAACAGCCAGAAATCCCATAGAGGCAAGGATAACAAAAAAAACTAAGCCGCATAACACCGCAGAGACTTTTACGATGAAATCATCATCAGTAGCTCAAAAGAGTGCGTTTTAAGTCGAAAGGATCATTACTTGAATCTCTTCCCGGAAATTCTCTGAGACTGTCGAACCGGTGTTACTTGAATCTTATCATCCAAAAACTCTCCATCCTCAGATACATAATCCTCCATGTCAACATCAGGCGACTCTGTTTCCGTTTTCTGGCTACTAATTTCAGGAGTCACCACCGTTTTATTAACCGAAACCGCTCCTCCTGCACCGCCTCGAAAATCAAACTCCGTTTTCTCTACCTGAAAACCAAAAACTTCTCTTAACAATACAAGAACATCTCCTAAGCCAACTAACATAAACAAGTGAAAATGTATCATAAACCTGAGCCAATTCTTTAGGCAACTCAAGACGAACTTCTTCAGGATTCTCTTCTTTAGTCCCAATCCACCATGATTCAGAAAACACAATCTGTATGTACACATTACCAACTCCTCAAGACTCAAAGATACACTAACAGAGACATAGAGAAGACACCAAATGTAGTAAGAAGAGAGAAGAGACTAACCATGTTATCAAAATAATCATCACATATAACATTCTTGCCTCCTCTAGAGAACTGAAGTGTCAAATACTTATTCTTCGGATACAAAATCGTCCCAAAAAGCTTCATACGACCCTAAAACAAAAACCCACAAATTCAACAAACACAGAAGCAAAAGGAACCAATTTAACCTTTAGGGTTTGTTCTGATTCTACTAACCTGTGGGAAATTGAGGTAAAGGACAGGGTTTTTAGTGGATAAACGATCGAGATCGCCAATGGTAGCACCGGAGATAGGAGCGAGAAGACCAGGGAAAGAGAAGAGGAAACGATTCTTGCGTTGTGATTTACGGATAATGTCAGTGCCGTGATGTTTCAGAACTTGCTTTGATGGTTTTAGAGAAGTGATAGATCTCGCTGGTGAATCGGAGATTAGTTTGTTATCGAGAGCTAGGGTTTTGAGTTTCTTTCTCTGTTTTGATTCTGCATCGTCTTTCTCTTTTCCTTTTCCTTTTCCTTTCTCTCCTCCTTTCTTTGAGGAAGATGATGCTCGTACCATTGTTGCTAAAGCTTAGTGTCTTCTTCTTCGACACTTTTGTATCTGTGAATAAAAATGGGATTTTTATAGAATTTTTAAAAAACAAAAAATCAGAAGAAAAAAGAGGAGACTTTTTTAATTTTTAGTCTCTTTGATTCAGTTTTCTGTCTCTATCTATGAGATAAAGAAGCTTCATTTTGATATCACCATTGGTTTTGGTTATGAAAGTTTGCATTTTTATTGTGGTGTTGAAGATGATCATCATAAAAAAAAGTGATACTTCTGTAAACAGGTAAGGTCTAATTCTTTTGAGAATGCAATGCAAGTATGTAACTCCTCTGAATTTGGAGTTTTTGGATCATAATATGTTACACAATGGTACTATGTTGCATGGTTCAATAGAATATGGAAGGAGAATGTGAATGTTTCTCACATTTTCCCCCAATGTGGATACTAAACTGATCAAGAAGAGCTAAGTTTTACATCAACAAGTTTGTATTAGAAGAGATTACGCAGCACTCGAGCTAGCGGTACTTTCGATTATAGATCAGAAAACATGAATCAATCGCTATGTCTAATAAAACAAATGGAAGATTTGAATGCATCATTAGTAGGGCATTCATGTAAAAGGGCGATGGAGCGGAGCAGAGGATTGGGTATGGTTGCATTTGGTAAAGGGATTGATAGTATTAAGTCTCTTTAACCACTTGGATTTTCTTTTCTCTCCTCCATTTTCACTTCTTGTTTCACTCATTTTTCTCTTCTTGCTCTTACTCTTATTGTTATCCAATCCAAAGCAGCTGAGCGAGTACGATACATTTTCATAACCAGACTCTCTCAATGACTCCATGGCGTAGATTTGGTTCTCTAAAAGACACACCTTGTGAAAATGTTCATCTCTCATCTTAAGCACACATCTAGCAAGCCTAACCGCTTCGTTTTTCATGAAGAGCGCTTCGGTAGCGAGCTCTCGGTTCTCTTCCAATAGAGAAGCAAGTTTGTAACCAAGATTCGCGATTTCTTCTACAGCTACTTCTTTCTCCATGTCAAGTAACATCACAAGCTTCTTTAGTAACTCAATTGTTTTGGAAGCTTGTTGAAACTTGTGTTCTCTACGATGTAACTCGTGCTTCACGATATCTTTCTCTAGATTTGCAGTCACAAGCTTTGAGACTAACTCTTCAATATCATTATGTTGAGAAGTAACATGTATCTGTTGAAAAGACACTTCAGAACTAATGTCAGTATCGGAATTAATCTCGGGTTTAGTGTGTTGTGGTTTTGAGTGATTGAAACGGTCTAAGAGAGTCGAGTAACCATCGAAGAGATCTTGACAAAGTGAGAGAAGAAGAGGACGTCTTTGGTAAAACCATTCATCACGTTGAGAAAATGTTTCACCAGTTTGGTTTTCTTCGAGAGCTGAGACGCGCATTACTTGCATCCGAGACTCGAGCTCTTTGTTCGTTCACATGAATCAATCAAAAACAAAAGTGAGCGTTATACATAAAGAGATAGAGACTCAAAAGTTTGAATATTTGAATGAGGAAGTTACTGTACCAGAGAGAGATGGTAATTGTAGAAGCGGAAGCTGAGAGGAGTCCATGGATGTTATTACTTTACTCTCTTTGTCTAGTTAAAGAATAAAGGAGGAGGTAGAGAAACAGAGGAGATTATTGAGAATCAAAAACCATTTTTGAGAATTACACAAGAAACAAGTATGGTAAACGCATGAATAATGAGTATATTAGTAATTATGGTATTTCAAGAAGACAATAAAATGCAGAGAATAATGAAGAAAGGATTTGTTCATGGAGAAACACGAGGAGAATATACAGATTCCGAAAAGGAAATAGCCGAAGATATTGTTGAATCAACAAAGAGCATAAAATAGGCAGTAAAATCCGCCTTTGAATACAAACTATTCAAATTTTTAAACACATTACTTAAATCCCATAAATCCAGCCCAATAACAACATAGAAGAGTCATTTAGAAAAGAAAGAAAAAACATGTTTAATACTTATGAATTAGACTGTAATAACGCATTCGTCTCTATTTAAGTCCTAATGAAGTATCTCAAAGGATACAGCACGTATCCTGATCAAAAACCTAGTCAGACATTACATTTGAACACAAAGACGCCTGATAAGAATAGTGATAGGTATTTATCATATCATCAAATCCCTATCTATAATAGAAAAGTTTAGCTACTGCAATGCACACAAATTTCATAAAAGTATTTCACAGAATAAGTCAAATAATTATCCAAAACACTCACAAACTTGCAACAACTCCAATCAGACAAATATCAAGTTTGCAAACAAAACCAACACGAGAATAAACCAAGTTCTAGAAAGTAGCATGATTACAACCACTGAAAGAAATCAGCAGTAGAACATGACACGCTTCACATTCTCCTTAAGTGCAGGGAGTGGCCTCACTGCAGCGTTCACGCTAGGGCCACGAGTGTTTCGACCACCCATGTTACCTCCACGTGCCATGCTCCCACTAGCCATCGAACCACTGTCTGATGTATCTGGCTCCATGTAGAACCTTGCCCTGAACGCTGCAAGATGCGCATAGTATGCAGGCGGCACTACACATACAAACAAATACAACCAACCATATTAATTTTCTTATCCCTTTAGATCATCAAGAGGCCATTTAGAAGGGAATGAAAATGTAACTCACCAATTGAGACAGATCGTGTGCATCTCGCATAGCTGCACAACCCACAAAAGTAGTTTCCATGTTACATACTTTTCTACTTCATCTACTAATTTCATAATATAATAAGAAGATTTGACAAAACAGAGAAAGAGAATCTTACGTGTAACATAAGTTATTGGTCAGAGATTGGAGTCCATCTGCAGTGAAGTTGTTTTCATCCCAAAGAACATGGTAATGAGCTGGTCGAGATGTCCCCTGTCCATAGAATTTTGTTTATAAACACACTTAAGAAAAATCTAATCCACACAACAGTATGTTTGAGATTATATCCGCTTTTTATTCATTTCGATTTTTACCTGAATACCAGCATGACTACAAAGATAAAAGTCGAACTCAGTAGGGTGACAGATTTTCGAATCCACAACAGTACCTACAGCCAAAGAATGAGGGTTTCAAACTGATATACAAGATAACAAGCAACAAGAGCTATACACTGATATAAACTTTTTCTGACCTGGTAAAATGTTTCCACTTCTATCCACACTTTGACGATCATTGTGATTCTGAGCAAACAGCCTCGTGTGATGGCGCTTCTGCACCACCACAAATGTCACTGGTGGCTGATAACCAGGTTCCAACGAAGCACAGGCCTGAACATGATTGGAAATTAAAAATCACAGTTAAAACAAAGACAGTTAGAGGACCAAACGAGTCATTTGTTACAAGCAACTCTTACCTTACGAATAGCATCAAGCTCGTAGAGCAACACTTGATAGAATTGTCCTTCGCTGACTCCATCCCTATGGATTATTACCATGTAATACAACTTTAGATAAGAGAAATATCAAAATTATATAGTAAGCTAGGTACCAAAAGAAAGGGTTAGTACCTGTAGAATATGATCCTTAGTGGCTTATGCCCAGTTGATCTGCGGAAGGCAATCAGCAACTCCCTGTTCCAAAGGAAAAAGAAAATGTAAAAATATGTTATATAAGAGGAAGCTGAAGCAAAAAATACAGATAGGAAAGTTGATAATATCATGGAAACATACTTGATCATGCCACCAGTCACCACCCCTTTCTGAGGATCCTTCCATTCTTTGAACAGATCCTGAATGAGCTCCTGCCTATGAGCTTGAGCACACACCAATCCAGCATACTTGGTAATTTCAGGCCAATCCTGGGATGCCACAACCTGAACCACATTACGTAAAAAGTCAGGACAATATAAAGCAGTTCACTTAAAAAGATGTTACAAGAGAGAAACTTACAGCAGCAATTGAGGGGCTTGAATCTTCTCCAGGGTGAGGATGAGTGACATCAGCACCAAATATGATTGTGGGCCTGTCACTGACTAAAGGAATCCTCCTTGATAACGCATCAACAAGGACTGTGTTCCTTCCACCGACCTTCACATTAATCTTCAAAGCCACATTAGCCATATACTGCTTGCTCATCTTAAAGACATGCTTGGTCAGGCAGCACTGAGAAACAATTCCAAGCTCAGTCTCACAGATACGCTTCAGATCACCTACATGGGATGTTTCAAAGGTAAGTAAAGAGGTGTGTTTCTATTGAAAAACAGACAATGAAATACTCTAGAACATGACTCATACCATATAATGATCCATTGTTGTCAGGCAGAATGACAATAAGGAGATCAATCTCTCTTCCTTGAGGGAGCTTGGTCGTGGCATCTTTATAACGAGCTGTTAAGACCTTCTCCACTTGTTCAGGGCGAGCACTAACTACTGGGACGACTGGTTCTGGATTAAATAGCTGCAGATAAGAAGTATTCAAATATCAGGATAGACAAGATTAATGAACAGACCACATTGTGCTTCACAAAACTTACCATGCCAGAGGTTTGGCACATCTGAGCAAGTTCCTGACAAAAAGTACGCGCTAAATTGTCCTGCACTCCCCGAGAAAAGTTGATGCACATCCAATTACTCACTGTTCCTCCATTGATCATTTTCTGCATCATAGACACGTATAAGCCAGACAACAACAAACAGTTTTGTGATTACATGCAAAAAAGAACACCCAAAAAAAAGTGAAAAAACAAAATGTGTGTCCACCAAGCTATAAAACAAAACAGAAATAAATATAAGAATTCTGTTGCTACTTGACCTGGAAAGACAATACTAACAAGATTTAAAAATAATCACATCAAAAAGGACAGCGCAATTAGATAGGTAACACGAGCAAACAACATTCAAAGTGCAAATGAAAACCAAAAGCATAACAATGCATAGGATTGTTTCATCTACGTACTTTGTTCATCATGTTCCACTGACCAACTTGTGGCAGACAAGTCCCTTCCCTTCCAGATTCGTGATACTTAAGCTGCCAGGTAAAACAGTAAAATCATGTTGATACCCTAATTTGAGAGAAAAAAATTGTAGCATCAAAGAGATTCAGAACGATTACTATACCCATGGTGGAGGTAGTATACGGGCTTCCACAGAAGCAAGGGTCGCACTTATTTTGATGCCAAACTCCTTAGCATAGGGATCTTTAGCATAGTCATTGAGTTGTACAGTCTACGCAATCAGAGAAAATATCAAATCATGTTAGAAATAAACAACCAAATCTTCAACAGACTACAGATGTTGAATCAACGTGCTAACAAAATCTCAAGTCATTAGGTCTACATCTACCAAAATTTCCACCAAGCAATAAATAAGCATGCAGCTAAATTAAGAGCACAACTCTAAAGATCACAATTCATCAACTAAAGGCAACATCTCAAGGAAAATCGTACATGTAACCAAGCAAGAAGAAACAGGCTCTAAAGCTATCTACTCCATTATTATGAGTCTATAATCACCAGTTATTGTAAATGGAAAACAAAGAAGCATACCCTCATAATATCGTTTTCTCGATCTTTAGGACGCTGACAAGTAACCTTCAACAAAGCAGTGATCTGTCTCTCGTTCAACCTTTTTGAGTATCTCTGACCCTCAACAATCTTACAGACCTGTACAACAGTACATTAGCATTGGAGGTATTGGTTAGATAACAAAATTGATGATAAGTTTCACAATTACCTCCATTGGTAAGTAATTTGGCCTGTTAGAATTCCCAACTTGCAAGCAAGGTAGTTGAGTGTGCTGAATGCGAAAGCCATAAGTTTCGTGGAAGTATTCTACGACAGACTTCTGGGTATTTCTTTCATCCACAGGAAATCTGAGAAGGATAATATACAAAACAAACATAAAACTTCTGCTGCCTCAACATTTTTACAAAAATAAGAATGAGCAAACGAAATCAAGCGCTTACGTCAGTTCTCGAGTGGCCACAGCAGTCAAGCCAGAGATGCGGTACTTTCGGCGCATATTTCCCCGATGAGTCACTTCAACCTTAACACCTCTAAGTGCCCTTTTTATCTGTTGACAGAAGACGATTTGATACATTAAATACAGGAAAGTTAAAGAATGCAACATTTTGCTTCAGTAATAGAAGCATAATAAACACTCGTCACAAGTAAAAGCTGATCATACAATGATAACCAGAAAATGACAATTGAATCATACCTTCACTCGATCAGAATCAGACAAAGGTCGACCTACAATATCGCGGTTCAGTAACTGGCACACAAAATCAACCACAGCAAGTGGCTCGATGAAAGCTGTTGATGACATATCTACAAAAGAGACAAAATTGCAGCACAAACATTGAGCTGAGACATAATAGCAGATCCAGATATGAAAATTTAAGAGTAGTTAAGTAAGCCATCACACCAATATTTAGTGATAATCCCATCTGTGTAGGACGGATGCTTTGATAAAATCCACGCCAGCTCTCCAAGCCATCCCCCAATGGTTGTTTCCTTCCTATGTCAGGTGAATAGAATGACCGGCCAACAGGACAATACCTGGGGCTAACATGTTAGAAAAGCTAAAACAGCTGAGATATGTAAGCATGATAAATGAGTAGCAAACATCAATGGGATGATGAGTGAACGTACTTGGAGGTAGGCAGCTCACGAAGAACAATGTCAAGAACCTGCAGAGCTTCCTGCGGGGCATCAGCTTGTTTCCCCTCTAAAAACAATCCTAGGTGATGCAGATCAGCACGTGCAGCTAGCTTGATCACAACCTTGAATTCTCTTTCACGTCTGTAAAAGAGGAAATGTATAATTTACTAAAACCATACTTAATATACGATGATAAGCAAGTAAAATATAAGAAATAGACCTCTGTCCGCCAGCCCCTTCTTCCTCGTCAAGTAGGGTGATTCTGAACTCCTTGGAGACAAACGGAAGTGGTCCAGCAGTGTACAGACTTTTTCGACCATCATATGCAGGAAGTCGCCTTCCAAGGTGTGAGTCACGGTATAGACTAACTAGTTGTTTCATCACAGCACGATTAACACCCCTGGATGTAACTTCAGGAGTAATAGTAACCTAACAAACATAAAGAGTTCACACAATATGTCAGTACTATAGCCAAAAACAAACATTAGATGCAGTTTTGCTAATTCTAAGGAACAATGGAGTATAAACTTACATCATATTGGTGCAAATCTTTGTCAGGCAACTCAGCAAAGAAGTGGTTAGCTTTTACAACGCATTTCCGGCCAACAGTTCCCTTACCAGGCCTCATTGGAAACTTGTAATGCTTGCTGGACATGGGTATAGGCTGGACTGCCTGACTTGTAGCTCCTTCAACAGAGAGCTGTTCAAATTGCTTTGCCAGAACTGGAGGATCTGGCATCGGAGTAGGACTCACCTCAGACGGTGTTGGCTGAGAAGAGGTAGCTTGATGCAGCTCGGGAACTGACTGTCTCTGCGGCGGTGGTCCAGCAGAAGGTCCAACTCCGCGACCACTGCCATACCCTCCTCTACCTCTCTGTTGAGGAGGCCCTCCTCTTCCTCTACCCTGATAGTCCTGTGGTCCACCAAACTGTTGTTGTTGTTGCTGTTGAGGCTGTTGAGGCTGTTGCCCATATCCACGACCACCACCACCACCACGACCTCCCTGTTGAGGATTATAAACTGGTCCACCTTGTTGGTGTTGTCCTCCTCCCTGCTGTGAACCACCACGCTGTGAACCACCACGTCCACCACCTGAGACTGAACCTCCTTCTCGAGGTGGTCCACCACCTTCACGAGACCCAGAGCTCTCACCTCCCTCAGATGGAGCATCAGTTCTTCTCTTTCTCACCATTCTGTTTCCTGAAACAAATAACAGCAAAACAAAAACACTGAGTCAAATCATCCATCAAAAGCAAAAAAAAACACACAACAAACACTAATCAAGCATCAAAGAAAGAAAACAAGCACAAAACTTCAAAGACAACAATTAAATAAAAAAAACCTTAAATATCTTCAAAGACAAACGTTACAAATGAACAATAACAGCTAATAAACCAGAAATTTCAGAAATCAACGAAAATAAAAACACAAATCTATCAGTTACCGATAACTCCAAAACGAAGCACGAACAAAAAAAAACCTAATATCTTCAAAGACGAACACAATACACAAACGAAAACCGCTACGAAACCTAATAGATCCGAAATTTCAGAGATCAAGAACAAAAAACAACGAGTAAACGAAAACCCCAAGAAACGAAGCAAATCCACCAAATCGAGTCAGAAAACCCTAGTAAATACACAGATCGATGTTAACAACACCGTAAATCACCTTCAATACAACTATCTCACGCCGGAAAAATCTCCGATTGACCAAACACACCGTCGCAAAAAACCAACCCTCTCTTCTCTCTCTCTTCTCTAAACCAAAAGAGATAAACAAAGAAGAGAAAATTTACTGCTTAACACTTTATATTCCACTCTTCTTTTTTTCCTCCTTCGCAAAGCAAACCCTTGTTCTTATTAAAATTACGAAACTACCCTCAGACTAAAGAGCAAAAGCAAAGCGTTGGTTTGAGTAAACTACGAAATTACCCTGGGAGAAAGAGCAAATTAAAGAGTTGGTTTGAGTAAATTACGAAAATAGCCCTCAGCGTAGAAATAGCTGGCAAATGATGACATGGCGAGTCACGGTTGGGTCTTTCGTAATGGTGACTAAAAAAAGTCGTGTGTGTAGTCTTTTGTTTGTTTTGTAAAATGCGTTGATGACGTGGAATTGCATAAATGTTTTTTTTTAATTTTTAATCCAATCCTAAAGAAAGTTCTCGATAGTAACAAACAAAATAATTTTGTCGTGTTATTCACCAAATCTTTTATTTTACAACGGTTTTGTTACATATTTTTTGAGCTGATCCGTTTAGTTAATTAGCGTAATACTTTTTCATAATAATGTACTAATTAATACCTCGGTTAATCTTGGATGATTAGCATTCATTTCTTATTTTATTTTTTAGACTTTTAGTAAATATATATATACACGAGATATTAATGCATGCAGTTGATGCAGAGTTGCAGATTAATCATGAGACTGGTCATTTGGGTTTATTTATAAATGTTTATTGAATAATTAAGTTATATTTTGTCTTCGTTTACTCAGTAACAGTCATATTTTCAAATTCGGTTGGTCACGTGCGAAAGATGAAACATGAGAGAAAATGTCACTGATAATGAAATTTGTAACGATTGTCGAAAGAATACCATTTTCATGCAACGAAAGGTAACGTTTAATTGTTTATTATAAAAAACACAAAAAGGTTAATTAACAATAAAAGATGATTAAGGGTACTCAGTAGTTAATACGTATAAACCATCATTTATAAGTATGTTTTTGAGATCAGATCAAGAACAAATGAACAATGTACGTAATAATAAAGACTCGAATACTTTACATGCATCAGCATATATATATGGTGAGTCTGGCTAGAGCCGATCAAGCCATAAGGATAAAGATCGAAGACATTGGTTTACTATAGTGGTTGGTCATATCCAAAGATAGTCGCTTTATAACGATTTGTTTTAATAAATAGGTGAAATGAGGTTTTAGCAAAAAAAAAAAAAAAGGTGAAATGAGAAAGTTTTTAGACATTTTCTGAAGAAAGGAATATTTAGAGACGTGAGAAGTTTTATTTTAGGTCCGATTGGTAATCGAAAGCGGTACAAATTTTTCAAACTGCAGCGGTAATCTGTAAGCTGGAGCTGTATACATAGTGAAAAGCTGTAAAAAAAAATTGTATAAAAAAGCTGAGTGTAACACTGTTGATAAAATTGTTGGTATAGCTTTTATGATTGATATGATCTAAAACGTTACGAATTGTAAAGTGGCGGTATGTTTATTAAGATCGTTACCAATTAAAGCCTTTGTTTTTATTACTAGATCTTGTGTCGTGTAAATGGGCATGGATTGTATAATAAGGTTATATGTGTGACGTGTTTTTTGTTTCTTGTTGTAATTTGGTAAAAGTTTAAAAGATCTTTGTCTAGCTAACCTTTGCTGCAAAGAAGACGAATTAGTTATGTTGCTCCTATTTGTAATTTCTATAGTTATAGCACTAATGAAGTATTGGGTTTTTCTTTTGAACTAATTAAGTGGTTTTTTGGGTGTGATAAATCTGCGAGTTTAGTCTATAAATTAAGTAGCTATAAACATTAGTAAAGTCACCTCATAAACTTTATGTGTATGGATTGTAAATTTTTAGCAAAAAATATAGATATTATAGTTAGAGCTTTTAGAAATATATTAAAGTGTTTTAGCCTAAGAAAGTTTAATTTTTTCCTTTTGAAATAAGTTTAAAAATAAGGGATAATTTGCTTACTAGCTATAAAAAAAATTAAAACTCAAAAACTAGCCAAAACCCCTAAATTTAATGGTCATGGTTGTGCCACATAGGTTAGTTTTGGTTAGTTTTGAGTTTTAATTTTTTTGATGGCTAGTAAGTAAATTATCCCTAAAAATAATGTTGAGAGAGATATTTGACTGAATAGGTCGAGTAATATTCATTCTTATTATTGAATTCAGTATTTTTTTTTGCAAATAATCCAAAATTCATGTTTCATAAGGTTAAGTAACAAAAAAAAAGGGTGTAATTGGTCAGTTTTAATTTACAATAATGAATTTTTGATGTAAATTAATTTTTGTAATCTTGGACTGTTGACTAAAAAAGAATAATTAAAAATTACTTATAATTTGTTTGAAAAAGAAACATTGTAAACTATTTTTGATGTAAAATTAATTTTTGTAATCTTTGACTGATGACTAAAAAAAGAATAATTAAAAAACACTTATAATTTGTTTGAAAAAGAAACATTGTAAACTTAGTTGGTAAGTTTATATATTGGACTAAAAAGCTGTGATTGATTTTTCAACACTTAAGTCAATTTTCTGACCTTGGGTCCCAACAGAAAAAATGGACGTAACTTAACAGTTAACACCAACGACCTACGGGACTTATTGAACCAAGTCTATGGAATATGCTCAAGGGTCAAGTTATGCATTGAGTTTTTTTGTTTTTTTATTTAGCAAGGAATACAAATAGGATAAATTAGAACTTATGGGGCAAAATTGAAATAACCTTAAAAACTTTTATATAATTCTTTCGTTTTCATAGAAATATGATATGTTTCATGGAAGAGTCATACATTTTTTGACAACTTTGTTATTTTCTAAATTGGGTAATTTGGTTGGGACTCATCACGTGGTTTGATTTCATATTTTAATGTCTTGTTTAAAATTTTATTTTCTTTTTCATTTTTGTATTGATTTGACGGATCTTATAGTTTCACTGGTTACTTTGTTCTTTACCTCAAATTGGTGTACTCAACAGAAAAAGCTAATTGATTGAAAAACTATTTGAAATTTATTTCATAGTTTTGGTAACTGAATTTTCCTATACGGACGATACATCAGTTGACACAACGATAGATAGATATCAATGAAAATGCATAATAACAACAAAATGTTGATTTCAAAGAAAACAATAATTGTATTATTGACTATTAGAGAAATAATTAATTTTTGGTACGTAGGGCAATATAATAATAATGTGGACACTATCTTGATTCATATAGATATTTTATGCATTCCATCAATTACTTACTCCTAAGATATTTACTTCTGAAATACGCTATACGCTAGACATACGATCAACCACCGTATAACATATAAATGTATATACGGATGTTTATGCAGAGTATATACGGTCAATATTTTTTGAAATAAATATATGTATAATAGAATAAATATACAACTTATACTGTAACATATAACTAATTGTTAATATAATTTATTTTAAAAATTATAATCATGAAAATATATTAAATATATAATTAAAACATATATATATAAGAAAATTATAACCATTGATCATCTCAAGTAGTTGAAATTAGACAAAAAAAGAAATTCAATGTATCAATTTTGTCAAAATATTTATTAAAAAAATACATAACGTTTATACGGCGTATATACGGCTGTATAGCTGTATAAACGACCGTATTATCGCTGTATAAACGATTGTATAGTTTAATCTGTATTTTTAATCGTATAGCAAAAAAACGGTACACTCATTCACTGTATAACGTATGGCGTATATACGGCCGTATACACTGTATTTTAGAACACTGATCTGCATACATTATAGAATGCAAAACTTAATATTCGAGGTCCAAGTACTATATTATTTACACGCAATATTGTAACAAGTCTTGAACTGTTTTGTGATTTGACTTGAATAAAAGAATCAAAATCGAATTACTAGCTCTCAGTAATATGATTTGTATAGTTCAAACAGAAATATTATGCAAGTAAAAAAATAGAAAAGTAGTAGAAAAGACAAATAAAAACACCAATGATTATATATTTGACTATTACTTACTTATTCTCGGTTATTCACAAAATTTCCAAATACTCTGTTAGGAATAAAAACATCAATGATTATACATGTCAATTTCAGCCACATTCAAGAAGTGAATTTAACTTTTACTTTGGACAAGTGAAATATCCAAACACGAAAACAAATGTGATATGTGAAAAAGCATATACTCAGAATCAAGATAGAATGGTTCTATGAAGAAAGCCAAAGAAATGTAAATCTAAAAACTTTGATTTTATTTATTCACAAAATTAAGATTACTTTGCCTGGTGGTTGCAACCATCTCTCTATAACCTTATTAACATAGTCCCATAACTTAACCATCCGTCAAGCCATTTTAACTTTCTTGAGCTCTATCTCGCAAACTCAAACCTACTACTAGAATTAGTATATATACTGTATACAAATTGAAAATGTTTGTATTAACATCGTAAAATGTTTGGATTGTCTTGGTTGTATTTGTTTGCCTCGTTTAGCTTCTTACTCTGTATTTCAAAACTGTATTCCAAAACAGAGGTTCTTAATAAATTCATCAGATGGAAAAAAAAACATCGTACAACAAATGCAATGGTTGGAGCATGAAAAATAATGTTTAGACCATATTATCAGTGTCCACACTCCACACCATTTATTTCCCATGAATTCGTTTGGACACATCTTTTATTTATATAAACATAAATCATTAGAATAGAACACACACAAATGCAAATTTATTCCCTCTAATGCAATGCACAAATGATTCAATTTGTCTCTTCTTCACAACATAACAAATCACGTTTTGTTCTTGCTAAAACATTTTCCCAACACCATCTTTTCTTGGGACGGATTCTTGAACATCCATTCGACGCCAATTACCGATCAGTGAAGCCATTTGATCAACCTTATCATACAAGCCTAGAAGCCCACCAGTGTGTATGAACAATATCTTCTTTCCTTCCCAATTTTTGGGATCTTTGGTCATCTCATTTATCAATCCGTACACAGCTTTACCACTGGATAAACACTCGAAAACCCAAATGTCAAATCTCGATATATATATATATATATATATGTGATACGATGTTACTTTGAGAGACGAAAGAGGTGATCTTGACCGTAAGGAACAAGGATGAACTAGAAAGACTAACATACCTGTAAACAGGATCAAGAACAACACCAGTTGCATTTGCTACATCCTTTACAAACTTAAGCTCCTCTGAAGTGCTCATCGCATATCCTATTCCTTTGGCCTGCAAAAAACATAAGAATCAAAAGCAAAATCTGTATACTACAGAGAAAGCATTGATCACAAGTTTTCATTTAGTGGTGTTTGCTAAGGATCCACGAGAATTCACTAACGCGAACTAGGCAATAACATTAACAATTGCATAGGAAGTCTAGAGTCCCTGCAAAAGTAAAACAGAAGCCTAAGATGCTTATGACACTCACATTGTGGATGTTAACAATATCACGAGTGTTAACACCAGCTTGAAGTCCATCCAGAAGGCCTTGGACATAGTCATAGAAGTAATCAGGATCATCGCAAACCGAGAAGGCATGAACCTGTACAATGAATAAAACTTAAGTGAGCTATATGTCTACTTCACAGTGAGTAATACACCTAAAACTGAAGAAAAGATAGGCACACCTTGGCTTTTAAAGCTCCCAACCAAGACCCCAACGAAATACCAGCAATTGTACCACCACTAGCAATCAAAACCAAACCAAGATGAGAATGCAGCAAGAGAAAAGTAAAGAATACGAAACAAAGTCAGTAGCAGAAGCAGAACCTGCCACATGCAACCACAATATCATCAAATTTGAGACCATCATTCCTACTTTTTAGCTGCTCCTCAATCTCCCTTGCTGCTTCGATGTAACCCCTACACGATTAGGGTCCGGAATTCAGCATTGAAAAGAGCGTAATCCTGACTCGTTAAGAAATTGAGTAACCTCTAACACAACCAGAACCATAAAAGGGCGTAATCCTGCCTGGTGATCATGTCTAGTTAAGCAATTGAGTAATTATCCAATCTAAAACAAGTGATAAAACTACAACACATGTTCCTACACTAAATGCAGATAATCAAGCTGCTAATGAGAACACAATCTCACCAAGTTCCCAAAGAGTTAGATCCACCAACTGGTATAACATAAGGCTTTCTTCCTTCTTTCTCCAACTTCTCTTTCAATGCACTAGTAAGAGCCTATTAACACCACCACAAACAAGAACAAACTTTCATCAACAATCCACAAAAACTCATATGTTCTTTAGCAAATCAAAAGATACACAAAAGAACTAAACCTCACTCCCAATTGAAGAATACTCTTCTTTAGAGATCAAATGAACATTAGCACCAACAAGACGCTCAACAAGTAAATTCCCAACCAACCCAGGATCTTCCTCAGCAAGAAGCTACACACACACACACACACACATTAACACAAAAGAGCGTGTAAAGGTGAATCACGAAGAAGAAGAAGGAACCTTAGAGGTACGAAGAATGAGATGAGTATTGAGATTAAGATAGTTAGAAGCAACAGCTGTAGCACGGCAATGATTGCTTTGAATACCACCGATAGTGATTACAGTATCGGCGTTTTGTTCAACCGCTTCCGCCATTAAGAATTCGAGTTTCCGAACTTTGTTTCCACTCAATTCCATTCCAGTGAAATCATCTCGCTGCGGAGGAAAAAAAATCGTTGAATCAGTAAGCAGCGAAATCAGAGGAGGATAGAGAAGATGAGAGAACCTTGATCCAGAGTTCAGTGCCGTTAGGAAGACCAGGTAGATTCCATCGATGGATCGGAGTAGGAAGCTGAAGAAGAAGATGATTAGCGAAGGTAACGGAGATTTCAAACATAGAGAAAATGGTGAGATTACGTACGTGAGCGAGAGAGAAGGTGTGAGAAGGTAGAGGACGAAGATGAGTAGCCCAAGAAGGAGGAGAGTATGGTTGCTTGGTGAGGAAATCCGCCATTGAAGGTACGGAAGTTGCAGACATGCTTCTTCTTCTTCTTCCTCCTATAGTGGTTGAGAGTAGGTACACTTCTCTTCTTCTCATCATTGATAATTTGATTCTTCAACAACAATAAGCGGATAATTCGGTTCGGGTAGTTCGCAAAGTTCGGTTCGATTTGGTTCAGATATCGAATAGGGATAGTTTTTAACCGAAACTAGAACATTAAATTTTATTTAAAAATCGGATAATTGCGGATTGTTCGGTTTTAAGATTTTAAAATATATTAGGTGACTTTCCCGCACCGTATACGGGTGTGAACATTATTTATAACATGGTAGTATGGTACTCTCAATTACGAATTATGAAAAGTTAAGATATCGCAACATGCAAAAATAGACCGAAAATGTTATACATGACGTAGTGATATCTATTAAACTTTTTTCGTCTTCTATATCCATTTTTTGTTTGGTTTTACTTTTCGTTTTCCCGGTTTTTTCTTCAAAATATTTTCTTTATTTTTCATCATTTTCTTATTCTAGATATCCTTTTTTATAAACCGAATAAGATTTTAAAAGGGGTGAAGGCATTTAAAAATCTAGCACGTATTTAGTGTTTTTTTGTTTTTTTTACTTTCATTGTGTTAGAAAGTGTAGAAGTTATACATTCAAACATATGATTAAAGTTTCCAAAAAAATCTCAAATAAACCAACTCATAATACAAAACATATAAATGATAATGATGTACACAAATCACGTAAAGGCCATAAAATAAATGAAACTACTAACTTAGTAGTACTAAGACATCAATTCTTAACATTTTGTTTTGTGGTTGTAGTTAGACATTTCTTTTTGCAAAGTTAATCTCGATTGGTTTCTAAATGTTATCTCACAATCCTCTCCGATAAACGTGTCATGTTAAGAACCAAATAAAATAAACTTTATACAATTCAACCCATCAAACGATCCAAATTAGTATAACTTGAGAAGCAGACACACAAGATTTAAAAGCAATTAAATCATTAGGGTTTGTTGTACAAGGCAAAAATCCATTGCTTATGAGTAATTGAACCAAATAACACTGACTTACTAAAGATCACTTGTCACACCAAAGTGACTATCTTAGCGGATGCATTCAATACATATTACAATATATTTTCTGATTGAAAAGAGCATAAAAAAAAAGTGAGTATGTAAATGAAAATCAACATAGAATGATAAGAAACGCCTGTTAGAACTTGAGACAACATACCGACCATGATTTCGATAGGGTGATTATGGGAAACATAAATCGGTGATTATATGGGATGTGTTGACAATGAAGAATTGGTTCTTTATATAGGGAATGATAATTGGTTGATAGGGTAAAATCAAATCTCGAAGAATGGTCACATGTATATTTAAAATAAAATTTTAAATTAGTAGAAACTTGTATTACAATTGTAACAAACCAAAGTTCGGAAGATTTGGAGTTGACATAAAAATATTGATGTTTGAAAGACTTGGAGTAACTGTTTTGCGAATTTTAAATGATAGTGAAGACTAATATAGAAAAGCTTATTGATGGTTGTTGTCAAAACAGAAAATCTTTGAAATACATAGGCATATTCTTATGCATCAAAATTAATCAATTTAAAGTATTTGAAATAAATAATCATTCATTATCTAGATTTATGGTATACGAATAAAACATTTATTTAATGTTGACAAAATTTGCATAGTATTTTGCACATTCTAAAATAACTAAATTAATAATGTGCATGTATAAATAAATAAAAACTAAAAGCAACAAAAAAAAAACAATAATTGGTACTTCATACTTTTTTTTGTGAGTATTTAAAAGAACTTCGTAAATTTAATGATTTATTTAAGTATTACATTGGAATATCCGAATATGCCTATTGGTTATTGACAAACCAAATCTGCAATCTTCTAAAACGATTTTGTGATGTTTGTGTTTTACAAATCTTCTAAATATCAGGAGAATATCAAATCTAGCTTAGCATAGTTAAATACCGGATTAACCAAAAATGTGAAATAATTTTGAATTGAATAATTTTTATTTATATAATTAGTTTAAGCCATGTCATATTTTTTTGTCAATCAAATTATAACATTTAAAAAGACTAAATATTACTACTTATCTTTTTCTCATTTGTATTTAAATTATAACAAATTGTTTATTTAATTATCCAATGATTAAAGATAATTACACCATGTCATAGTTTTAGCCAATCCATGTCATCATTTTTTACATGACTTTTAATAGGAAAAGGATTTCAAATTTTGGTATAATCTTGGTTACGGTAAAATAACCGAACCAGGAGCCGGAAAGCGAAAACCAAAAATCTCAGTTCGGTTCGGATCGGTTAGTTGGGTTAGGGTAAAAATCATGACTTGAAATTAACAACACATGGATGATGCTGATGATGATCACAATTCACATGACTTGTATATTGAGCTTAGATGAAGCTGTAGGAAGCTTCAGGAGATCCTCTGTGAGTTGTTGCACCTTGTTGGGGTCATCCATTGCAACATAAACTCTTACCACTTCGAGAAACTCCATTTTCAGTAACAAATGGCAAATGTGTTTCATCTCGCTTGCAGTTCCTTGATATTGCATGATACACAGCATTGTTACTTGGTTATTTAAGGGAATGGGAACCCCACAAACCGATGTCGTCGATTTGAGTAACGTTCTAGACCCTGAAAAAGCATCAAAAAGATCAAGACTACTTTAAGATTCCATGGCACAATCATATACATAAGTAAAGTATGACTGATTAATTCAGGGTTTGAAATCATACTGAGAGAACCAGAGTTTTTAGGTTTGGAGAACGCTCTAGTAGAAGTGGCAGAAGCACTCTCCAACCTCGTTTTTTACTCGAAAAGACTAACTCAACGAGGTTGTTGAACACCGGTAGTCCACCTTTGCAGCATACTGAAATAACCTGTAACACACACACACACAGAGAATGTTTTCTTGTTTCTAACCAAAAGATGATGAGAGAGAGAGAGACCATACACTGAAAACTGACTTCGACAGAAGAAGAAGTCAAGTGAAGGGTCTTCGCGTTGCGTATTCCACTGATGAGATCAGTCACATCCGGGTCACGTGGCCCGATCTGATTGTCTTCTTCTGAGAAATGAAGGTCCAGTGTAGCATTTTCAAGTGATTCGAAATTGCAATGTGGAGACTGAGGCCGAGCATAATCAGCGTAGTAGAGGTCAACAACATTCAGTGTGTCGAGTGAGAGAATGCCACCGGTAATATTTCGACCACCGTTAAGGGCAACTGTGAGTCTCTTGATGGTTTTGCTGCATACGACTTCTGTACATACTGAATAATGGTTCCCCTGTAGGGTTAAGTCCTCAAGCGCAGGGCACGCAGGGAGAAGCACATGATTGAATAGTTCAGTCTTAATAGAAACAGAATAAAGAAAGAGACTCTTTAGTGCTGGGAGAGATGCATCCAAAGGCACACCTGTTTGGAGGTACATATCTATTTCCAATGACAGTTTAACCAGTGTTGTGCTGGTGAAGATGCAAACGACACCGTATGCTATTCTTTATGAGTAGATGAAACTCAGAGAGATCGTGTTCCAGGGCATCACATATCCAGCGGTCAAGGACGCAAAGTTTGTCGAGGCATGAATCAAAATATTTTAGTGAGAAGTATTTGAGATGGTTACTACCGCCTTGGAAAGTGATGTAGAACAAGAGTGGATAACGCTAAGGTAACGTTAATTCAAAAGAATATCCGTTAGCTAAGCCTTCTTAAAACCGTTGAATTCTTAGAGAATAACCGGAGTTTAAGGTAAGAGAAGAGTCTTTCAAAAGCTCTATGTATTAATCAAAAATAATGTATCGATTACAAAGCACCTAGGGTCTCTTTATATAGATTGAACCCAAAACTAGAATAAGGAAAGACTTGTAATAATAGAAAATGCAGAAAAGTTAAACGTATGTAAGAAGTAAAACACCCAAAAAAGCCTAAAAGGAAAACTTAGAAGAAAAGGAAAAGATCGATGTGTATGCTGCATCAGGTCCCTCCCGGTACAGAAAGATTCGTCCCTGAATCTTGGATGGTACTATCAGGTGGCTCATGAAGAAACAAATGCTTGACATTGAAAACATCAGTTGTTTTGATGTGAGATGGGAGCTTTAAACGGTAGGCGTTTGCATTGATTTTCTCCACAATCTCTACAGGACCTATCTTGCGAGCCTTGAGCTTATTGTACTCTCCTGCTGAAACTCGATCTTTGGTTAGAATAGCCCATACTTGATCACCAACATTAAACTGAACATCACGACGACGCTTGTCCACATTGCGCTTGTACTTAATTGTAGTATTAGCTAAATTGTCATGAGTTTGACTATGCACACGGTACAACTCCTCCACAAAATCTCTTGCTTGGCCATAGAAACGTGAAGGGTCTTGTGGTAAAGCGAGATCAAGAGGACACCGCGGAATGATTCCATAAATTACTTGGAAGGGACTAAACCCAGAACTTCGATTGGACGCGTGATTGTGTGCAAACTCAGCACGACAAAGTTGTGCATCCCATGATTTAATGTTGTCACCCACTAAACAGCGAAGCATATTACCCAAAGCTTGATTCGTGACCTCTGTTTGGCCATCAGATTGCGGGTGGTAAGCAGAACTCATATCCAAACTAGTATGCAGAAGTTTCCATAACGAACGCCAAAAATGACTAATAAAGCGGGAATCGCGATCGGAAACAATAGAGACGGGAAGCCCATGAAGACGATAAATCTCTTGAAAAAATAATTGAGCTACTTGAACCGCATTTGTCGTCTTCTTACATGGAATGAAATGAGCCATTTTCGAAAAGCGATCAACAATGACAAAAATAGAGTCGTTGCCTCGTTGTGTTCGAGGTAGTCCAAGAACAAAATCCATACTAATATCAGTCCATGGTTGTGTTGGAACGGGCAAGGGCATATATAAACCTGCATTTGAAGCTTGACCTTTGGAAGCTTGACAAATAGTACAACGTGCCACAAATCTCTCAACGTCACAGCGAAGTGTTGGCCAAAAGTACGAAGTTGTGACAAGCTTTAATGTTCGATCGCGCCCAACATGACCTTCTGTGTGTAGCTCAGTAATGAATTGGATACGGAGACTACAATCTGGTAGACAAAGTCGGTTGTTCAAAAAAAGAAAAGCATCAATAATAACATAGTCTGTGCGCTTTCCTTGTTGTAAATCAGTCCAAATTGGTCCAAAAAAGGATCACTGGGGTATAATTCAGCAAAGCTCGTGAAACCAAGAACGGAGACTCGCAAAGTAGCAAAAAGATTATAACGCCGACTCAACGCATCAGCTACTTTATTCAATTTTCCGGACTCATGTTTAATGACAAATGTGAATTGTTGTAAATAGGCAATCCACGAAGCATAGTGCGAAGAGACTTTGTCTTGAGTACCAAGATACTTAAGAGCCATATGATCCGTGTAGAGAATAAACTCTTGGTGAAAGAGATAATGTCGCCAATGTTTTATTGCTTGCACAATAGCATAGAACTCAACATCATAAATGCTATAACGAGAGCGTGATCCCGATAATTTTTCACTGCAAAAAGCCACGGGTCATCCTTGTTGACTTAATACCGCTCCAATACCCAATTTCGACGCATCACAATGTAACTCAAATGGGGTGTTGAAGACCGGTAAGA
This sequence comes from Arabis alpina, assembly GCA_900128785.1. NCBI lineage: Eukaryota > Viridiplantae > Streptophyta > Magnoliopsida > Brassicales > Brassicaceae > Arabis > Arabis alpina. Next base: position 8,875,721 of record LT669791.1, on the reverse strand, counting down.
TAAGGATAGGAGCTGAAGTAAGTAGCTGTTTGATGGCTTTAAAAGCGGTCGTTGCATCCACTGTCCAAGTAAATGAAGATCCTTTCATACAATCTATAATTGGCGCGGTAACGGTGCTGAAATTTGGCACAAATCTTCGATAAAAAGAAGCTAATCCATAAAAACTTCGAGCTTCAGTAAGAGTAGTAGGTAACGGCCAAGAGGATATGGCAGCTACTTTTTGAGGATCAACTTTGAGTCCATCTGTGGACACAACGTAACCCAAGAAAAGAACTTCTTTGACTCCAAACTCACATTTCTTTACTGCCACAAATAACTTCTCACGACGAAGAACCACCAAAACGTCACGGAGATGATCCAAATGTTCTTCCAATGAGTTACTGAAAATCAGTATATCATCAAAGTACACAACAACAAACTTTCCTATAAAAGGACGCAAAGCTTGATTCATTACCCGCATAAAAGTACTTGGAGCATTAGAGAGGCCGAAGGGCATCACCAACCATTCAAATAATCCTTCTGGAGTTTTAAATGCCGTCTTCCACTCATCGCCAGGACGAATGCGAATTTGATGATAACCACTTTTTAAATCAAGCTTGGTGAAGATTGATGCAACTCCGATCTGGTCAAGAAGATCATCTAGACGTGGAATAAGGAAACGATACTTGGTAGTAATCTTATTGATAGCCCGACTATCCACACACATAGGCCACAAACCATCTTTCTTGGGAATGAGTAAGGCTGGGACAGCGCAAGGACTTAAACTTTCACGAAGATAACCCTTATGAAGAAGTTCTTCTACTTGACGACGGAGTTCCTCATGTTCTTGTGGACTCATTCGATAATGTGCTCGGTTTGGCAAAGCTGCATTGGGAATTAAATCAATGTGATGTTGAATATCACGAAGTGGTGGAAGACCCGCAGGAAGTTCGTTTGGAAAGACGTCATTAAATTCTAAGAGCAAAGGTTGAAAGGCTGTAGGAGCGAGATGAGGTGAATCCTTTTGTCTAGAACAAGTCACCAAAGCATAGACAAAATCAGCCTGTAATAATTGTTCTTCGAACGAAATTTTAGAAAGTAGAAGCACAGATTTGGAAACAGGTGGTGGAGATGGAGTTTGTACAACTCGTTGCTCCAAGGATGCTTCTGGAGTAGGCAAAAGTGTGATCTTTCGATTCTGAAAAATGAAAGAGTAAGTGTTGGCCTTTCCCGCATGATGTGCATCACGATCATATTGCCATGGTCGACCCAAGATTAAGTGAGAAACATTAATACTAGCCACATCACTATATGTGCTATCCTTGTAAATAGGACCGATGGAAAAGTTAATTAGCGCACGAGTTGAAATTCGAACCTCTGCATTTTGATTCATCCATCACAAACGATATGGCTGAGGATGCGGTTCTGTTGGTAGAGCCAATTTGCGCACAGCTTCTTCGGATATCACATTAGCGCAACTACCGGAGTCAATAATGAAACGATAATTTTTTCCATTAATAGTACAAGTAGAATGGAACAAATTTGTGCGAAGCCATGATTCAGATGGTAGCATTGGTGCTAAACAATTTCGGCGTATAACTTAAGCTGAACCTGTGTCTCCTTCAATGTGATCTTCAGGGAACGAGGAAGACGGTTGCTCATCGTAAAGATCATAATTTGGTTCACGTTCAAGTTCATCTGCTAATAGTCCTCGACGATTAGAATTTGGACATGAATTTTATCTATGACCAGTTTCACCACAAGTGAAACATCGCAACGCCGTAGACCGTAATGACCGTGACGAAGACGTTATATCACTAGATGGAGCAGTTTGTGTTGAAAGTTGTTGTCGAGAAGAGTCACGAGGTTGATCAACCATAACATCTCCGGTTGACGTGACTTGTCGTTGCCGGTTGTTCCATGAGTTCCAATTAGACGTTCCAGTCCGAGTTTGTTGTTCCATTACCACTGCTCTTTGATGAGCTTCTGAAACTGAGACAGGATCAAATTGATTAAGCATGGCTTGAAGTTGTGGTTTAAGGCCTGCGATGAATCGTGCTACCAATTGATCCTCAGAGTCTTGTAAATCAATCCGAGTTATCATCAAAAAAAATTCAGTAGCATATGTTAGAATTGGAAGTCAAGAACTTTGTATGTGAACTGAAAGGTGTCGACTTAAATTGATAAGAACAATTTTGGTCTTTTTAATATAGACATTACAACAAATGAGGAACCAACTCCTATTATTACTGAAACAGAGTCTATCTCCTAAACAAGTGGAGACTTATTCAAAACTCCAAGTCTTTAGGACTTGTTACTTCAATCACGACCAAGCAAGTGTGCCAACCAACGGCTCTTTATTCTTCAATACCTCCCCTAAACTGGAATAGTTCCTTCCAGTTTAACCTTCCTTCAAACACACTCCAACTCTGTTTCTCAGATTTTCAAATGTTTCCAGCTTGACTGCCTTTGTCATAAAGTCTGCTAGTTGCTCTTGAGTTGGACAATAGCTCAAGTGTATTGTTCCCTCATTCACCAAGTTACGCAGAAAGTGATATCTCACATCTATATGCTTACTTCTACCATGCATCACCGGATTCTTAGACAACTTTATGGTTGAACTGTTATCACAGTACAGCTCAATACCTTCATCTTGAGTCACTCCAATCTCTCCCAGAACATTTCTAAGCCACACACCTTGACAAGCTCCATACGCAGCAGCTACAAATTCAGCTTCAGTGGTAGATAATGTGACAATGGATTGCTTCTTCGACGCCCACGATACTGCTCCTCCACTGAGCATAAACACATACCCAGAAGTACTTTTCCTATCATCAACATCGCCTGCATAATCACTGTCTGCAAATCCCACTAGCCTTTGATCTTCTCCACATTTGTATTGAATCCCATATCCAGTTGTCCCTTTCACATACCTTAGTATCCTCTTAGCAGCCAACATATGTTCCTCATATGGATTTTCCATATACCTACTAACCAAATTCACCGAATATATTAAATCAGGTCTGGTTGCGGTTAGATACCTTAGGCTTCCTATGAGCTGCTTGAATGAGGTCGGGTCTGCAATTGCTCCAGCTCCTTCTCTCTTCAGTTTCTGCCCTGGAACAATGGGATTTCTGACCGAGTTGCAATTTTCCATCCCAAATTTCTCTAGTACCTCCATTGCATATTTCTGTTGATGAATGAAAATACCTTCTTTGTCTTGTATAACTTCTACTCCCAGAAAGAACTTCATTAAGCCAAGGTCCGTCATGGCAAATTCCCTCATCATCGAAGCTTTGAACTCTTGAAGCAGTGATACTGAGTTTCCCGTGTAGATGAGATCATCCACATAGAGGCTCACTATCAAGACCTTCTCCTGCTCTGTTTTTACGAACAATGTATGCTCGCAATAGCACTTTTCAAAGCCCTCCTTAGCAAAGTATCCTTCGATCCTGCTGTACCAAGCCCTCGGAGCCTGCCTTAGACCATACAGTGCCTTTTTCAGTTTGTAGACCTTGTTTCCTTCCCCATCTACCTCAAAGCCTTGAGGTTGAGCAATATATACATCTTCCTTTAGCTCTCCATTCAAAAAGGCACTCTTCACATCTAGTTGGTATACATTCCAACCTTTTTGAGCTGATTCTGCAAGAATCGTTCTTATTGTGTCCCACCTTGCAACTGGGGCAAAGACTTCTTGAAAGTCAATCCCTTGTCTCTGATGATATCCTTTTGCAACCAACCGGGCCTTAAACTTGTCTACTTTTCCTTTCTCATTGAATTTCGTCTTGAAAATCCATTTAACACCAATCACTTTAGCTCCTTTTGGTAGCTCTACTAGCTCCCATGTGTTGTTTTCTTCAATAGCACTTATCTCTGCTTCCATAGCCTTCCTCCACTTCTCAAATTTCTCAGCCTCTTCAAAGTTGCTAGGGTCCTCAGAGTCGGTGAACATCACCATCATCTCATCACCATCTAGAATGCAGAAGTTGGCCTCTCCTGTGACATAGTCTTTCATCCAGACTGGTGTCTGCCTCGGCCTTCCTGGTGTTCCTCTTACTGCAGCTGCATACGAAGGAGATTGTATCTGAGTCACCTTCTCTGTGTTATTTTGTTCCCCTCCATTAGCTTCATCAGTAGTCTCAATAGGTGTTGGAGCTTCCTCTTCTCTTTCTTCTTCTTCTGATTCAGAAATAGCTCCATTCCACTGTACTCCCTCGTCATGTGAACCTTCTTCCCATTCCCATCTCTTATTCTCATCAAATTTGACATCTCTACTGATGACAATCTTCTTTGTCTTCGGATTATACAACCTGTAAGCCTTAGATTCCTTACTTACTCCCATCATCACACACTCTATGCTTTTCTCATCAAGCTTGATTCACCTTTCATATGGCACCATTGCAAAAGCCACACACCCAAACACTCGGATGTGCTCAACTGACGGCTTTTGTTTGCTCCATTTCTCCTCTGGGGTTACATCTCCAAGTGCTGCAGATGGGCTTCTATTCAAGATATGAACCGCATATTGAACTGCCTCAGTCCAGAACCTTTTTGGTACTGACGTTTCCAACAACATGCATCTTGTCATGTTCATCACGCTGCGGTTCTTTCTCTCTGCTATTCCGTTTTGTTGCGGAGTGTAGGCTGCGGTGAGCTGACGTTTGATGCCATTCTCTTTGCAATACTCTTGAAAGGCATTCGAGTTGAACTCTCCTCCTCTGTCTGACCTCAAACACACCAAGTTCAGTCCAGTTTCCCTTTCAGCTGCAGCCTTAAACTCCTTGAATGTTACCAATGCCTCTGATTTTTGGTTAAGAAGGTAAGTCCAACACTTACGGCTGAAGTCATCAATGAAATTGATGATGTATCTTTTCCCACTTTCTGATATTGGTGAAATTGGCCCGCAAATATCAGTGTGAACTAGCTGCAGGGGTTGGCTTGCTCTCCATGAACTCTTCTTTGGTATGTTTTCTCGGTTCTGCTTTCCTCTCATGCAGATATCACACAGACCTGCAACTTCCCCATGTGATATTTGTGGTAAGACAACCACCATTTGTTTGTCATACAAGCTCTGCATACCTCCATGATTCAAGTGCCCAAGTCTCTTGTGCCAAAGTTCTTCTTCTTTATCACCAACCACCTGAAGGCAGCTTGGTTCTCCTTTCTCCTTTGGCTCTTTTATTTCAGCCAACACCACAAACATCCGGTTTGATGACATGTTTGATTGCATCAACATTCTTCCTTGTTGTTTATGCCACACCTCAAACCTATCATCCTCTATTATGATTCTCAATCCCTTTTGTTGTAGTTGTCCTACACTCAAGAGGTTGTTCTTCAAACCAGGAACGTAATAAACAGATGTGATTACCTGAGCAACTCCATTGATTTGCAATCTGAGGTTGCCTCTTCCTTCCACAACCAATCTCCTATCATCACCAAGTTTGACATTTTGGCGAAATGTCTCATCAAGGCTGATAAACCATTCCTTGGTGCCACACATGTGATTGCTGCAGCCGGAATCTAGAAACCAGACTTCCTCCTTCTCTTCCTTAGTCATCTCAATGTATGCCATGAGCAACACATCCTCTTCTAGCTCAACATAGTTAGCATTTCGATCCCACTCTGGACATTCATTTTTGAAATGCCCCTTCTTGTGACACTTGTAGCACTCAACATCATTTTTGTTGAAGCTTGATGAGCCTCTTCCTTGTCCTCCTCTTCCTCCTCTATATGCTCCTCTTCCTCTTACATATCCTCCACGACTTCTTTCCATTTTAAGAGCCAATTCTTCCATCTTCAGAGCAAGTTCTTCTCCATTGTGTTTGTTCATGTTGGACTCATGAACAAGCAGTGAGCTTTGTAGATCATCCGCAGATAATGACTTGATGTCATTGGACTCTTCAATGGCACACACCACATATGTGTACTTCTCTGCCAGTGTGCGAAGTACCTTCTCCACTATCTTCGCATCTGGCATCTCCTCACCAAGATTTCTCATGTCATTGGCTACCATCATGACTTTGGCGAAATACTCTGTAATTGTATCTCCATTTTTCATTTCGAGCACCTCGAAATTCCTTCGCAACCGCTGCAGGTGTGCGCTTTGCACTCTTGTGTTGCCTTGATACTTTGTCCTCATGGACTCCCAAATGTCCTTTGAGCTATCTTTTCTCGCGATTGTCTTCAATATTGTTTTGTCAATCGATGCGAAAAGATAGTTTTTCACCTTTAAGTCTTTGAGCTTCATCTTCGCAAGCTCTGTTTTCTGTGGTTCGGTTAGCACCACGTTGCTCTCCGGCACCGAGACACCCGTCTCAATGAGATCCCACCACTCCTTAGATCTCAGCAAATTTTCCATGAGCATTGCCCAATGCTCATAGTCACCATCGAATCTTGGAATACTCAACAATGAATCCCGATCACTCATCTTCAGTCTCACACTCGTAACTACAAGCTCTGATGCCACTTGTTAGAATTGGAAGTCAAGAACTTTGTATGTGAACTGAAAGGTGTCGACTTAAATTGATAAGAACAATTTTGGTCTTTTTAATATAGACATTACAACAAATGAGGAACCAACTCCTATTATTACTGAAACAGAGTCTATCTCCTAAACAAGTGGAGACTTATTCAAAACTCCAAGTCTTTAGGACTTGTTACTTCAATCACGACCAAGCAAGTGTGCCAACCAACGGCTCTTTATTCTTCAGCATAATCATCAACGGTTCGTGAGCCTTGCCGGAGATTATGAAATTTTTGAAAGAGCAGACGCTGGTAATTATAAGGTAGAAAGGCCTTTCTCATGTGTTGTTTAAGTTTATCCCAAGAGGCAAGCTTTGGTTTTCGAGAACGTGAGCGTTGGAGTTTGAATTGGTTCCACGAAGCAGCGGCACGACCACGAAAACATGTTGCAACTAGTGATACACGATGATTTTCAGGGACTTGCTTGAACTCAAGAAATTCTTCCAATGTTACAAGCCAATCGAGAAAATCTTCTGCAATAGTGCTCCCGCAAAATTCAGGTATTTCGATTTTGAAGCCTGAATCCCATCTGTTGGACATACATCTGGGCCAACAGATTTACCTTCGGCCCATCAGAAGAACAAAGTTTAAAGCCCATCAGAAGAACAAAGTTTAAAGCCCATCAGAAGAACCAAGTTCAAGGCCCAACTCATCAAAGGGTTAACTAGAATGCTTTATTTGTGTAGTTACTTTATACAAACCATAATTTATATTTAACCCCAAGGATGTACTATATATAGTGGTCACATCACTTGATGTGACAACTCAGGTAATATCATTTCAGAGCAATACCGATCATTTCGAGTACTTTCACTCGTGTTTTATTTACGTTTATTTCTCGACCCAGTTCGTTCTAATTAACAGAAGTCTCAACCCCTCTTTTTTACTTAACACGTTTCCTCCACCCGACTTTGGAAACAACACCATCGCGAGTTATCACGAAGATGATTATTGTGAAGTCTTTGGTCTCTGTTTTGGTCTCTGTTTTGAGGTGGGAAAGGCAGAGCATCGTCTTCCCCAAACGGGTTTTCTTCCGGTTCTGAGTTATCATCGTCAGAGCCAAGATGATTGTTGCGCTGATCCTGCGGATTTGTTCGAACCCTATGGTTGTCTCTGTTTGCTGCCACAGCGGCTTGCACACCTTGTTGGACACCGAGCTGGATTGCATCAACCAATGTACGATGCAAATTTGTTTGAAATTCTTGTGAAAATTGCTGGAATTGTGACAAATCCTCCGTTGGGTTCTGTTGTTGACGTCGCGGCGGCATAGGAACGTTCTTTGATTAAGCAATCAAAGAGGGCTGATTCTGATACCAACTGATGTAGAACAAGAGTCGATAAAGCTAAGGTAACGTTGATTCAAAAGAATATCCGTTAGCTAAGCCTTCTTAAAACCGTTGAATTCTTAAAGAATAACCGGAGTTTAAGGTAAGAGAAGAGTCTTTCAAAAGCTCTATGTATTAATCAAAAATAATGTATCGATTACAAAGCACCTAGGGTCTCTTTATATAGATTGAACCCAAAACTAGAATAAGGAAAGACTTGTAATAATAGAAAATGCAGAAAAGTTAAACGTATGTAAGAAGTAAAACACCCAAAAAAACCTAAAAGGAAAACTTAGAAGAAAAGGAAAAGATCGATGTGTATGCTGCATCAGAAAGCCAATGATCTCTCCACGAAATCCAGGAAACTCTTTCGGATATCGCCCCTACGATGTTTCTCATGTTCGGGGTGCCAAAAGATGGTCTCGTCAAAGTCGAGAGTATGCCGGAAAGCAAACAGAGTCCTCCACCTCTTGGCGAGAATAGATGTTGAAGCAGCTTGTTTCATGGGAAGTAAGGACAAGATTTGGACAAGAAGGTCATCGGGAAGACAATCCACAGAAACCATAAAGGCAGAGTCCATCCCTAGCCGTACCTAAAACATGAAATTTGAGCTCAAACACATTGCAACCAGCAAATAATATACCACAAGTAAGTAAATTTCCTTTTTCTTTTTTTCATGACGTCTTGTTTCCCTTTTTGATAATATTGTTTTTTTACATTACTGTAATTTGACAAAAATCCTTATTAGGATACTTGATGAAAATTAGATTCTACATTGATAAAAACACAAATCATCAGAACAGAAAGGTATACTTATACTTATTCACTCTGATATCAGAAGACCCAATGCAGAAATTTGTATAACCTGTCTCTCCTTCACAAGGATTACAGATCAGATTTAGTTCTTGTTAGAACATTTTCCCGACACCATCTTTTCTCGGGACGGATTCTTGAACATCCATTCGACACCAAGAACCCACCAGTGAACCCATTTGATCAACCTTATCATATAACCCTAGAAGCCCACCAGTGTGTATGAACAATATCTTCTTTCCTTCCCAGTTTTTGGGATCTTTAGTCATCTCATTTATCAAACCATATGCAGCTTTCCCACTATATAAAAACTCGGAAACCCAAATCTCAAACCTCGCTATATATTATGACGCTTAAAATACTAGGAACAAAGAAGAACTAGAAAGACTAACATACCTGTAAAGAGGATCAAGAATAACACCAGTTGCACATGCTACATCTTTTACAAACTTAAGCTCCTCTGGAGTGCTCACCGCATATCCTTTTCCTTGGCCCTGCAAAAACATAAGAATCAAAAGCAAAGCCTATACTTTTCATCTAGTAGTGTTTGCTATAGGATCCAATAGATAACACATAAACAATTGCAAAGGAAGCCTAGCGTCCTTGGAAAAGTAAAAATACCAAGGAGTAGTCTAAGATGCTTATGGCACTCACATTGTGGATGTTAACAATATCACGGCAGTTAACACCAGCTTGAAGTCCATCTAGAATGCCTTGGAAAACGTCATAGAAGTACTCTGGATCATTGGAAACTGAGAAAGCATGAACCTACACAATGAAAGTGAGCCATTTGATCTACTTTAACTGTGAGCGATGCACCTAAGGCAAAGAAAAGACTATACCTTGGCTTTTAAAGTTCCCAACCAAGATCCCAATGAAATACCAGCAATTGTACCACCACTAGCAATCAAAAGAAAACTAAGATGAGAATTACGCAAAACAAAAGTAAAGAATACGAAACAAAGTCATAATGGAAGCAAAACTAAAACCTGCCACATGCTACCACAATATCATCGAATTGGAGACCGTCAGTTCTAGTTTTTAGCTGCTCCTCAATTTCCCTTGCTGCTTCGATATAACCCCTAGAAGATTAGTGTAGGGGAATTCAGTATTAAAAAAAGGTGTAATCCTGCCTCGTCAAACATGCAAGTAATGTCTATCCAAGCTAAAATAAGTGATAAAACTAGACATAGGTTGCTAAATTTAGTCAGAAAATAAGTTTGCTTATGAGAACACAATCTCACCAAGTTCCCAAAGCATTGGATCCACCCCTAGGAACAACATAAGGCTTTCTTCCTTCTTTTTCCAGCTTCTCTTTCAGGGTATTAGTAAGAGCCTATTACTACCATCACAAGAGCCAGTTTTTATCAGTAATCTCATCCTAAGTAAAACTAAAAACTTCATGTCTATATATTCTTAGTAATGGAAAAAGAGATGCAAATGGACTAAACCTCACTCCCAATGGAGGAAAACTCTTCTTTAGAGATGAGATGAACATTAGCTCCAACGAATCGCTCAACCAGTAGATTCCCAACCAACCCAGGATCTTCCTCAACAAGAAGCTGCAAGCAAAAAATCACATAAACACGAAAAAACGGTGTGTGAAAAAGGAGAATTCATGGAAGAAAGAAGAACCTTGGTGGTTCGAAGAATGAGATGAGTATCGAGATTGAGATAGTTAGACGCGACAGCTGTGGCACGGCAGTGATTACTCTGAACACCACCGATGGTGATAATCGTGTCGGCTTGTTGATCGATGGCATCAGCCAATATGAATTCGAGTTTTCTAACTTTGTTTCCACTCAGTTCCATTCCGGTGAAATCATCTCGCTGCCAAAAATCGTTGAAACAATAAGCAAAGGTGAAGAGAAACAACAACAACAACAACAACAACAACAACAAAAATTATAGGAGAGAGGGAGATGAGACCTTGATCCAAAGTTCAGTTCCATCAGGAAGACCAGGAAGATTCCATCGATGGATCGGAGTAGGAAGCTGAAGTAGAAGAAGATGATTAGTTAAGGTAACGGAGAATAAAACATAGGAAAATGTAAGAAATTACGTACGTGAGCGAGGGAGAAAGTGTGAGAAGGAATCGGAGAAAGATGAGTAGCCCAAGAAGGAGGAGAGTAAGGTTGCTTGGTGAGAAAATTTGCCATTGAAGGCAAGCTTGAGCTCCACTGTGATTGAGACTTGAGAGTGTCAAGATCAAGATTCCTCTTCTTCTTGCTCCGTTGACTTACCCTTTCACTTTAATTTTACATTCTTCTTTATTCGAAATAAAATATCAAATAAAATATTTTTTAATATATACAGCCAAACAAAAACATTAGTCATTCACACTCAAACAGAGCAACCATTTCACAAGAATCCTATAGTGATTTGCATATAAACATTAGATACATAGACCTGATCAACAAAGCTTGTAATAAACCTCTCACAGAGCCTAGTCCATTGGAATCACAACCCTTGGCTCAGCTCCTTCACGGCTCTTGCAGCTGCACTGTACCATGCTGCTGCAGCCATTGCGCCTGGATCAGGAATCGATGCAAGATTCTCAGCTGATACATAGCTTGATCTCCCGGCCTGTCGTCAAATCCCATCCGTCACATCAAACGAAGAAAAACAAAAAACATTACATTCAGCACGAAACTCTACGATCTCAGTGATTGCAACTTTCTAGTAGTTTGGCCAAATGTGTGTCTGCAATTAACCGAGAGTCGTTAAATCTCACCTGTGCTTGCATTTGAATGGTTGATTCAGCTCCTGTGGTTGCGGCTTCAGCTGACTGAACGAAAGCAGATATCGAATCCTCTCCAGCGTTCAGTTTCTGCCCACAAATCAAAGCAAAAGCTCATTAGTACTTTTAACAGATACATTTATAAGTAAGTAACCTATTGGTCAGTCACCTCCTCAAGGACTTTCGAAGCTGGGATGAGCGCATCTAACATCGTTCTGTAACCCGCACTTGCGCCGCCATATTTACCGATTGCTAAGACTGATGACTTGAGTGCTTCAGACCCTATTTCAAGAGGAAAATCAGATTCATAGGTCAACATGTGCCATTTGGAGTAATAACTAACAACAATGCAAGAAACCGTATCTTACAGCGTTTGGGACTGATTTCTGTCTGACCGTTAGCTTTTAACTCAGCATATGCTGCCTTGCAGAGGAGACTGTAACTGTTTTTCACATTAGAGAGTGTAATGACTTTATCAGTAGAGGCCAAATGCATGATCATATGTAGAGAAAGAAACATGTAAAATATATAAATTGATTTACATTATTCCGCTTGTTCCCCCCATGACTCTTCTGATTGATGAACCAATCTCACTCACTGTTTCGGCAGCATCATTGAGCGGATAACTAGAAAAGATAGCAACAAACGGTTCAAATTGTAAGCAAACAATCAAGCCACACAGAGATGAAGAAGAGTAAAGTGACTCACTAATTCCTCATGTCCTCCAGAATAGCTGTAGCGCCTCTGCACATCTACGCAATGAATGGCAACGTTCGCATAAGATTTATGACATACACAAATCAAAACTTTTCTTTTTACAACATTTTAGAACAAGACTTACTGTTGATCCACAGTCCCCATCGCCTACTTTTCCATCCCATTCGTTCAAACTATCCTTCAGATTGATTACCACAGTTGCTGCTGTTTCAATAGCGGCTTCAAGAAGCCGACCTTGAGGACTAAGCTCTTGAGGTCGGCTTAGAGACTACAATCACCAATTAGAAAGTTACCATGATCAACTGGCAAGTTCTTAAGAAATGTACAGAATAATTATCACATCTCACTGAAACCCTTACCTCTTTGTTTTTTGTTGACTGGAAGGGAGCCAGTGGAACGGGGATCTTTGCTGGTGGGCGGCTTCCTGTAGAGAGAGATCTAGCTTGAGCTCAGAAAAAAGGAAAAATCCAACCTCGAAATGAAAATAGGAGACCATCACGACAGAACCAAATAATGATACAGAATGAAGAATTTACAATCTAATTCAAGCTCCAAAGGAATTATCTGAGGAATACGAAAGACAATTTAACCACACACATACCCTCGGTGCCAACTGGCCAACTAGGAGCCTTGGTCGGAGCATCCAAACGCTGTAAAATTGATTGGTCAGCCTTCATGATCGATATCGAGAACCCTGAAACGGGAAGGAAGGAGTCTAAGAGCAACAGCACAAAACCGGTGACTCTAAATAGACACAACAAAAAACAGTCACCTGCCATATCAAGAGATGACATAAATGATCCAGTATACACTCTATCAACAGCAAGTCCAAATTCCAACTGTAATTTAGGGACTGCTTTCCCAGCAGCAATCATAAGTTCCATTGGAGGGGTACCACCTAAGCTGAAAAAACAACAGGAAAATTAAAAATATTCACTAAAACATTCAGATATAATTAAGCAAACTCGTTCGACCATAAGTGGGTATCATAGATATAACATTATGGTATGGTGAAACGAAGTACAAGGACCACCTAAATAGGAAGATGGAACATACAGGCTTACCCATTAACCATCAGAACCACACTGTTACCACGTGTAATCGGAACATAATTAGTCTCCTGCAGTTGGAGAGAATATATAGGTCAATGAATGAAACACAATACATGTTAATACTAATATTTTGGAGATAGCAAGTCAGTAACCGCTAAATAGTTATGGAAAGAAGAAAACAGGAATAATACACATACTGGACTTAGTATCTGTTGAAGAACATGGGAAACTACAACATCCACAGGTTGTATGTCGACCACGGCAGCACCAGGTTCCCCATGCTAAAAGAGAAGTTCATAATAGTAAGAAAATGCATAGTAACAAAGAACAATGTATGCTATCTATTTCATATGGCGTAAAAGAAAATAAGAAGAAATGGAAACAACATACAACTCCAAGCCCAAGTTCCATTTTCTCTGGACCCAAACGATCCGATGTAGCCTGTCCTGGAAGCGCACAAACAGATAGTGCAACACCCATGGTCCCAACCACCTCAGATGCATGTTTTGCTTCCACCGCAACTTCTGCTAGAGAAAGACCAGCAGCAGCTGCTGCTCCAGCAACCTATCCTTAACCAGTGAGAAAGGATAAACATATATAAAAATGCAAAACAGCTACCCGACTCTTAAGACATCAGAAACAATCTAAGAAAATAATATACAAACAAGATGAGGATGATTGACAATGCCAAAATATGCTAGCTTAGAGTGCAGTTAGAGGGAAAGCAAAGTGGAAGGGAGACTGAGAACCTTATGGACAAGAATTGTTCCCGCTAAACCTCTGCGTCCAGCTATACCACGAGGCGGGGGTAGAGCACAATCATCTCCAACAATCACAGTCTACAAAATTGATCATGTCATTCTATCCTCCAAGAGTCTTACCAAATTCTAAACAATATAGGACAATTACCTCTACTTTGAAGCCCTCAGTTTTAGCTTCCTCAGCTGCCAAGCCAAAGTTCAAGCGATCACCAGTATAATTCTGTCAAAAATAGTTAAAGGAGACGCTAGATAAGCCAAACACATTGAGGTATATAATTCATAGCTCTTCGAAACTACTGATTTATACGCATCTCTCTGGCCATGTACTTACTTACCGTGACAACCAAGAGGCATCCCTTTGGACCAGTTACAGCTCGAATCGCCTGGAATTAGACAAAACTTCACCATTCACTCAAACGAATAAGAAAAAGAATGGTTATGTAGGAAGACTTACAGCTAGGATGGAATCAACCGGTGGCGAAGCAAAAACATCGCCGCAAATAGCCGCTGTCAACATCCCTTCTCCCACAAACCCAGCTTGTGCTGGTTCATGCCCACTTCCTCCTCCTGTTTCAAAAACCACATTTTGCTTAACACGAAAAATAAACTCACTTAAACCAAAAATAAGATTTAGACACGAAAACTCCCACCTGATATAACAGCAACCTTGTCGTAATTTGCAGCTGAGACATCAGACCGTAATATAACCTTGACCTATGAATCCAAGAAAACATCTAATCATCAGAAATCAGCTAAGGTCTTGCACAGCCATAGAAGGAATCGAAAGGTAAGAAACCAAAAGAGGAAAGAGATTTAATAACCTCAGGAAGACCATCCAAATACTGAAGTCCAGGATAAGTTTCAACAAGACCCTCAATGAACTCAATCACAACATCTACAATACACAGTAACGAATCAAACATCATATATCTTTTTCACTCTCTTTAGCAATTTACATGTCAAGAGCACTCCGATTGTTCACTCGCTAAATACGAAAAGAAGAGACATACAACAGGTCTACACAGTCTCCATAAACATGCACGATTCTCATCAGCGAAACAGACACAGTACTAAGATTAACCTATCAAACTAGAGAGCTGAAGATTCGAGAACAGGAGAACGAAGAAGCACGAACCGTTGGGGTTATTGATGAATTTCTTCGGCGGAAGAGCCATAGTACTAGCTTTAAGTCTAATCAAAACCTAAGAATCGAAGAAATCTCACATGGAGAAACAAAGAAGAGAAGAACTGAAACTTCGAAGAAGAAGAAGACGAAGCTAGTGACTAGTGAGAAAATCAAATCTCTAAACCGAACTAAACCGAAATTTAACATTTGGTTCAATCAATCAAACCAATATATGGTTATTGGGCCGGAAGGTGAGCCCAACAAGACTTAATTAGTAAGTAAATGAAGCCACGTGTTACACGTACACGGTTCGTTGCAATTATTCTTCGTCTACTTCACACGAAAAGAGAAGAAGAAGACAAAGAGAGATCCAGAAGAAGAAGAAGAAGAAGAAGAAATCATGGCGTTGCAATGGCTGATTCTGTCGTATGTTGTCGCCGCCGAAGCTGTAATCGTCTCATTGTTGACTTTACCTTACCCTATGCTTTTGAAGAAACGTGTAGTTTCACTATTCTCTCTTATACTCCAACCTGCTGCTTCCATCGTCGCTTTCGCCGGATTTCAGCTTCTCGGTAATCTTCTTTCTCTCTCGCTCTTCTAAGTTTCTGTTGTGATTTGTATGATTCGGATTTGGAATCGAATTTGGTGTTTATGTAGTTAGGTTTTGCTTATGTTGTTTGATTTGCTTTTAGATATTTACTGGAAGAATGAGCATAGACTCTCTTGTTCATCTGAGGTATGCACTGCTACAGAACGTGATCGCTACGAGAAATCTGTAAGTACTACTACTAATTGGAATGTAATTTATACACCGATGTTTCGTTTAGTCGTCTTTGATTCGATTCGATAGCTGAATTCAATGTTTATGGAACTTTGTGAATGTTAAAATTGTTAGGTTTAGAGTTACATCCTGATTAATTTCAAGATTGTATCCTGAGAATTGGCTTAAGTTGTATAGATATTACTCGCTTTCAGTGACTGAACACTAGAACAATCTAACTTCTTAGTGTCAATGAATCTTTAGAAGTTTTTGCCTTCCATTGATGTACTCATCTCTTTAAATCATAGCTCTAGCTGCTGTCAAATAGCAACACGGGATTGTCTTTCGATTGAATTGTCTTTTACGACAATGTAAACGATACAAGAATGTCTTTTTAACCACCAATTTTCGTGTTTGATTCTTTAGCTGAATTCTATGTTTTCTGAAACTTTTTGAATGGTAAATTGTTGTTAGGTTGGGAGTTTCATCTTGATTTATGTGTCGATCAAAGATTGTAGCTAAAGTATCTGATAGTTGGCTTTCATTGTTTAAGTAAGTTGTATAGATATTACTGTCTCAACGATTGAACAACAGATAACAGTCTCTCACTTCTTAGTGTTTATGCATCTTTTTAGGTCGTGCTTTTCCATTGATTTTATCTCTTTGAATCATAACTCTAGTTGCTCTCAAATAGCAACATGGAATTTTGTCTGTAACAACAGCAGGAATGTCATTCGTAGTATGATGATGTCATGTTCTTGTGATTATGAATCTGTTGGCAATTGATTCTTGAGCTTCATTACCACTCAAAGTTGTATTTATCCTTCACAGTCATTGCATCCAAAACCTTTTTGTTTTTGGTCAGAATCAATTGCACTTAGTGACAACGAGCTCTAGGATATTTAGTTCTCGGTGTTTCTTCTTCTCCTTCCCTAATATATCTCAGCTTTGCTTACTAACGGACGTGTGTCTTTTGCGTTTTACCACAGATCTACAAGGCTCAGAGGAATGTGGTTCTGTGCGCTGGAGCAATTCTTCTCTACTGGTAACATCATCAGCTATTATCAGTCACACACACAGAAAGTCTCCGTGTAATTCACTGGTCGCTCTTGTTTTGATTGACAGGTGCATTTACCGTATTTGCAAATACAACAAGGACCTGGAAGTCTTGCAGGCAACAGAGAAGAGATTAAAGGAAGATTAATCTCCATTGAGTAAATAGAGTTGGTTCCTCAAAACCATTATATATGTAAAACTCTTATTACGTTTTTTTCAATTAGTACTTAACCTGAACAAAACATAAGTATGAAGGACAGCTTTGCAGACTCTATATATTGTCATTAGTGTTCGTTTCATCCTCTGCATTTTGGTTTATATTTGAAGAGTTACTTCCATGTCCAGAATTCTCGTATACAGGTTTGTTACACCAACTCTATATAACCATAACGTTGAAAGATGAAGAAAATCACCATAAACTCGTTGTGAATGTATCATTACCTTAAGTATTAGTTGGTCAGTTCCATATATTACAAAGCCAAATATAACTCTAAAAGAAGAGTACATCATCACCAAACACATCAATTTCAGTTCAGTACAAAGTGATACCTTGAATCTACATGACTCTCAACATCCCAAAGGAACGACCCAAAAGTAACAGCCTCCAACACAAGCCTCTTCAGTCCATGGAAGCTGATCTTAATATGCTCATCATTCGAGGAATCGATTGTTCCTTGTGGCGTTATCATAATCTCTGGCCTCCCAAACAGTGCCTCTGTATGCTTCTCGATTATACCAACTGCTTCTCTTGATCTTATTGTAGCGTATCTCTGAAGAGTCTCCCCG
Organism: Arabis alpina; assembly: GCA_900128785.1. Classification (NCBI taxonomy): domain Eukaryota; kingdom Viridiplantae; phylum Streptophyta; class Magnoliopsida; order Brassicales; family Brassicaceae; genus Arabis; species Arabis alpina. The sequence goes on along the minus strand of LT669791.1, from coordinate 8,858,084 downwards.
TCAAAGGACATAACGTATGTCTTTAACCGAGATTGCTTCATGTCACTGCTAAATCCGCCACTAGCATTGATCCCTCCTACAAATGAACCAACTTCTTGGTTTGAAGATACAGCCTCATAAGTCTCTTCTGCTTCTTCATAGCTTCTGCTTCTCTCTGTTTCTCTACCTGCTTGCTCAATACTAGTTTCACCTTCATCTGACCAACCTGGAAGAATCTTCATCGTCTTCTCGAGCTGAAACCTTTGATCAATCCTCTTCAAGAAATACCCGTACATCACAGAAGCAGCATACACCTGTCCAACTCCGAGTTTACTTATCTGCGCAACTGTCGACAAATCACCAACACGGTTTTTAAGAATGATGGAAAGATGATTCTGAATCATCTCATAAACCTCAGGCGAATGAAGTCTCTCAAGCTCCCCATCTACAGTAGGCCAAGTATCAACTCGACCAGACGAATCCGCAGATGACGAACTTATCGATGGTACAAGCGAAACATTAGCATCCATAAACTTCTGAACAACTAATGCATATAAAATCTCTTCCAAAGCCCTTCTTCTCTCTTTCTCCTTAACTTCAGCAATTCTCCTAAAACACAACAATCCAATTCAAACTCCAAAACCTATACCACAACATCCAAAAAGATACTAAAATTCATCAACATCTAAACAAACCTGTAAAGAACAATATCTGTTCCAGGTACAGAAGATGATGAATCTTTGTTCTGTTCTTCGAGGTCTCGATCGATTTGAAGCTGTTCAAGCTGTTGTTCAACAGCTGCTGGTACAAGATGAGGATGACTCACTAATATCTCTGATAGAAACTGTCCTACTGGAGATTTCAACTGAAGCGGCGCAATCGAATCCGTCGAAGAAGAAACATCATCATCAAAAGCCGAAGCTTTAACCACAAAGCTTCTCCTAGATTTCACAGAAATTGTTCTTGTTTGTAACGAATTATGCTGCAACACAAAAAGGGTTGTGAAAAACTGTAAAGTTCGATTTCGTTCGAGAATTCTAGGTCAAGTAGACATACTCTGAGACGAAATTGAGGTTTGGAGCTAAATCGCATGAACCCAGGACAGCTTGAGGTAAGGAGACTCGACCCAGAGAGGTTTTTGGTAGTTCGACGTAGTAAAGCAGGAGATTGAACCCAATTCGCTGTCAAGGAATCCATGATTAGTCTCCAAGAGAAGAAGAAACCCTAGAATGTCGAAGAAGATGATTAAAAACCAGAATAGTGGATACTGTTCTTAGATGATTTTTGATAACTTATCTCTTCGAATTATGAATCACTAATTTTCGTAATTAGTTTTCTTAATTTCTCTAAATAAATGGGCTCATATAATTTTCTCTGGGCCCATTAAGTGGGCTTTATAGACATCTTTAGAAGTATATATATATAGCCCAATATACAACTCAACAAAGACAATTAGGGTTTTTTCGTGTCTCGCCTCTCTAAGTTTCCAATAGCTCTGTGTAAGAATTTCTTGTACATAAATTATTTCTCATATGTTTTCACTTCAATATTTTTAGGGTTTTTGTGATTTGAATTTTTTTTAAAATTCGTTGTAGAGGTTTTGTTTTCCAAAATATTAGTTTTGCTCAATATTAGGGATTAATAATACGGTGGCGATGATGAAATTAAAAGGCCGGACTTACGGCTGCTACGACCACCAACCAAGTTGGTGTGTTCCGGTAGTAGAATGATTCGAAACTTACCAAAGGTTATTTAGCTGAGCCTCCTCTTTTATAAATTTTTAAAAACAATTTTTATAGAAAAGTATGATTATTTTCTGAACAAGAAGTATACAAAAAATTGTATAAAAATACACAGGAATTGTATCAAGTGTATATGGACGTGTAACTCTGAACAAAAAGTATACAAAAATATTGTTCTTGTCTAGATAAAAATACACAGTAGTTGTATCAAGTGTATATGGACGTGTAATTTTGTTAACACCTCTGGGTAATTATTCAGAATAATAATTGTTAACCCGTTAAAACCCTAAGTGAGCAATTTGGATTTAAACTGTGAAAAATATCAATACAATAACAAAAAACACTAGAACAATTAAGGGGTTAATTAGCACACTAATCAAATTAGAATTATTAAGAGGCGGTTATTGGTTTGTGTATTTTAATGAATTTTAAAATCCGTTTGGATTTTAGAAAAGAATCAATAACGTGGATTTCAAAATAAAATAAAATAGATTTATAAATCAACTAAATGGATTTCATTGACTAACCAATAAAGTAATATCAACATCTAACTCATTATTTTAATGTAATATATGTCTTTCTCGTTCTTCAAAGATTTCTTGTTCTCCCGTATTTATTGAATCTATGTTTGAGTATACTTTTATCAAATAAAACTTAACCAATAAAAAACGAATACTAACACATACACCTTTGTATCTTTATATATATTATTTACGATGATTAGTATATGATTTCGCAATAATATTCACTAAAATCCTTATTATGAAGAATCACAGAGAAATTAATCACGTGAATAGCAAGAAAAAATGAACAAGCCTATAAAAAGAAAAAAACAAGAAAAACAGACATAAGATGATGAAGAAGAGACGAAAATACGTGACATAATTTTTCTATTATTTTTGTTTGATGGTGTTTTATTTATTGGTTTGATTATTTTAGTTGATTTGTGGATTTATAAGTCTGTGTTATTTGATTTATAAATCTTATAAGATTTAAAAATATTTGTAAATCTGAAGGTTTCCCCTCGGATTTGATCCTTTGTATTTTTGACATGAAATCTTTTCAAATCCATTAAAATCCTAAGTGAAATCAAATTCATAAGTAAATCCGTAGAATTGAATAACACGTAATTTTAATTAAGATTTATAAATCATAGAACCAATAACACTGGATTTTAATACGGATTTTAAAATCATAGAACCAATAACACTAGATTTTGTTTGGAAATCCATTAAAAAACCAATAACACTAGATTTTGTTTGGATTTCCAAATCCATTAAAATTTATAAACCAATAACCCCTCAAAGTTATAACCATGTAATAACAAAGTGAGTAAATAACCCAATTGATTATAAAATGACGATTTTACCCCTTTCAAAATAGAACACAGATGTTGTGTTTGGGTTGCCTTTGCAATTTTTGTAGGGTCAAATATGCCAATTTCTCATAATAATTTTGACTAATTTGGATTTGAGTGAGAAGAGATATATTTGGTGTTGCAGGTTTTAAAGCCTGGGTTTTTAACTTCTGCTTCGAAGAACGCTAAAACCCTTATAAAGAAAAATGGAATTGCCAACTCTTTCCTTAGGATTTCTTGCTCCAAGATTTCGATTTTCATCACGAAATTCACTAACCCATCTTCTTGTAAGTCAAATCAACCCTCAAGTTTTCATTTTTTTCCATTTTGATTCTCTTAAACCTTATCCAAAGTTTTGTCTTTTCTTCTCTCTAGGGTTCTTCAACATTTGCAACAACTCAAAAACTCAATTCAAAACGTAAGTATCTCTCTACCCTCTTACTCTTAGTTCAATTGTAGCACTAAGATTAACCCTTGTCTCATTTTCTTTGTTTGATTAAGAAACACTCTTGTCTCAAGGTCGTGTACTATGTTCTTCTTCTTCTCGAGCTGAACTAAACCCTGAGAGAAATCAATCAGTAAAGAGTAATGATAACTATGCTCGAGCTGAGCTGTTTCGTGGAAAATCTGGTTCTGTTTCTTTCAATGGCTTAACACACCAGCTTGTTGAAGAAAGTAAACTTGTTTCAGCTCCGTTTCAAGAAGAGAAGAAAGGTTCCTTTTTGTGGATTTTGGCTCCTGTTGTGTTGATAACTTCGTTGATTCTTCCTCAGTTCTTTCTTAGTGGTGCTATTGAAGCTACGTTTAAAAACGATACCTTTGCAGGTATGTGATAATGTTTCACTAGTGCTTCAATGTTTTTGATCACCTTCAAGTGTTTAACTTTTATGAATCTTAGGGATACATAGAGAAGAAGCTATCTTAATGGTGTGAAGTCTGTTTAACTGGTTATGTTTTAGTGTAGGCTTCTCTTTACATGTACCTGACTTTGAGGCTTTGATAGGTTCAGAACCTGATTTCTGATGTGCAGACTCAATATCGATCTTGAATCAAGAATGCATGACTAAACACTAAGAATGTTAGACAAATAGAGTAGAAGCTATCTTAATGATGTTACATCTGCTAAACTTGTTGTGTTTTAGTGTTGGCTTCGCTTTGAATGTATCTGATTTTGAGGCTTTGATAGGTTTAGAACCTGATTTCTCATGCTCAGTAATAGAATCCTTTTATTGATCTTGACTTGTTGATTACAATCAAGAACACATGAGCAAAACCATAATAAAAAACCAAAAAGTGTCCATGAGATTTGTTCAAGAGGCTTCCCACATGATTTAGATGTTTATGATACTCATTTGAACTTGTTGATGCAATCTCTTATAAGCTTTTGTATTTTCTTGATGCAGAAATTATCACTTCTTTCTGCTTTGAGACAACGTTTTATGTTGGTCTTGCGATATTCCTGTCCGTGACTGACCGTGTCCAGAGGCCGTACTTAGACTTCAGCTCCAAAAGATGGGGTCTAATCACTGGACTAAGAGGATACCTTATGTCTGCATTTCTCATGATGGGTTTGAAAGTTGTAGTTCCTCTATTTGCTGTATACATGACATGGCCAGCTCTTGGACTAGACGCATTGGTCGCAGTGCTTCCTTTCTTGATTGGTTGTGCGGTTCAACGACTCTTTGAGTCTCAGCTCGAAAGACGCGGATCATCCTGTTGGCCCATTGTTCCAATAGTCTTTGAGGTAATACTGATTTGAGAAACCCTTTTAGCTTCATTGTACCAAAATGTTCATAGTCTTAGAGGTAATACTAATCTGAGAAACCCTTTTAGCTGCATTGCACCAAAATGTTCATAGTCTTAGAGGTAATACTGATCTGAGAAACCCTTTTAGCTGCATTGCACCAAAATGTTCATAGTCTTAGAGGTAATACTGATCTGGGAAACCCTTCTAGCTGCATTGCACCAAAATGTTCATAGTCTTTGAAGTAATACTGATTTGGGAAACCGTTTTAGCTGCATTGTACCAAAATGTTCATAGATTATGTTTATGTGTAAATGCAGGTTTATAGGTTGTATCAGATCACAAGAGCAGCTACATTTGTTCAGAGACTAATGTTTATGATGAAAGATGCTTCGACGACTGTAGAAATTACAGAGCGAGGCATTGCGCTTGTTGGTTTGGTAGTGACATTACAGTTTCTAGCTGTTTTATGTCTCTGGTCTTTCATCACATTCCTTATGCGTCTCTTCCCTTCAAGACCTGTAGCTGAAAACTACTAAACCTGAGTGTTTTAGTGAATGCTCATTAGGTTTTTGCTTTGTTCAGTGCATTGTATAACATTTTGAGAGTTGGTTTTGATTGAAATTTGCCTGCAAATGTCATAGATACGTGGCTTGTACAAAGATGTCATGCTTTAACACGTGTCCTCTTCTCCTTTCTTATAATTTTGCTTCAAATTTTAGTCTCTCTAAATTATAACTGATCTACGATAAATTTGTTGCCAAGAACACTAAAATAGGATCTAAGAAGAATTAGCCTCTTCTATAAAACTATATCAAAGTGAGAGTGACTAAAACAGAGGAAGCAAAATCTCAAACTGAGTTTTTTTTTCTTGATCATCAACGAAATGGTGTCTCCACTCTCAGATCTCCTAAACCTTGATCTCTCAGACACCAAGAAAATCATAGCTGAATACATATGGTCCGAATCATGTTCACTAATCCTCTCTTTGCATTGATCTTTTAAAATCTTTGTAAACATCGATGCATGTCATATAGATTCTTGATTTCTAGACAATTATGTTCTTGCATGTCTTTGATTACAACATAAGTTGTCTTTTTACTCTGTTTTTTTTGGTTCGTGAGAACAGGATTGGTGGATCTGGTATGGACATTAGAAGCAAAGCCAGAGTAATCATATTTACACAATTTCTCTCTTTAGAACTTTTTATTTTGTATAATCAAAAAAATTGTGTAATCAACAAATTTAAATTTTCTTGTATTAATAGACATTACCAGGAGGACCAGTGACCGATCCAACGAAGCTTCCAAAATGGAATTACGACGGATCTAGCACCGGTCAAGCCGCTGGAGACAACAGTGAAGTCATTCTATAGTAATCATCTTCTTTTCTATATATATACACATGATATTTTAGTAAAATGATATCAAGATTATCTTGAGATTAATTTAAAGTTTGAAAAAAGTCCTCAGGCAATATTCAAAGACCCATTCAGGAAAGGGAACAACATTTTGGTAATTAAGTTAATATGAATTTTTTAGAAAAGATTAGTTATGATTAGTGGATTCTTAAAATTTCACAAATATAAAATATAGGTTATGTGTGATGCTTACACACCGGCCGGTGATCCAATACCGACCAACAATAGGCACAAGGCTGTAAAAATCTTCGAGCATCCCAATGTGAAATCTGAAGAGCCTTGGTATGCCTTATAACCGAGTTTATGTCACTTTTGTGTTCGTTTCGGACCGGTTTGGAACTCGTTGCTACTAGCACAAACCACTAGGTTACATTTATAATCATAAAAATACCCTAGTTTGATTAGTTGAATAAATTAAAATATATTTAAGTACGTGTTAATTGTTTAAAAAGTGTGTTTTCTTGACAAATTTCTGTTAATTCGATTCGATATAACTAAATGAGGCTTCGGTATGCGACTTCTAATTTCGGTTTGTTAAGTTTGGTTTGATGCATTTCCTGTGTTATTTATTAGGTTTGGGATAGAGCAAGAATACACATTACTTAAGAAAGACGTAAAGTGGCCATTAGGTTGGCCTCTTGGTGGTTATCCAGGTCCTCAGGTACACTTATGAGTAAATTATCGTTCAATATTCATACACTAATCTTTTAAATCAAGAACAGGTTTTTGAAATCGAGAAAATTGGCTTTTTTTGTTTGATGAAACAGGGACCGTATTACTGTGCGGTGGGTGCAGACAAAGCATTTGGTCGTGACATTGTCGATGCTCACTACAAAGCTTGTCTTTACGCTGGTTTAAGTATTGGTGGTGCTAATGGTGAAGTCATGCCTGGACAATGGGAGTTTCAAATCAGTACTGTTGTTGGTATTGGTGCAGGTGATCAATTATGGGTTGCTCGTTACATTCTCGAGGTGAAATAACGATGTCAACTATCTTTATTTCGTTACATTAACCAACATTGGTTTGTACATACATTTTTATATGTGAATCATCTGTTTTTTGACAGAGGATCACTGAGATATGCGGTGTGATTGTCTCATTCGATCCCAAACCAGTCGAGGTTTGTCATGATCAAGATTCAAGATTCTGTTTTCAAGTTTTCTTGAATTGATGTTGTTTTTCTATGGTGGTTAATTAGGGTGATTGGAACGGAGCAGCGGCTCATACAAACTTCAGTACGAAGTCGATGAGGAAAGACGGAGGATTAGAATTGATCAAGAAAGCGATAGAGAAGCTTGAAGTGAAACACAAGCAACACATTGCGGCTTACGGTGAAGGCAACGAGAGGCGACTCACGGGGAAACATGAAACTGCGGATATCAACTCATTCTCATGGGTATGAAATCGTATCAAATCAAATCAAGAACTTGGTTTAATGATCATATAATAACATTTTGGTTTTCTTGAGAATAGGGAGTGGCGAATCGTGGAGCATCGGTGAGAGTAGGAAGAGATACAGAGAGAGAAGGTAAAGGATATTTCGAAGATCGAAGGCCTTCGTCTAATATGGATCCTTATCTTGTTACTTCGATGATCGCTGAAACGACTCTCCTCGGCTAAGTATCTTCTTCATGTTTTCTGGTTTCATTTCGGTTTTTGAGACTTTTATTGCCAATAATTCATGGGGTGTTTCTATGATCCTAATGTGTAATCTTTGGTTCAAACTTTGTCTTAAGTTAATTCACTTGAAGATTAATCAATTCCACAAATTATATGGGTAAAATGAGTTCTACTTTGAGATAATTTACAAATTTGAATATGGGCCTCAGTTTTTGTTAGCCCATGTCCATGTTATAGATAACATTTCATTATTGTTCTTTGCAACGTGTGTGATGTTTTAGTTTAGAGGAAATGATGATTACTTGAGACACAAGAAAGAAAGATTAAGAACCCTAGTTTGTTTCAAGCCTAACCCCAACAGTTACCACTAAAATTCAAAGCCGTGTTGGTAACAAAATACTGTTTCTTTTATTCTTTTCAAAATTCGAGCTAACTCATATACTACATAACATGACCTAAGGTGGCTCTTCATTTCCTGCCAAACAATTAATTAATAAACCTATTTTTATTAAATAATGGGAAGAAATTTGTATACTTAATTTATTCGGATAATTAACTGACAAAAGATAATTATCAAGTGTTTATTCGGCTATTGGCACGTCATTGTATTTTCCCAAAATTGTGTTTTTGAATTTTTAGTTTTATTTTGGTTTGTAAAATATGTAAAAAATATTCAGGATTGGTCACAAAATGGCTCTTCGTCGAAAAGAGGTCATGGAACTTTCTCCTCGAGGATTGAAAATATTGCATGGTTATTTTATTTATAATAATGAAGTTTATTCTTTTAATCGGTGTCATTTTGTTACGAAGTTTAGACTTTTTTTTTTACGTTGTTATGAAGTTTAGACTAATCCCCAATGAATGTAAAAATCTGGATATTCTTGACATTTAAAACATCTTTGTGTAGTCAAATAGTAGAACGTGTAATTTACTTTTGACCTAGACAACATGGCAAATCGTCAACAAAATGGAACCATTATGCACTTTTCGTCATTTGATTCCATAATTTTAATCGAGTTATAAGACTGATTCTTATAAGAATCTTTCAAAGTACTTTTAACTACTGCGATATTCATCTAATGAACTATACGTACCTTGTGGGCAGGTAACGATCAATTGATACGTTCACGTAATTCATGTAAAAACACAACTAAATAAACTTCTTGATTGGTCCACTTGCACACATACATACCTATCAGCAAGATATATATTCATGTGAGTCGTACTTATTTGGTTATTTGTAAGCCAGCATTGTCTTCATCGAAGAAAGAAAATCAATAGCAAGAAAAACCAAACGAACTAAAAACGGATACATTTATTATTTTATCATTTACAAGATAAAATATTCAAATAATAATTCCTCGAAACTTGTCTAACGAAATTCTCTGCCACCAATGAAGAATAATCAGTTTTTCTTTTTCTTTGGTCTTTCACGAGTAAATGAAACTTTTTCTTTTGGTGAAAAGAAAAAGAAGCCAAAACACATGAAAATAAAAATGTTGAATACATTATTAAATTTTGTAGTTGTCGTTTCCTTTCGTGTAACGCCCAACCATGTATCGCAGCACGTTTCGACTTCTTTTTTGTTGATCGATGTGTAAATGATCTAACCTAATACCATTGCAACGAAGTAATATTATTCCTTTGCCAAAGTACTAAAATACAGGAAAATTTGACATATAACCACCTATAAACTCTAAATGAATTTGCTTTTTTCTTACCACCAAAAATACTTGATATATTATATAGAACATCTAGTGAAAATAGCACCTCTCTACCAAAAGTTATCAAAAAGAAAATATAAACGCTACAAATGATTTTGGACCGTATATAATTTTATTACTAAGTAATATTTTTTTTTTGCTAAGTTGTAAATATCATTAGTGAAAATGAAAGTAGAGTTACAAGAAGACTGAACTCTAAACATAATCTACCGAGGCAAAAAATAAACAGGGTAGAATAAGATTTGGTTTAGACACCACAAGACAACAAGTGAGGGATTACAAAGTGAACCAAATCTGCAAAAGATTTGTGAAGTTCTTCCTCCTCCTTCTTGCCACAATTGAGTTTCTGATCTCTCTATCAATTCCTTTGAAAACAATGGTTGCAGGCAGTGCGAAGGCGTTGTGAAGAATGTTATTCCTCTGTTTCCAAAGATGAAAAATGGTAGCCTGGATAGCGAGCCTACGGAGCGTAGGCACTCTGGTCGTGTGCAGCCTGATCCAAGAGAGCAACTCGGACCAGTTCATAAACATGAGGTCGTGCTGACCCAATACTTGTAGCACCAACCTCCAAACTTCCCTGCTATAATCACATCTTAAGAAAAGGTGATCCCTTGTTTCCTCAGCAACTGAGCACAAACAACATTCTTTTGGCACATTCATTCCCCAAGAATGTAGTCGCATTCTCGTTGGTAAGCGATCATAGTTAGCAACCCACATTGTGAAAGCATGCTTTGGTATATACCCTTTGTACCAAATGAGATTACTCCACTCCTTAGTGTCAGCTCTTGGTCTTATATCCTCCCAGGTTCTAGCCACCGAGAACATATCATTACCAACTCCACCAGTTACCCACTCATAAGCATCTTTAGCTAAATTGTGAGAAGGTGGGATCACCTCTGTTAGGAACACATGAAGGCTCAACATACGGTCAGATCTAGGAGACGGCAAAGACCAACCAGAAGGCGAAGCAGCCTCATCAACTTTGGCCTGAAGATGAATAGTAAGATGTCTTGGCCCATCCTGTCCCAAGTAGGTAATTAGTTGGCCAAATGGGGTCCATACATCATGCCAAAAGCTAATGTCCTGACCATTACCCAATACTCCTTTGATAAACCTGATAGCAAATGACCGCAACTTGAGGAGTTGTTTCCAGGTCCATGAATCTGAATTGTTTTCATGGAGGACCCAAAAACTCTTTGATCGAAGTCGAAAAACCCTCTGCCAAGCCACCCATAAGGAATCAGTAGAGGAGAAGACTAACCATATGAAGCGCATGCATAAAGCCCTATTCCATAGTGACAGCCTCCTTAAACCAAGACCTCCTTCATCTTTTGGTAAACAAACAGTAGACCAACCAATCTTTGCCCCATTAGCTTTATCCATGTTTCCTGACCACAAAAACCTGGAGCAAAGAGATTCGATATTGCGGATACAACCTTTGGGAAGGATAAACACCGATAGTCAGAAGTTGATAAGCCCTGAGATGACAGAGTTTAGCAACTGCAGCCGGCCAGGAAAAGATAGAGTCTTAGGAGCCCAAGATCTGAATTTAGAAACAAGTTTATCAAGCAAAGGCTTGTACTCTGAAATCTTTAGCTTTCTCGACATAAGAGGCAGTCCCAGATACCTGAATTGTAAGGACCCATTTGCAAATCCATAATTTGACATAACAGTGGATTGGCAAAGGTCCAGACCCGCAGTGAATAGCTCAGTCTTACTAGTATTCATCCTCAAACCAGACCAGCTCACAAAATCATCTAAGCACTCAAAAATTCCATGAAGCGATGAGCTTGAGCCATCAAAGAAGATCATGACATCATCTGCAAACATCAGATGAGACAAGTGCAATTCTGAAGTCTTGGTATGGTATCTGATGTACCCAGAGATGTACCTAGAAATGAGTAGTTGGGAGAAAACTTCCATTGCTAGGACAAACATATAAGGTGACAATGGATCGCCTTGCCTAATCCCCTTTGTGCTTTGAAAAAACCCTCCAACAGAACCATTGATTGAAACTGAGAAAGAGGCAGTAGTGATACACTGAGATATCCACCCAATGAACTTCTCAGGCAGGTTAATAGCCTTAAGCGTTCCCAAAATAAAATCCCATCTGATCGAATCAAAGGCCTTCTTAAGATCCACCTTCAACATTCCTTTAGGTTCAGTTCTACTAAGATTATAGCCTTGAACAAGATCTGTAACAAGCAGGACATTCTCAGCCAACAATCTCCCTGGCATAAACGCAGTTTGAGTTAAGGAGATCACCTTTGGTAGAATATCTTTCAGTCTAGCCGCCAATAACTTAGAAATGACCTTGTAAACTGTGTTCAAACAAGAAATAGGTCGAAAATCCGTTGTTGCCGCATTTGGGATCTTAGGAATTAGAACAAGGGTTGTAGTGTTCCACTGCCTAAGGATCTGACCCGAGGAGAAGAATTCCTTGACAGACTCGATGACTTCAGGTCCCACCACTGACCAACAAGTACTGAAGAATTCAGAGCTAAACCCATCTGGTCCACTGGTCTTATTCCTTGGTAAGGAAAAGAAAGCCTCTTTAATTTCCTCTGAAGAGAAAGGCCTTGTCAGAACCTGCTGCTGGTGAGGGGTGCATTTGAAAGGAAGGACCAAGCCAAGATCACCTTGCTGGAACAAAGGTGCTTCCACAGGGCCACCCAACAACTTAGAAAAATAAGTCACACAGTGATCCAAAATATCCTTTTGAGTATCGATTCTAACTCCATTACCATCTAGGAGAAAGTGGATTAGATTGGAGGAGTTTCTGGAGTTTACCATTTTATGGAAATAGTTTGTGCAACTATCTCCAAACTCAAGCCAATTGATACTCATTCTCTGGTGGAAGAAAGACTCCTCAGCTGCAGCTGCAGCCAGGGTTGTCCATCTACTCACAGCTTATAACTCAGCCTCAGCAGTAACTAAAGATGGATAGGTGAGCAATTCCTCCTGAACACGAATCATGGCATCATGTGCCTCAACCACTCTTTTTTCAATAAGAGAGTAGTTATCTTTACTAAACTCACGGATAGGCTTCTTTAACATTCTCAGCTTTTGGGAGACGATGAACATTGAAGATCCTACAACATTAAAATTGAACCAATGTTGAGCAATCAATGGCAAGAAGTCTTCATTCTTTAGGAGCAAGTTATAAAATCTGAGCGGCTTCCTTAGCTTCATAATATGGGGTTCAAATATCACTGAGAGAGAGGCATGATCAGAGAACTCTGGACAGCCAAAAGAAGCAATTGAGAAACGGAACTCCTCCATCCATTTGTCATTCACCATAATACGGTCCAACTTCTTGGCTATGGGTCTGCTTTTGCTCTTGTTCCACCAGGTGAAAGAACTACCTCTGAAGTTCAGATCAGAGAGCTCAGCCTCAAGCAGACAATCACTAAATATCCTCATATTCCTGTTTATATTCAAGCTCAGAGGTCTTGAGTGTTCACTAGCAAACAAGATCTGGTTGAAATCACCCAAAACCAACCAAGGTGTGTCTCTTATAGATAGGTTGGAGGATCGCACAAGAATTTCATTCCACAAAGTTTTCCTCTCCTCCACACAATTAGACGCATACACCGCATAAATTATCATCTTCTTTTGAGAAATCAGCCATGTCACTTCACAAGAAATCATCTGGAGAGACTTGGAAATGATAGAAACCACAACACTATGGTGCCACAAAACCCAAATCTTGCCTAACTCAGAGTAGCTGTAGTTGGCTTCAAAAGACCAGCCAGGAAATACTTCATTTATGAACTTTGAACTCTTTGGCTGCTTCACATGAGTCTCAATGAGACCCCCAAAAATCGGTATGTTCTTCTCAGACCACTTCTGAAAACCAGTACGGTGGCTCTGTACATTGAAACCCCTAACGTTCCAACAAAAAATGTCTACACACATAAAAATTTAGTGTTTGGGGCTCTTGCCCCTAGTACCTCTTGTACCAGATTGCCACTTAACCGGCTTATTCTTTCCTCTTTTATTTTGATCCAAAAAAACAGCATACTCCTCCTCCTCACAATCAGAAGAAGATACGTCTGAAGAGTCCACCTCTGCTTCTGATGATGTAGGACTTCTACCAGTCAACACTACTGTTCTTGATTGAGAGACAGAGTGAGGGTCTGGTTCCAGCTCAGGTGGATTATCACTCAGAGAAGGCAAACTTGATTCACCCTTAGCAAAATCTTTCAAAGAACCAAGCCCAATCTGAGATAAAGGAACCATTTGGACACTCGAAGAAGGTTGGTGGTCTTGCTTTTTCTCAGCCCAGACCTTACTCCTTGACCGTCCTCTTATAGTTTTCTTTCCTTTTGATAGCGACTTTAGATCAGCAGGGCATTTACTTGCACCATGATCACGAGTCTTACAAACAGAACAAAACCTTGGCGCTTTCTTGCATCTTTTTAAGCTATGTCCAATCTCTTTGCAATGCTCACAGACTGGGGGCATCCAAGGACTAGATACAAGCACACGAGCTATTTCACGGGACTCAAATTGGACATTGGCCGCTTCAGGCAACGGTTTTCTTGGATCAATGATTGTGAAAACCTTTGCCACCTCCAAGTTTGTTTTATTAGCAGTAGAAGGGTGAAGGAACTTAGGATCACCAACAAGCCCTGCAATTCTCTCTAAACCTTCTTCATGGAAGAACTGAAAGGGAACTTTCCTGAGTTCGAGCCATATCGGGGCAGAAGTTAGCTCCGGATTTGCAAGGATAACTCCAGGTTCCCAATGAGCAACAAACATGGTTTGTCTCTCTATTTGCCAAAGCCTTTGACTGATGACCCTGTTTCTAGTTAACTTGTTTGGAATTCTGAACAGGAAGGAGTGACCCTCCACTTTAGAGACGGAAATATCTCTGTGCTGCTTACTCCAAATCCCATTGACTATATTGTGGATAGTACCCTGAGAAGGGGGATCCGAGTAGAACTGTCTTAAGACAAAATAGTCCCAATATGACCTATTCCTCTCAATCACTGAATTTGGAATCATAACACAAGCTTCCCCCGAATCGAGAGTGAAATCTTTGCCTTTCTTACGAAGAGGCTTAGTTGTTCCTTTCACCAGAGAACACCAAGTTGCCACCGGTTCCTCCGGTATGGTAGCTGGAGACGGCGCGTGTTTCGCCATTACTGCATCAACCTTTTTGGGAGCAGCTCCATAATCCATAGCTACTTTAGCCGTGGAAGGAGTTACCAAGAGTTCCGGATCTGCGACAGCAGTTGCGATCTCTTGAACAATGACATTCGAATCCAAAGTAGAAGGAAGAGGCGAGGTTCCAACTACAGTAGCTATACTCCCATCTTGCACCTGTGAAGGGCTTATTGGAGCAGGAACCACTACTTGAACGGGCACCACAGTTTCAGAAGAAGACGGTGGCACAAGGACGACGAAACCCGGCTGCGACTTAGGCTTCGACTGAGGAGAGTTTCGCTTGGTAGGAGAGGTTTTTTTGTGTTTTTTAGGTTTTTTCTGCCCCATAAGGTGAGGCGGGCCTGAGCAGAAGCTATCGCGGAGGAGCCGCCGTCGGAGAAGACGACGGCAAGATGCGTCAAGCGATGACACTTTTTCGCACGAAAATTCGCTCTTTAGGGATTTTGACCTAAAAGTCAACGCTGATAACAACTTTTTACTACCACCCCCTAAGTAATACTCCCTCTGTTCCTAAAAGATAAAAACTTTACAAAAAAAATTTGTTCCAAAAAGATAGAGTTTTTACTGTTTTCTATGCACTTTTACAAACTTCAGGATAAAATACTAAAATACTATTGGTTAAACTTTATTGTAAACTGTATTTTGTAGAAATCAATGCGTTATCTTAATAAGTGTGCATAACCTTAAACATCTATCTTTAAAGAACGGAGGGAGTATTATTTGTTGCAAATTGCAACTCATCGATAAAAGAACTACAAATACATGTTATTTATTACGGATTTGATTAATAACGGTGAAAGTTCAGATAAAATGACACAAATATACTTGATGAAATCGTTATTCTTCTACTACTTTTGTGATACTCCTTTTACCGATGATAATACTAACGGTACATGTTTACCGATCACATCCTACATATATAACCAAGCATGCATGACCAAACTTTATCACTCATAAATGCAAACATTATTATGAATCCAAATTAAGTAGATAATATAAGCTCGGATTGGTAGTTTCATTATAACCTTTATTTTTTGTTTTATATTAGTTGTCGTTTTGTATTTCCAATGTAGATTTATTATTATTTTTCCATCTTTTACCCTTAACTTTTAGCTTAATAATTATTTATATCAAACAAAATACTGTATTTATTAGGGATAAAATAGAAAATTTAATTGTTTTTTTAATTTATGTGAAAACACTTAGAATGACAAGTAATTTGCAACGGAATGAGTAGTATTATTAGGGATAAACATGATTATATTTTCTTATAACTTTTCTCAAATTTATTCAACTACAAAACTTCAATACTATTATATGCGGGAAAAAAACGAAATGGTTGGCAATAAATATAACTAGGTGAATACAATTTATTTCAAGAAGATGATGACAAATCTAAACTCTCGAATGAAATCTCCATGACTTGAAATTGGACTACAAATTCAAGATGGTCCCGGACCGTATAGACAAATCTCAAGACTTTCATATGTATCAATAATACCAGTCTTCTTACAATAATGTGAAAATACAGAGTGGAGACAGATACAAAAGAGAAGAATTTAATTTCAAAATCTTTTAATGTAATCAAATGTGGCTGTGATCTTTCTAACATCAACATGTTACGGTCCTACCTACTCTCTACCCACCATACTATTTCCCTTTTTTCTTAATTACAATATTAATTACAACTTCAGATTTTATACTCCGATCCATCATTTAAATATCATTAGAACAACGACAAAAAAAAAACTCATTACAACATGTCAGTAAAATTCGCAATTAAGAAAACAATTAGTATAAAACTACCAAAATCATCAACTAATACTAATTTCAGAAATCTCAACTATTCTTTAATATTCAAATACATATTTTCAAATTCCAACTACTAACACTAATTAATAATTATCATCATTTAAATACTATTACATGTCAGTGAAATTCGCAATTAATAAAACAATAGATAGAACTAGAATAATACTAAAATTATCAACCAATACTAGTTTCAGAAATTTAAACTTTTCATTAATATTCAAATAGATATTTTCAAATTCCAACTACTTACACTAATCAATAACTATAATCATTTAAATAAATATTATTACATGTCAGTAAAATTCGCAATTAATAATAAAACAGTATTCCCTCCGTTGCATATTAGTTGTCCTGTGAATTAAGAAAACATTTAAAAAATCTGTTTTACCCCTAATTAATGTGTTTTTCATTTGATATGTGTAGTTAATAAGGTAAAAGAGCGTGGATAAAATCGAAAAATCAATCATAAATTTGCATTGAAAATGTAAAACGACAACTAATTTGATACAAAATAAAAAGCGTAGAATGACAACTAATATGAAACGGAGGGAGTATAAAACTAGAATGATACTAATAGAAGTATTATCAACGAATACTAAATTCATAATTTTTTCAAATAAATATTTTTAAATTCCAACTATTAACACTATTCCCTCCGTTTCATTTTAATTGTCGTTTTAGGTGATTTCATATCAATTAAAAAAATATTTAAAAATTCTGTTTTACAAACATTTAAAATTAATATACAAACATTTTAAAAAAAAAAAAAAAACAGAGGATTTGACTACTTTCACTACTACCTCCGTTCCTAATTAATAGATGTTTAAGGCAATGCACGGTTATTAAGAAAACGCATTGATTTCTACGATTTACAATTTTCAATAAAATTTAACCAATAGTATTTCAGTATTTGTTTTGGAATTTGTAAAAGTGCATAGAAAACTGTAAAATCTCTATTATTTTGGAACAAATTTTTTTTTTGTAAAAAATTCATTATTTATGAACAGAGGGATTATTAAACACAGCTCTGCAAATAAAGCTTACATTTTTAGCTTTTCTCTCTCTCTTCTTCTTCTTCTTCTCCAAAAATGCAAGCTTTCACAAACCCATCAATGGCAACTCTCTCAATTCTCCTCCTCCTCTTCACTTTCCCTCTCCTCTCAACCCAAACCCTAAACTCAGACAGAACCGCACTCCTCTCTCTCCGTTCCTCCGTCAAAGGCCGTACCTTCCTCTGGAACATAAAACAAACCTCACCATGTTCCTGGTCCGGAGTCAAATGCGAAAACAACCGCGTCACTATCCTCCGTCTCCCAGCTGCATCTCTCTCCAACACAATCCCCGAGGGTATTTTCGGTAACTTAACAAATCTCCGTACTCTTAGTCTCCGTCTCAATGCTCTCTCCGGTACACTCCCTTCTGATCTCAGTCTTTGCTCTAATCTTAGACATATCTACTTACAAGGAAACAACTTCTCTGGTGAGATACCAAAACCCTTTTTCAATCTCACTAAGCTTGTGAAACTTAACCTCGCGTCCAACACATTCACTGGTGAAATCTCTTCGAGTTTTGAGAAGTTTAAAAGGTTAAAGACTTTGTTTTTAGAGAACAATCAGTTCTCTGGTTCAATACCTGATTTGGATTTGGATTTGGATTTAGTTCAGTTTAATGTTTCGAATAACTTGTTGAATGGTTCTATACCTAAGAATCTACAAAGATTTGAGTCTGATTCGTTTCTTGGAACTTCATTATGTGGTAAGCCTCTTAAGATTTGTCCTAGTGAAGAAACTGTACCGAGTCAACCTAGTAAGAGAGCACCACCGAGTGTTGTAGAGGAGAAGAAGAAGGAAGAGGAAAAGAGTAAGCTTTCTGGTGGAGCTATAGCTGGAATTGTGATTGGTTGTGTAGTTGGTTTTGCTTTGATTGTGCTGATTCTGTTGGTGCTTTGTCGTAAGAAGGGTAATGAGAGATCAAGAGCGGTTGATATATCGACGGTTAAAGATCAAGAAGGTGGAATTCCAGTGGAGAATGGGAATGGGAATGGATACTCGGTGACGGCTGTTGCAGCTGCGGCAATGACAGGGAACGCGAAAACAGATGGTCCAGCGAGTAAGAAGCTTGTGTTTTTCGGTAATGCGAGTAGAGTTTTTGATCTTGAGGATTTGTTGAGAGCTTCTGCTGAGGTTTTAGGAAAAGGGACGTTTGGTACTGCGTATAAAGCGGTGCTTGATGCTGTTACTGTGGTTGCGGTTAAGAGATTGAAAGATGTTTTGATGCCTGATAAAGATTTTAAGGAGAAGATTGAATTAGTTGGTGCAATGGATCATGAGAATTTGGTTCCTTTGAGAGCTTATTATTTCAGTAGAGATGAGAAGCTTCTTGTGTATGACTTCATGCCTATGGGAAGCTTATCTGCTCTCTTACATGGTTAGTTTGTGAAAATTTCTGTGGTTTATACCAATTTGAGACTAGTCTATGCTTAGTGAGCTTTATCTAGGTTCTTGCAGATTCAAGAATTGGTTTAATGATGATTACATTATGGTTAAATTCTCTTTGATTTGCTTTGTTGTTGTTTAGTTGATGTAATTGTGTGTTTTGGTCTCTAATTACAGGAAATAGAGGAGGAGGAAGGAGTCCACTAAACTGGGAAGTAAGATCAAGAATAGCTCTTGGAGCAGCTCGAGGTTTAGACTACCTTCACTCACAAGGCGTAACTACGTCTCACGGCAACGTCAAATCCTCAAACATACTCTTAACGAAGTCACACGACGCTAAAGTCTCAGACTTTGGCTTATCTCAGCTCGTTGCATCACCTTCTTCAACAACTCCAAACCGCGCTACTGGTTACCGTGCGCCAGAAGTAACTGATCCAAAACGCGTCTCGCAGAAGGGTGACGTGTATAGCTTTGGAGTGGTGGTACTTGAGCTGATAACGGGTAAAGCGCCGTCGAATTCAGTTATGAATGAGGAAGGAGTTGATTTGCCGAGATGGGTTAAGTCAGTGGTTAGAGAAGAGTGGAGAAGAGAGGTTTTTGACTCGGAGTTGCTTAGTTTAGCGACTGAGGAAGAAGTGATGATGGAGGAAATGGTGGAGTTAGGGATTGAGTGTACTTCAATGCATCCAGATAAGAGACCAGAGATGTCTCAAGTGGTTAGGAAGATTGAGAATTTGAGAAGATCTAGTCCAAGTCTAGATCAAGTGAACGAAGCTGATTAAGTTGTTAATTAGTATTAATTTTTAAGTAAATTGGTTTGTGGAAATCAGAAATTGAGTTATTGTGTTTAGTAGTATCATTCAATTTTTAATTGAATTTTTAAAATGTTAAACCCCAAATGAGAGGGGTTTTTAGTGGTAAGTGTACTGGCTTTTGCTGTTTGTTTGTGTTTGGGCGTGAAGATTTGGTGGTGATTGTAATTATTGTGTCTTAATCTTTTTTAATTATTGCTTATGCTTTTGTCTCTTAACTTTAGTAACATTTTATTTATAGTGGTCACTGTTTATGAAACAAAATGTGTATCTTTGTTGAACAAATACATTTTTTTTGGGGAATGAAATAGTTTTGTGTCGTAATTTGGTTGGCCACTTGTGAAAACGCTTTTCTTTTCTGGCGGGTTTAATGGGTTTTGAACTTTTGATAGATTTATTTTCATTGACTAGAAGAGTTATTATATGCCATAAAACAAAATTTGATCATTTGAAATGAGAAAATGTAGGTTTCCAATAGTGAAAGTGGCGTGCGTAACCATAAGATATATGACAAAAAAAAAGAAATATATATAGAAGTTTTTGTTATAATATACAAAATAACGATATGGAAAAGTCCATCTCCATTCAAAACTTTAGTTTAACTATGACAATTATACTATTTTAAATTACCATTCAAATTTTATTTTTATTTTTGTTCTATAGAAAACATTAATCTCTTCCAAAAGAAAATTTAACTAAGAGATTAAAAGAAGCAGAATCTAAGCTCCAACTAGTCCAAAAGATACCTCTCAAATTTTAATTGTCATTATGTTGTTTTGGATCCATCTATTTGGCAAATTTTTCACCTTGCTTTTCTCATTTTGGTGCTTACGGAATTTGTATGTATATAAACACATCATAATAATTTGTTTTGTCAATTTCGTCATACAAATATGAACATGCTTTTTAGTTTCGATATAGTGACAGCTAAATTAAACCCAAAACAAACACTAAACATATGGATTTATGAATTTATATGTACATGTTTTTTTTTATGACACAAACAAAAAAACACTAAACAAATGTTTTATAAAATGAATGAACAAATACCGAATAAAACTGTTATTAAAACATACTCCCTCCGTTTCATATTAGTTGTCATTCTACGCTTTTTATTTTGTATCAAATTAGTTGTCGTTTTACATTTTCAATGCAAATTTATTATTGATTTTTCGATTTTATCCCTACTGTTTTCTTAATTGACGTGAAATCACCTAGAACGACAACTAATATGCAACGGAGGGAGTAGACAACTCTTAGATATTTTTGTTGATGAAAATAAACCAAACCCATTTGGATTTTCTTCCCCACAATCCCACCATGATTGTTTTGGCTACCAAACATTGACAGCTTTATGAGTAAAGCAATAAATGCATATGGTTTTATAAATAGGTGAGAATGGGTGTAACTGCAACAGTACTAAGGCTGCTATAAATTGTATGTATGACTTTTAGAGAGGTCCCAAAAAGATATACACATGATAGAGGAGGGACCAACCCATAAAGAGAGACAAAAATGATTATTGGTTTAAAAGTTTTTGATGCTTTCTTAGATAGATAAATAGAGAAGAAGACATTGAGAGAGTGATGATTCTCTATTTTATGTGTAGCCTTAAAAAGGGTTTATGAAAGCGTTGAAACATCAATTTTTTGGGTTCCATACACTCTTGTTTTGTTATGCGTTGTCTCTTACTATTTGTGGTTGCTAATCACGCAAAACTTGAAAAATGTAAATTTCAACTTCGTTAATCTTTTAAATAGATTGTCTTTACAATGTCGAATAGTACGATTAGGTTTTTAATCGGGTGTTCGAAAACCGTCTTTAACACATTCATTAATCTCCAATTACCGTAAATCGATAGCTACATTTCTGTTGTCTAGATAGCTACCCTTTAGCAAAAACAAACAAACAAACTTGGTATGGTAATGGAAGAGAAAATGAGGTTTTCTATATTTAGAGTCTTAAGAATATAATTAAGAAAGTTGAGACCAAGTCTCACTTAATTGACTTAAGACAGCAGTTTACAATTTTCTTGTGAAGGAGGAACGCAAAAGCCTGAGACCATGTCCATAAATATTGTTGAAACCACAAATCTAAACAAATATCAAACCGCTACAGACCGCAAAAACACGAATAACTCGCATCCGCGTTTACGGTTTGCGTCCAAATAATGTTACGAAATCCATTTTCCTCCTTTAGAAGTAACAGTCACTTTGTTTGTCATCTCCGATGCGAACTTGGTTTGGTTCCATATTTGTAAAGTTTGAACATCGCATCACGGGTGAGACCTCCCAGCTGCACGAGGTTCTTCATACCGTAAAAGGAACAAGTCAAAATGTTATTATTAACTGGTTCTCAAGCACATCACTTCAAATGGTAAAAGCTCAACTACTCAAATCATAACGGAACAAATACAAGCCATCTTGACTTGAATTGGGTGGAGAACAAGTTCATAAACTACCAAATCTAAAGCCTCAATCCAAACTCGAACACAACTTACTACTGATATAGTTTGAAAGGAAACTTCTACAACTGTATCATACTATGATTAATCATATAGTTGGATGACAAGGGATCTTAGGAGGAAAGTCATAATACAGTACCTTGAGCGAGAAATTATTGAAAGGGTCATCTTCAGACATTTCAAACTCGTCACGTTCATCAATCTGCATACCATCATTAATCCAATCCAGGGATGTTACACAACTAAATTTAACGCCAATATTTATGAGGAGAAAAGATAGTGGATCAACAGATATTACCCCCTTGTTGTGATCATTGCTCAAGCAACCACTGTTGCCACTCAAATTGTCACCATCAGTAGAATATTGCTTAACTGAAATATTCGACGAGTAGCGGCTTTGGAAGTAACTCGTGTCAAAAGCATCATCTAAATCTGGCACAAATGCAGCCTAGAAAGAACAAGCATTAAAATACATTTAACACACTCTAAAAGCAAAAGACAAAGGAATTAACCTTCTGCTCTGCTAGAGTGTCCCAGTTTATATCTTTAAAGAAGATGTGCTCCTTGACCTGTGTCATAATATTTCTTTCGTCACTACACATCAAGCTTACAATAAAACTGAAATCATACATCCAAGAAAAAAATATAAAATTTTCACCTCAGCCGCCCCTCTAGCTCCAAGTCTCTGCTGAGGATCTTTAGTTAATAACCTGGATAAAAGATATGAGACGATGTTACGAAAGATAATACTCTCGTCTTATTCTCAGTTGGGTTATAAGCTATCTTGAATCAAACGTGATTAAAATGGACATTCACTTACCGATCTATCAAATCACGAGCCTCATGGCTCATTTCCTCTGGAACACGAGGCCATGGTATTCTACGGTCGAGAATATTTTCAAATATTTTCTAAGACCCAACAAAGAAAATGCAGATCAACTATTAGGGAGTTGGAGAGTGAAACTTAGATATAAGATACTTTGTAGCGACATATGAAGATAGTTAAATGAAAATGTAGAAAGTTAAGACTCTCATAAAAAAACAATGACATTTGATGACCAGCCAAAGTTAGAACTTAGAACGTCAGTATCTAGAACCTTGAGAACCTCTATTTCTAAGACAACGCAATATCTAGTACACTGACCTGAGGATGATCATCGTTGAAGGGCGGAAACCCAACAAGGAATTCAAACAAAATGATGCCAAGAGACCACCAATCCGCAGCTGCACCTAAATAGTTATGAAAGTATATCAATATTTACAGTCTTGGGACATGATAATTTAATATGAATTTAAGTGGCCTAATGTAGCGAATAAGCGATTTATTCAAGCTTTCTACTTACACAACCAAACTAGTATAACTTTAATCAACTGGATCTACCACACATCTTATTCTTCAAATAAAGAGTCTCAACTCAGGATTAATCATTTAAATCTAACCCAACACCGATTTATACTCAAAAGTAAGATTTGAAATAATGGAGACAAGCAGAAAACAAGATAAGAAAAGAGTATGTACACACCATGTTCTGTCCCCAAAAGAATTTCCGGTGCCAAGTAGTCAGGAGTGCCCACCAGAGACCGCTTATCTCGCCTTTCAAACTGATGCTCTAATGTTGGTAATTTTGGTCCACTTAAAACTGGACCAGAGAGATCATTAGTGTTGTTGATGAGACCGATTTTTGAGAGTCCAAAATCTGTCAACTTGCTCAGATAAAACAAAAACGTACCATAAGGTAAACATAAAAGCATGGTTCTAATATTTATACATGTAATTAATAGCCTCATAGATGCTATGTATCCGTGTGGATTTTATGAGATTCAGATAGCAAAAGACTATGATCTCCAGAGCTTCTAAAGGCCTATTACTAATCAATATAAGTTCTCAAATGGTTATTACCTTAACATGACCATCATGTGCAATCAACAAATTATCAGGCTTCAAGTCACGATGCACAACACTCTCAGAGTGTAAATATTCCAAAGCAAGAACCTGACACGGTTAATCGACAATGAATCACAATATCTTGATAAACTTTTCTTGTTACAGTAGAAACTCCATAAATTAATACTTTATAAATTAATAAAATGTTCTGGTCCAAATCGGGCCAATGTAAAAATCACCAAAATTCGATAAAATGATAAGATAATAATTTTTTTGAAACTCCTATGTAAAATATGGTCCCAATAATAGTATAAATTAATAATTATTTATAATCATGCATATATATAACTATGATAATGTACTAAAACATGGTTTTAATGATTTTGTTTGACTTAAAGGTGAAATCACTTTAGAGTTTATCTTTAACTTTACTTGCTGCATCCAAAACTTTAGAATTGTTTTCTCGGAATGTATCCTAAACTTGTGAAAAGTTTTAGACAACATAATTGATTTTTTACACATAACTTTTTTAAAATGTATACATCAACATAAAAGATAATAACGATAATTTCTTCTAAATTTTATGCATAAGAACGTATATCCATTTATAGTTAGATAGTTTCTTATGATATTAACATCCATTCTATTGCGATAATCAAAAATTTCACTCATAATTTTAAGTTAATGTATGTCGTTTTTGCAAATGACTTCGTTAAATTCCTTAACAGAACATCATTCGAAAAAAATTCAAGAAAATTATTACCTAAAAAAGATTGAGAAAATTGAATTGTATGCCCTAAAACTTGTTGAACATTGGAAAAGTATACCAAATTTTACAACATTGGAAAACTACCCTTAATATTAAACAAATTATCATATAAATATGTTGACAATTAAAAATTGTTTAGTATAAATTATAAAATTAAGTTCAATTTATTAACAACTCATATTTTTTTTTCTAAACAAAAAATCTATATGGTTAATTAATCATAATTTTTGCAAATAAAATTATAATTAAGTAAGTCGATTTATTTTACACAGTTGATTTATATTTTTCTTCGTTGATTTTTTACTCTATTGATTTATTTAAACTATTGACTTTTATGTTCGTCGACTTAATCTTCAGTTTGGTCGACTTATTTTCAACTATGGATTTATATTTGTATTGGTTGATTTTTTTCTTTGTCGACTTATATAACCATTGACTTATTTTTATGTTCGACGACTTAATCATCATATTCGTCGATTTGTTGACTTTTTCCTTTGTCGACTTATATAACCATTGACTTATTGTTTTTGTGTTCGTCGACTTAATTTTCAGATTCGTTGATTTTTTTTCCACTTTTGATTTATATTTGTATTGGTTGATTTTTTTCTTTCTCGACTTATATAACCATTGACTTATTGTTTTTATGTTCGTCGATTTAATTTCTTGTATTCATCAATTTATTTTACACTATCGATTTATATTATGATTCGTTGATTTTCTATCTAATGGTAAAAATATCTTTTCAAACTAAAAATAGGGTAGTTTGTCAAATGTTAACAAATTTGGTGTATTTTACAAATTTTCAAATAAATTTAGGATACTTATCCAAATCCCCAAAAAAAATTTCCTCTGTAAATTAATATTTATTAATTTATCGATAAATTTATATTTCTCTAAATTATTAATTTTTCAAAATCCCAACATTATTAATTTATAGAGGTTTTACTGTATTATGGCATAGGCTGAGAGTATTACACACTTACAACTTCGGCTATGTATACACGGGCATCAGTTTCTTCCAAGCAACCTAATTTACGCAACAGTGAAAAGAAATCCCCTCCATTCAGGTATTCCATCACAAGATACAAATTTCTGGGACAAGTAAAAGAATAGAAGAATCGAACCTGGTCAAAAGACAATTCTGTTAGAAAAAAAAAGAGACTCTACAAAGCACAAAATATAATGAAAAGGCTAGAATAGGTCACCACAAAAGGACTGCGGGCGTTGAACAAAATATCTCGTTCAGCTAGTATACTTTTAACAGCATTCTTGCGGATCATATCTGCCTTCTTCAAAACCTATAAGAATGGCAGCCGCCAAAAACAAGATTTAAGGAAACAGTTTGACTAATTTTGCCAACCAAGTCAGCTGAACTGCACAGACAAAATCTTTCATTTGAGTAATAGAAGCAAAACAAACTGAAACTTAGAAAACCTTAATTGCAAATAGATCTTCTGTCGCTCTTTTTTTAGCCAAAAAAACTCGCCCAGAAGCTCCTCTACTAATTATTTTTATGATCTCAAAATCATCTATGGATGTGCGGTCTCGCGGATGTACTGGGTTTGTCCTAAAGCTACAAACAACATCGTCTACAGGAGCATCTTCATCAATTACGGTGCTTGATAGGTCAACTTTTTCATCGCCCAATGTATTGCACAGCTGAAGATACTTTGTCCTACATAATAAAGAAAAGTATTCTCTGAATACATTCTCAGTGTGAGCTATTCTTGACTCAACTGATAATAGAATAGTTCTGAAGAGCAGAATACATCTCCCAGAACACTTGCATCGCAAGCAAAGATAACACGGGGGGAAATACAAAAATATATTTTTGACAAAAATAGTAATGTAGTATCAGGAACTCACGTGATAAGCTTTTCTATGCGTGTCCCAAAAGTTTCTACAATAAGCGCATCAAACTTTGTGCCGTTTATGGCATCCCTCAAGTGTTGAAGACAAGTAAGTAAGAGCTCAATGGCATGATCACCATCTAGAATGACAGTTGCTGTGGATTTTGCAATATCAGCAAGTTCACTCATCTGCATCATCAGTTAATTAAGGTTTATACGTCAGTGCTCATATTCAATAACAAAAAGAAGATAAGAATACAGGACAAAACCATCACAAACCTGAGGAATGTCACTCTGGTCATGGAATGCAAACCTGTCTCCTAATAAAAATTTAATTGGATCGGGATTAGGGGTTGGAATAGGGGATCTAGGAGTCATGATACCGGCATATGAAGTAGTCATGAAGTTATGAGACTTGGGACCAAAACGAGTTCTGCACGACATTGAAGTTACACATCGTATATCATCCATGAAAGCTGAAATATCACCCTCAAGAAAACAGTCAAGCATGTCCTCATTCCCTCTTCCCGACCAATCACTTAGCTTTGGGGAGAGAACACTAGAATCTTTGGTCAAGCTAGCGTTAGATATTTTCATACCATTTGGGCTTTCTACCGTTGTTAGGCTATCCTTTGTATGAACTTCTCTATTATCTTGTCAAGAGTTGCAACAACTGCCACCAACCGCTCATCAACACTCATACCCTTTTGGTCATATATATCAGCCAGTGCACAGATTCTAGAGTGATCTTCCACGTAGCTGGTGGAAACTTTCTCCTCGCATATACGACAAACAATAGTCCTTTTCTCAGAAATAGATGACTGATCCCCCCTAGCAACAGTCATATCATCACTGGTAGCTACTCGATTTTTAACCCCTTTTGGAGGCTCAACTTTGCTATCACTCTACTCTTTTGATACTACAGATTCTTTCACACCCTTCAACTCTGGAAATGGAAATCTTTTCCAAACCCTCATGTCCCTAACTTCTCCAGTGGGTACTATTTTATCCGAAGAATGCAAGACTCTTGACTGGCGTAGGTTTACGACCTCCTGCTCCCAACTTTCCTTATGAAACTGAAGTAATCTAGTACATCTGGTAAGGATAAAAAGCATCCGAGAGTGAAGCTGCTTTAGCACCCCCAGAGGAAGCTCTTGACGTCTATCATCTAAGTCTTGAACAATATCCTCACACTGTAGCCAAAACTCTCTCGGAGTAGTCTCAACACATTTCCGTGCCAAAAGCAACAAGTCTTCAATTGCTACCTGCAACTCAGGATGACTTTTTAAAGAGTCCACCAGGTCCCCAGCAAATACTGCAAGGTCCGAATTTACTTCTTCTTTTTCTTTATCAAACTTGGTTCCGAATCATATTCAAGATATCCTGAAAAAAACGTATGATCATTAGAGCATACATTAAACAAATTTAAAATGAAATTAATATCAAATCATGGAGCTTCAACACTACCTCCAAGTTATTTAACCCACGAGGCTTCCATAATGGAAATGGCCGTACACCTTTTGAATTCAACTCATGAGAAAAGCTCTTAATATCACCATGTAACCTCTTTCTTGAAGCACTTATCATATAAGATTCTGACTCTTTTGTATTTCCCAATTCATACAAATCCTAGAAAGATAGAATGTCAAGTCACCAAGATCACTTAGAACCAGTGTTCTAAAACGCGCTAGGCGCTTGCTAGGCGGCGAATGAGGGCCTAGCGCCTAACTGTATACGCGGGAGTATATGCGGGGCCTAGGCGGATAGTTATATATTAGATATATATATATATCTATAAACATGAATATATGTTATATTTAGAAATAAAAGAGTTTACATATAGTCTCAAATATAAAATTAAATAAAAATTTAAATAAAAAACATATAATTTTTAATATACATATAATCTCAAAATATAATTTCAAAAACCAGAGTCATAAAAAAAAAATATATATATATATTGATAAATATATAATTTCTAAACTTATGTTTTAAATGAATTTAACTAATAAGTTTAATATTGCTTTTGAATTTTTTTTAGTATACAATATGATAAAAAAAAATCTGATTTTTTATTTTCTATGTGGCTGCCTAGGCATCCGCGTAGGCCGCGTAAACGTCCGCCTAAATCGCATAAACATCCGTATTTTTAATAAGCGCACAAATCACCGTATAATATAAAATCGTGGCGCCCGGCATCCGCGTAGCGTCCAGGCGCCGCCTAGGCACCCGCCTAGACCGCGTTTTAGAACAGAACTGATATATACAAAGCCTAGACTCTTTGGTTTAACAACAATAAGGAGAAAGCAATAACTTTGAGCTACCTACAGGGCCAGAGTAGCTTGGTAATACCTTGAATTGACCTGCTTAGTAACATCAATGGATTCTTTAAAACAGCATTTCCACAATAACTAAACATCAATGAGCTCACAAGTCACACACACATCATACAAATCCAACAACATAAATCAAGAGAATTTCGAGTATCAGAAACCATACCAGTTCCCAATACTGCTAATGCAGAGCTGCTACTTCCTTCTTCCTTCTTCGCATCTGATGAACCATCCTTCTTCTTCTTCTTCTTAAACCCGAGTCGAAAACTGAAACTTCGAGTTTCCTCTTTCGAATTGGATTTCGATTTCGATTTCTTCAAAGAGAAGAAGAGCTTTGGCTTGAAGTTGAACATCAAATCCGAATTCTCTAAACCCTAATCACAAACATACATAACGAAGACAAATTCAAAAACACTATTTCTTCTAGAGCGAAACAAAGCTTTTTACTCGATGTTACCTGTATTAAGTTAAGAAGATAATCTTATTTAATTAAAGACTTAAAATAAAAGGGTAACAAATTTAGGCAAACCTGTTTAAAGGACGAAACTTGGACTTGAAACGATTGACTTTCAATGGAGGATTAAGGACTGGATAATCTTATTTATAAGGGGTAATTGAGTAGAGTAGACAAGAAGGGTTTATTTTTAGTTACAGAAAAAAATTAATGTGATTTTTGAGAAATTTATATTTTGTTTTGGAGGAAAAAACGAAATAAATTTTGAATTAATATTAGAAGATTTAGCGCGCGTATTACCGTTAGAAAATTGTGCCGATTTTATGTAGAATTACGAAAATATGAAACGTTGTATTTTAGTTTCTTACTTACTACGTATAAGTTCAACCATTTATTTTATAAACCGATAAACTTTTTATACTGGTAAACTATACATAAGTTAGTTTACCGGTAATTTACGCGGGAAGTATATAATATTTTGTGATATTATTATATATAGAAAAATTATTTTAGATAAAATCAATTTTAATTTTAAATAAATTAAAAAAAAATCTAATTATTCTACTATTATGACACTTGGAAGACATGCATTAATACGAAAATATTTTTTTGGAAAATAAAACTAGTTTAGTGAAAATTATTAATTCAGAACTTGGACGCTTTCTTGAAAACTATTGGACGCTCAAATTAAGAAAAATCTTTGACACTTGTAAGTTACAAGTTGTAACCGTTGCATTTTAGCTATTTTCCCTTTTTGTTAAAATTAAATGCAACAAATTTCCATTTATTGTTAGATTTTCTTTTCTTTTTTGTCATATATTTATTGTTGGATTATTGTTATGTTCAATTCAACCGTTAATTTATGATATTTGAGGAGTTTATAATTTGTTTAGGAAGAAAAAAGGAAATAGATTTTGAATTTAGCGCGCGTATTACCGTTAGAAGATTGTGCCCATTTTATGTAGAAT
The DNA here is from genome assembly GCA_900128785.1 of Arabis alpina. Taxonomy (NCBI): domain Eukaryota; kingdom Viridiplantae; phylum Streptophyta; class Magnoliopsida; order Brassicales; family Brassicaceae; genus Arabis; species Arabis alpina. Next base: position 8,827,544 of record LT669791.1, on the reverse strand, counting down.
TACGAAAATACGAAACGTTGTATTTTTAGATTTTTACTTATTACGTATAAATTCAACCGTTAATTTATAAACGTTAATTTCTTATATCGGTAGACTATGTATAAGTTAGTTTACCGGTAATTTACGCGGGTAGTATTTTTTATGTTTAACTAACAATAGTATATATTATTATATATAGAAAATTTATTTAAGTTAAAATCAATTTAACTTAATAAATTTAGAAATATCTAATTAACTCTCTTTTCTACGGATATGACACTTGGAAGACATGCATTAGTACGAAAATACTTTTTGGAAAATGAAATTAGTTTAGTGAAAATTATTAATACGAAGCTTGGACGCTTTCTTGAAAGTTAGTTTCAGATATCTCAGAATTTGGACGCTTTTTTTGAAAATTATTAATACGAAAGCTTCTTCAAAACTATTGGACGCTCAAATTAAGATAAGTCTTTGACACTCGTAAGTTGTAACTGTTGCATTATAGCTATTTTCCCTTTTTGTGAAAATTAAATGCAACAAATTTCCATTTATTGTTAGATTTTATTTTCTTTTTTTGTCACATATTTATTGTTGGATTATTGTTATGTTCAACTTGTGGAATTCGATGCAAATTGCATGAAACTTACGCATGTGAACACGAAGCAAATGAGGTTTCTTATATTTAGAGTCTTAAGAATATAATTAAGAAAACTAGGGTTGGACTCGCGCGTTACGCGAGTTTGGGTTCTTTTGATATTTTTGTGTTATTTTCCTGTATTTTCTATCAATATCATGTATAACATGAATTAGTAAATATTTTATGTTAGTATATATATTTTACATTTTTTTACACATTATAATATCATATTTTCAATTATTAATTTGTCATTATAAAATTTTGTCATCATAATAGCTGTTTAGTTTTTGAGAACTTATTATTTTATCTATTATTGCATAATAAATTCATCCAATCTTCAAACAAATTCTAAATATAACCAATATATTTACTTTTGTCATTTTTTCACCAAACACTAATATAATTATAGAAAGTTAATTTATACATAATTTTCTTTTATGTTTTCTTAAACATTTCGAAAATAGTTTTTGTTTCTCTACATTTTTAAAATCATTGATTCAAATATTGAATTACATAAGCTCGCCGGGGAATGCTTTTTTGTAGAACTACGTACATTTTTACATAAAGATCACAAATTATTTTCTTATTTTAGTGAAATCGTTCAATATCCTTTAGTGAAATCATACATCTTTTTTTTTTTAACAATCGGCTAAAACTCAATTACGATACTTCAATAATTAACATCATTGAATCTATTTTTTTTTAATTGTTTTTTATTAACATTTCTATTCAACGCTCTTATATATAAATTCGTAATATTTTGATTATTTTCTAATGACCACAAAAATAAAAGTAATTCATTATTGTAATTTTTAATTCGAAAATAAATACTCAAATAATCTTAAAATATGGTTCGGATGATGCATTTATTAAACTTAATGACAAAAATTTGATTTAACTATTTACAATTTTATGTTACTTTGTTTACTTATTTGTAGTAGAACATAACTCAAGCAATGCGTAATTTTTTTGTCTTACACCAATTTATACCTTATATCTTTAAAATAATAGTATTATAACACTTTCATATTTTTCTTTCATACTTCCATAAAATTATATAACATTATAAATAAAATTGTATATCCTAAATTTTCATCTTATTATCTCATCTTTAATTAGATGGTTCAGTATGCTTTTAGTGAAATAATATATATTCTTTATCTTTATATCAACAACCTCTTATATTAACACGTTCATCCCTTATTGGTTCAAATATGCTCATGTATTTCTTTAACGAATAGGTGTAAATGCGTTCATGACAAAAAAAAACCAATAGCCTCTTAACAATTTTCTGACACTCAAGATTCTTTTTCTTTGATTTTTTGATGTCGTTAATATCTTTATTCACTTTTTCTTATATGTATATTCATTTTACATATTTCTAATTTTTGAAATTGAATATATAAACTTTTATAGTTATCATAAATTCATAGTAAATACTCAAATATCTATCTTAGTTGCATTTAATTTTCAATTATGTTGTATTGCGTTTAGAGGATGCTTAATTCCCTCTTTTGTATTGTTTGAAGAGTAATGAATGAAAAATGTGTTGAACAAAAAAAAAAAATACTCAAATATTAATTTCTACTTTTATAATTTATTGAGTTATTTTTCGTTTTCTAATTTAATTAAAAAATTAGTAGCTATAAGTAACAATAAATATACATAAACATGAACTAAATGAACTTAAAACTAAAATTAATGGTTAAAAAATTTTTTTGTCTTAGATGAAGAGAGGATTCCCTAATTATATATATGATTATGAGCATATGGTAAAATGAGACTCAAATGCCCATTCTTATTGGAAGTTTGGAACCATAAAATATAAATTAGTTTTGGTTATCTCCGGTTTATTAGATAGTTCGTAATTACATTTTAACTATAAATAATTTCTAATTTTTTTTAACTTTTTACTGTTGGGTCCCACTTTTAGTGAGAACCCTCCAAAAATAGGCGTATGCCACTTAGCGTGGAGAGCACACGGTATTCTTTAGTAAAAGGCGAAAGAATAGTTCGCTTTGTACTCACCACATGGCTGCGTGATTCCAATTAGAAGAACCAAGACGTTTATTTATACTACAACTTCAGCTACTACTTACTTCCACCTTTTCGATGTGGGACTTTTAAAACAAGGAACAAAAAGTCTCGCTTCTCATTTAAAAACTCCTTGGGCTTTGATTATGGGCCTTTTTAAATACTTTCACCTACCCAAAATCTTCAATTTCAAGTCCCAAATTCGATAAGAAACCAATTAAAATTTCGGTCTTATTCTACTAGCAATCTCTCTACTACACCATTATTGCATCCAACTCCACAAACTTAAACCTTTCTTGAGACTCAATCTATTTCTTCAGTTGTTTTGCAGAGAAGGAAAGAGGGTCAACGTTGTTATGGTTCTTGGGTAGATTGGTCACATACGGTATAGCGGATTGGCAAAAGTTAAGACAACGAGAAGAGGTTCTTGGTTTCTCATCTCATTATTACCTTGTTTAAAACTCTTATCTTTTTTTGTTTAATATGAGATTGTTTTGCCACTTTTGGGGTGAATTGTGAAGCAATATCATATGCTAATGACTTTTTTTTTTGTTTCAAGACAATGAAACATATGGATTCAGATTACTATGCTTGCAAATAGAACCAATGAAGCTGATGAATACAAAGAAGAATGTTAGGATTTCGACGGGTAGTGTTGTAAAGGCGTTTTCGATAAACAAAGATCGATCTATGTGGGTCCAAAGCCTAGATCAATGTCCAAATATTCTGAAAATGGCTTCTATGTGGTTACACCTCTCTTGCCAATCCCTAATGAACCAAATAGGTAATTGCTGTTTATCTACTTAATGTGTAAACTAAACTTATTCATCGTTATGATCTTGTTACCATCTTGATGCAAGCCGACTATATTATCTATTAAAGTGTTTGTTTTTATTCTTTCAGGAAAAGACATCAGGTCCATTCTTTGATAGGCATGGTCACCAGATGTTCATTAAAATCTCGCTGCATCTTCTTAAAAAGACAAAAATACCCTTTTTTATTAATTATAATCTCGCTGCATCTTATTAAAAAGACAAAAATACCCTTTTCTTTCTCCAATCATTCGTCTTCCTCCTCCTTCCTTCCTCCTCTCTTCGCATCAGCCATGGCGGTTTCTATCTTTATCCCTCCAAAACCTCCTTTCTTCTTCCTTCTCTCTCTCGATTTCGCTTCCTAAGCAACCAAAACCTTAACGAATTTCAATGGCGATTGTGACGGGAGATCGTTACGTTGAGAAGTTACAGAAGTTTGTAGAAGAAGAAACCGAATCGCTTCTCGAAGAATCAATTGTTCTAAAGCTTAATCCAGCTGGTCTTCACTATATTCATCTTCGTCTTGAATCTCTTCGTGAACTTGAACTTATGCTCTCTAATGCTCCTGTTGATTACCTTCGTGCTTATGTTTCCGATTTAGGAGATTACCGTGCTCTTGAACAACTCCGTCGTATTCTCCAGATTCTTACTTCGGTTAAAGTTGTTTCAACACTTCCTTCTCCGGTTCGTGATCCGACGCCGTTATCTCTTATTCCGTTTGGTAGGCTTAAGGTTTTGGAGCTTCGTGGTTGTGACTTGTCTACTTCTCCGGCGAAAGGCTTACTCGAGCTCCGGCATACTTTGGAGAAGATCATTTGCCATAATTCCACTGTTAGTGTTACTTAATACCTTTGGCTACTATTGCATTTCTACTGTGCTTTGAGTTTTTAGGTTGTATAGAGAATTTGAACACTATTAGTATGTACAATGAGTAATTAGGTTGATTAATGGTGTTTGTGAAGCTTTTAAGTGAGGGATTTGTGTTCTTGATATAGGATGCTCTGCGGCATGTGTTTGCGAGTAGGATTGCGGAGATAACGAGTTCGCAAGAGTGGAATAAGTTGGCGGTGATATCATGTGCTTGTAATCGTCTTGTGCTTATGGATGAGTCTTTGCAGCTTCTGCCAGCGGCTGAGTCGCTTGATTTGAGTCGGAATAAGTTTGCGAAAGTTGATAATCTTCGGAGATGTACTAAATTGAAGCATCTTGATTTGGGGTTTAATCATCTTAGAACAGTCTCTCACTTGAGTCAGGTGAGAAACTTCAGGGTTCAATATATTCATGCATAGGTTTCATTTGATTCATAGTTAACGCATACCGTTGTAAGATGAGAAGGAATAATGTAGTACCCGCTTTTGCCCTTGAAGTTCTAATATTTATTGTCATTTGAACTGTCTAGCTTGTCTGTGTAATTTGAGAAATGTGATGGTTTAGTTTGAACATGTATCTGTGCTGAAACATTTATTGAGGTTTCATCCTTTTGGAAAATGCAGGTATCCTGTCATCTTGTAAAACTTGTTTTGAGGAACAACGCTCTAACTACGTTGCGTGGGATTGAGAACTTGAAGTCACTTGAAGGCCTTGATGTTTCCTACAATATTATTTCCAACTTTTCAGAATTGGAGTTCCTTTGGAGTCTTTCACTGCTGAAAGAATTGTGGCTAGAAGGAAATCCAGTGTGTTGTGCTCGATGGTACAGGGCACATGTCTTCAGCTACATTGCTCTTCCAGATTATGTAAGTGTCTTTTTACTCTTGTTTTGGAGATCCTGAAATCTTGTCATGAAGACTGAAATGACACCATGTCAGTTGTTGCTTCATTTGTAATGCTTCTTGTGTTGTACGTCTTTTCAGCTGAAGCTAGATGGCAAACAGATAGGAACTAGAGAATTTTGGAAGAGGCAAATCATTGTAGCCCATAGGCAAAGTGAGCCTGCCAGCTACGGATTCTATTGTCCAGCTAGAGAAGAATCTAATGAAGAAGGAAGCTGTAATAGGAAAAAGGTAAGCAGCCACACGTCCATTTACAATATATTTCCACATACACACAACACGTATATAGTGAATATTGAATCCCGAAAAATGAAAATGAAGAAAAAGAAATTCAAGCCAGTTAATTGGGCATTGTGGTGTGACTTTCTGGAGAACTTTGTGAGCGATGGACTTGCATTCATCTTTTGTATTTGTGCTTTCAGTATCTTGGATTGTTTTGTTTGACAAATAATTATTTAAAGCTTATGATTCTGTTTTAACCTTTAACAGAAAAAAATCTGCCGTCTCGCTGCTATTGATAGTGAGGTAGAGAGTACCGACGTGAATTCTGACCAAGAGTCAGCTGCATGTGATCAGGAGAACAAAGAAAATGCGAAGTGTGATCAAGAGGCCGACATATGTGGTCTTATAAGGAAAGTTGAAGACCTGAAGAAAGAACGTTCTGTTCTGTGGTTGCGAGAAATCAAGGATTGGATGGATCATTCATCAGAGGATTTTGCAAATATCAGCAAAGACAGCTTGGGTAGTAATATGGAAAAGAAGTACTATACAGAGACTAGAGAAATCCCAAGGCAGCATGGTGAAAGACCAAGATTTGGGTCTAGGTCTTTACGAGCATCAAGAGGAAAGAGCTATAGGAAAAGTTTAGAACGCAGTAGTTCATATGTGGATCATAAAACGGGCATGGATGATATGACGTACGTTGAAGGTCATGAGACACAAAAAATACCTGATGACATCTCTTCATTAGGCCCCCAAAGTACAGATCAAAATCAGAAGCATCAGGAACTTTTAGACGATGAGATGAAAACTGTGTCAGTTGACCCAAACAACCTGTTTCCTACAGCACCTGCCAGGCGAAAGTTAGCGGAAAATGGAAATATGTCAACATTGAATATAAGCCAGGATGTGATGGGACCATTTTCATCATCAACATATTCTGGGTCACCCCCTCATTATCAGAAAGATGTCTTATATCGACGTCATAGCTTGGTGGAAGAAATCTTGCAGCTGTCTGCAGATTCTTATTCAGTGGCATCATCGGATAGCACAAGCAGCGGCAGTGAAGATAATAACTATGACTCTGAGTCTGAGTATTCGAATCATGAAGACGGTCGGTTGACAAATTTTCTTAATGTGAATAGTCGAGGGGAGGAGAGTCCGAGATGTGAACCAAAAGGAACAAGCTCTCTTGATTCTCAACTGGAGAATGGTCACATAACAAAAACTTTGAGGACTGATGAATCGATGAAGCAGAATACAACTAACTTTCTTTCTGAATCGCATGATGGTGAACTTGATTCTGGTGTTAATCAAAATCATTTGGTTGAGACAAAGAAAAGCAAAAGGAAACCTATAAAAAGATATGTTTCTTTCCAGAAAGAGGGAAGTTGTATTACTAGTGGAGAGACATCTCTCAGGAGTGATGCAGATACTTGCCTTTTTGTTGAAGATGTGTGTATTTCTGATCATTTTCGGGAAAGTTCCCTTTCTACAGTTTGTAGTAGTAGTAATAGCTTTAGTAGATATTTTGGAACTGAAAGAACAAAAGAAGGAACTGGCGATTTAGTAGAGGAATATTTTTCAGCAAAACTGTCAGATTCCAGTTCACAAGAGACTTGTAGGACTTACATGAGTTGTGATTTTATACTCCAGAAAGGTTCAACGTACAAACAAGGGTGAGTTTTTGTTACACTTGCATGGTTTTTGTTTATAGGTAAAGGATAGTAATGCGATTTTTGATTTATACATCAGTTTTGATTTTTGATTCCTGACTTGATCTTTTCTAGTATGGCTAAGCTTTCTTAATATTCAATTGAATGATAGCAATAGGTTTTTAGATGCTTGTGTTTCCTTAAAGTGGGTCATTTGTGAAAAATCGTACCTGGATTTCGATATTTTCATATAACTGCATAGCTAGTTGAGAAGCAACAACATCATACCAGGATGCTATCTATTCTCTTACTTACTGGCGATATTCTGAAATACAGGGAAGTAGTGTTGCTACTGAGTAGCCTAGACAAGCTGCACGTGTTACTCTTTGGTGCATCTACTGATGATCAAGGTTAGACTAATCAGCTCTCTTCCTCTGCCTCTCACGTCATAAGTTTTGCTGATGCTGAGTTCTTAACGTCCATGGATCTCTGCAGGGAGAACCTTGAGTGTATTGTGTTCCCATGGAATCAACGAGTTACAAGACGTTTCAGTTGGTCTAGGACTTCAGCTTGTGAGGTTAGTCTCTTTCTGGCTCGGTTTTGTAGATTGATTTCGTGTCCATGTCCCTGAACCTTCCTTTTCCATTCTGGGTAGGCTTCGGTTTGGGGAGGAAGCAGAATACATGTTCATGACAAAATGCATTGAGAAAACAACAGAATTACTCAATATCATACAAGTTGTTGATTCTCATGCTACAGTAACTAAATGTTCTTTAGGAAGGTAAGCTATGGACTTTCACTCCAGACTTGGTTCTGCAATCTTTCAATATCTTTTACTTTATAATCTTTTCTCCGATTTTAATGGCAGTCTGGAGAGTGTTCAGGTAGACTTATTTGAGAAAGAAATCTGCGGAGGTTTGAAGATGAGTATATTCCAATACACTATTCTCCAGTTTCAGAGCAGCACTCTCGGAGGTATATATTTTCTCCTTTGTAAGTATATTATCTCCTAGATTGATAAAAATTGGTTCACTCAAATTTCCATCTTCTCCCTGAAGCCACGCGTGAAAACAGACTTGACAGTGTATTTTCTATCGATAATTCTGCAAACATGTTAGGAAAAATCAGTGACTCATGTCTTTGTCTCTCTGGTTTTCATTATGTGATATCAAGAACGTTACTAGAGCGAATATTATGTGTCCCTTGCATGTTTGGAATACATTGCACTCTGCATCATGAATCATTAAGCCTTACAGTTACATTACTACCGTCTTATTTATGTTCACTGCGTCCAAAACCTCCAATTCTAGCTGGAAACACTGATTTTTGTATGATTAATTCTGAACAGACTTATCGTGGCTTTGGCGTTCGCTATTTGTGGCTGGTGGACGTCTCTTTATATGTAACGAGGACTTCACACAACTTAGTTCTCGAACAGCAACTTCTTCTTCTTCTGCTCCGTATTTCTCGCTTGACTCGTGCTGCTCCATTTCCGACATATATGAGACGGTAATAAGCTTTTCTCCATTCTTCTTCCCATTTGCTCGTACTTCATCGAAATCAGATGTCAGCATGAATATTGTCCTTGTACAGATCGTTGAATCACAAGGACGTGTCGTGTCATTGAAGATCAAAGAGAACAAAAGAGTGGATTCAGTTTCATGGAAGCTCAAGTGGTGTAACACTGAGAATACACTCAAGTTTGTGTCTCTGCTCAAAGCTCTTCACCCTGATTCACAGCAATGGCCTTTAGCTGTAAGATACACTAGTAGATAAGTCTTTGTTTGCACATTTTCTCTATGTAGTTATGTAAATACACACACACGTACGTTTGTTCATATTCATTTGATTCAATTTGTTTTAATCACATCTTTAATCCCTTGTTGTGTACTTTGCGCCATTCTCGGACATATCCCGTTTTGCACCGCACTGTTACAATTCGAAGCCAAATCTTTGCTTCTGTTGAGTCAACATTGTCTCTTATGAAGAATGCATAAAGCCCGATGATTAATTTTGGCCCAAAAACCAACCTATATGATTGTTAGACACTTGGACTCTCCAAATTGAATATAATAATGATTTTGAAACCCTAAAGCATCGAAAGCTCTCTCACTTTGGAGAAAACAATGGCGATAACCACCGATCATGCCTCTCTTACATTCCTAGCTCCCAGGTTTTCTTCTCATCTCTTGATTTTTCTCTTTGTTTCTTACAAGAGTATGTGTTTATAAACAAATTTACAAAGCAGGAATGAGTTTCCTCCATGTCTACTAAAGAAACCAACAATAGTGTGCATCTCCAACTTTGGTCCATTTCCAAAACCAAGATTGACAATAAGCTACGTGGCTAATACTAATACCCCTGTATACAAGAAAGAGGATAACTTGTCTCCTGTGGAGAAGATGAGAACTGAGGTCACAAAACTGAGGGAAGAGGTGAAGATTTCGGAATCAGATTGTGGTTCTTCAAGTGTGCAAGTGGTGCAACTCACTAGTCAGATTAAGCATGTATCATCTTCTCTACACAGAAAGGACAAGCAATCTCGGAGGGGACTTGTTGGAATGGTGCAGAAACGAAAGAAACTGTTGAAATACTTAAAACGAACTGACTCGGATTCTTACCATCTTGTATTGTCTAAACTCGGCCTTCGTGACAAGTTCTAAGCTTTATGAATGAATCTTATCTCTGTAATCTGTTATGTAATGTGTGGACTTTGCAGCATCATTATCATTTTACCATATCTTCCCTCATGACCAAGGACTAACAGAGCCTATGATTACTGTAAGAACATCTAATGAAGAAAACAAAACTCAATCCCAGAAGCATCAAATGTATCGCGAAACAGGGTGCTTCTCCATGGTCTATTGCTGCTTAGGCTTGATGTGGATGATGCTTATGAAAGATTTGCTTCCTCATTGCTCTATGTTTCACATGGTTATGAAATTCTTTCTGGATGCGAACGAATTCATCTTCCCATTGATTCACTTGTTGCTTCTTGCTTGCCACTGTGAGGAACATCATCACTACTACTACAGGTCTCCAGAAGAATTAGCATCAATGTAGACTACTTTACTAACTTTTAACAAAAGAAGTTCTATGCTTTATGCTCAAGACACCAATCAAACTTAGATTTCAGCATTTGTACACACACGCAAATGCGGTTTTAAACCGCTTAGAAGCATACAACTACAATTCCAAGTCAAACTTTTTGGTTATGTGAACGACACAGACAAAGAAACATGTCACACCTGATATGTTAGCTTGTTCGTTAGCAGCTATACTGATCTCGCTTTGTCCGCACGAGTTCCAGTGGTAATCTCTCCATGGCCATCTGAAAAATCTCAGATGAATCATTTCCGTATGATCCAAATCACAAAGGAAGGAAAAGCCGAAAAGACAGTTAGATTTTTTCTCACCCATAGTCTTGGAGCCGTTGGATCAGATTTCGGCTGTGCTTTGGCTAGCTTCGACTTGAAACTTATGGCGATGCATACTTTGAACTCCACTGAGAAAGGGCTGTTCCACAAACACATATTGGATGACAATGATCATCAATCCAGTATTTTATAGTAAAAGCTGATTAGAGTTATTTGTTTCAATCAACCCCCTAAATGTTCGATGATTTGAAAAGAAACCTACCCGGCGAAAACGGATGGACACACCAGAAGCCGAGGAAGTAAAACGTAAATGGGTAGAGTCATGTTACGGCAAACATCTCCATCTGCAATCTGAACATGAGACGAGAAGAAAAACCATCTTCGTCTTAGTCTCTCCGCAAAGCATTTCAATATTACAATTCTTATATAAACAAACTAAAATGGTCATAGTTACCTGTGTAGACTGAATCAAAGAGGTCTCAGTAACAATTCTCTCCCCCACAATTATTGACTCGACACGGACTAGGTGAATGTCGATAGAAGTAATGGGAACAGAAGAAGCTTCCACTGTTAACTCGCCACTGAGTGGATCCTGCAAAGAGCATTGAGTGGCTAATTTCCCGGTAACTCGGAAACCACCTTGTTAGATCAATAGTCCCTATTAGTTCTCTCATTAACAGATCAGGAAAACAACAACATCTCCAAATCCAAATCAAGATGTAGAACCAACAAACCTGTTTTAATCTCGGGAAGCAACGGGTGTCTCTGAGTGTCTTGAGTAATGTAAAAGATGACCAATTCTGGAGGAATAGGCCGCTCAGGAAGATCAACTTCAACGAGAGAAAAAAACACATCACAAACTATTCAAATTCATCCCAAAAACATCAACAAATTCAAGAAAAACTACCTCTACCACTCTCAATTATAAACTCCATCGTCGCAGATAACGGTTTATACAAGTATCCTCGCGGTATATCTACAGTTAATAAATACTATCACAGACATTTGCATCAATCCAATTCTCAGATGAAAAAAACACACTAAAATCCTTTTCAACATTGTTAACAAAATCACTAACTTGGATATTGATATTTGTTCCATGAAATGTCTCATAAAACTTCTCTACAATGCTTTCTCCATGCTCCTTCAAATTCACAGAGAATGGTATCTAAAAACCAACAAACAAACACACAAGATTCAAATCACACTCACTCAAGATTCACAATTTGTTCAAATGAATCTATAGAGTCACAATGTTGTAATCTACCTCTGTAGTACCAGAAGCAAATTTCCCAGAAGATCTAACTTCAATGGTCTTTTTTCTGTATCCATAAAGTCAAAGTTTTTGCATAAGGAATGAATCAAGAACCGAAAATGAACAAGACCCAAGTAGAGAAAACAAAGCTTACATGATCGTAATGGGTTTGATTACACCATAGAATGACTCTATAACTCCAGCTGATCCTCCACGAACCTGAGAAGTAAGAACAATCTGATGAGTATTGAAATGAATTGAACAAAGGGCTTAATCAAGGAAGTGAGACCTGTAAATTCACTGATCCATTGACGGATAAACGTATTGGTTGATGAGAAATCGAAGTAGGAGACTTGATCACGATTTTTCCTTCGACTTGTTCCTGAGAGTGAAATTGACAAATTTGTCTTCATGGGTTTAAACATATGAGAAAGAGAGAGAGATTGAATACATACGGAAGAGCGATAGATACGATTTGATCGAGAAAGTTTGATGTTCACCGTCGTCGCCATTGAAGCACCGAGAATTGAGCTGTATCTAGTGATGATTAATTATCAACGACGAAGTTAAATAAAACGGCACGAAGTTCTTTTTGATAGTATACAAACAGTATGGTGTTTCTAAGTAGGTACAAAATGTTGATTAAAAACGACAAGTAGTTTATTTACTGAAAGTTTAAAACAGCTTGTTCATAAAAACTTGAGGAAGTATCAACGGCGAAGTCAACATGATATCATTTTCATATAGTTTATCAAAGCTAAAATTGCTATATGATATTTATTTTTATTATGGATTTTTTTCCTAGAAGTAATTTTTGAGATGTTTATATGGAAAATGATTTTCTTGTTGATGAAAAAGATTGTGAAAACATTTTTCAAAAACAGTTTTTTGACTAGAAATTGTTGATTACGAATCAAGCAAAAACACAATCTTGTTAAACATCTGAAACCAAAACCAACTTTTTTTGTTACCAAGTTTCATGTTTAAAGAAATGAACAAAACATGTACCATAAACCAAATCGTTTTTTAATTCAGATTTTTGATATCAAAATTGAAACTGGGATCGAAATTCAGTGATCAATCAGAACCATAATCCTCTTAGCTTCCACAAGTTTTTAGGATTTACAATTAAAGCCTGTAATTAGTGTAATTAGCCCTAATTCGTGTTGACTTTCGTGTCCTACATGTTAATTGCTCAAAAAGGAGGTTTTCAAATTAATTGAATACATTTTTTTCTTCATCTATCATACCAATCTCACCTATTTATAAAATAAAAAGATGTATCAATCTTAAATGATTTTAATTTATCAGAAAAGTTTGATGCACTTAATGTGTCTATCTACAAATTATGGATCCAAACTTCCAACTAGTAACCACATGAAATTTGTAAACACAAAGTAAAAATAATGCGAAAGAAGAAATTGTAAAATTCGTGTCCAACAACCGTGATTACAGCTATTGTGGTTTCGTTGGAATATGAAAAAAATATTTAAAACTGAAAAAAGAGACGCAAAACCAGATACGAAATTCTTATACAAATGTTGCAATTATGCTCATTTCCATAGACGATACTCCCTTTCCAGCACATATACCAACATGTATGGAGTTTCACCCTGTTCAACAAAACCAAACAACAAGACAACAAGACCGAAAACATGTTACCAAAACTTACAAGAAAACAATCTAAACTTTACGTTACTTGATCATTTCCATCAAATTTAGCGGTGAAAACCTCCTATATAGTAACTTTTGTGTCATCAAACTTGTACCAACATTCTTTTAGGCTGGGGCGAATCATCGAGTAGTAATGACCCTCATGTAGTCATTCAGCATGAAACACAAAATAAAATACTACTCGATTCAATCTAAAATGAAACTGAAACTGTTTATCGATTAATATTTCTAAAATGATAAATCTAAACTGAAATTCAAATAACTTTTTTTTTTATAGTTTTAGTGTTTTTATACAAATACAACTATAAACACATCTTTGGGATCAAATTCACTTATCTATCAAAACCCTAATCCAAAATCGAAAATCCCCAAATTTAGTTCGTTATTTCCATTAAAGGTTCAAACCCATAATTTTAAGATCATAATCCAGCAAAACCCTAATCCAAAATAGGAAAATTCCCAAATTTAATTCGTTATTTCCACAAACCGAATTTAAGGTTTTGAATCACGATAAAAGAAACCGAAACCCACTATTTTCCTACGTAAAGTATGACATGAAAATATAGAGCCCAAAAGTTTATTTCGGTAACATTCTCAATGAGATAAAAATTCATGTGTATTTCCCCACCAAATCAAAGATAATGTGTAATATATCCCCTACCAATTCAAATTTAAATGCATATGTACCCCCGATTGGTTTAAAATGGTTTACTAGTCTGAAATCAATACTTAACCATTCAAAAAAAATACTTAACCGATTTAATACCGGATAAAGACCCGAAGATGACCTGATTGGTACAGGAAAACCAAAACAAAGATCCGATAAAAACTCTAATCTGAATAAACCATATTTGGAGTGTTGATACAAAACGACACGTAGTTTATTCCCAAAAACTCAAAACAACATGAAGTTATAATTCAATGCGATTGAAAAATCTCCATAGACGTTAAAACAGAATACACACAGAGAGATGATTCCAGAGAAGAAAGCTTAAACCCTAATTTTCAGAGATGTGGAAGAAAGGAGAGATTGTCTGGGTAAGCTTAAACCTTTCAGATACATGGATTCCGGGTCAGATTCAGGATCCATCAGAACCCTTTGGAGTTCTAGTTTCCTTCTTCGGGCTAATGGAATCACGTTACGTTCCAAAACCTTTTCTCCGAAGCTTCGATCGTGATTTCGGATCTTTGATTGCAGATTCATGGAAGTATCGTCGGTTTGTGAACCGAGCTCTACAAACCCAGTTTTGGAATATCTCTTCTGGGTTATGGTGTTCTTGCCAATCTCCGATTGATTCACCGTACTTCGATAGAGAATCCTCTCTTCCTTGGTGTTCTTCAGATTCGGATTCGGGTTTGGGTTTTGTTCGAGAGATGGCGATTTCGCTACGTGTGCCTCTCCGGAGATTAGCTGAGACGAACAATTCCACAGCTCAAATCCTTAGCTTTAGACGTTACATTGTTGATTTTAAGATCTCTGAATCTATCTATGAGGAAGTTAGTGAAAGTAAGTGTGAGATTATTGATACTGTTTCGTTTGGTTTTAGAGGGCTTAAAAGTATTGATTACACAGGCATTGCATTGCTATGATTTGTATTCTCATGGTTTTGTATATATATGTGTTTAGGTGCAAAGTTAATGGATTTCTCGGAAGAACCAGATTGGTGTCTTGATCCATTGTATGAGATGGAGATGGATTGTATTGATCTTGTTTCTATGTTGCCTGAGAGAGTAGACTCAGATGTGGGAATAAGTGGAGATTTGAGTGTAAGAGATCCATTGCCAAAGGATATACATTGTTGTTTATCTGTTTCCTCTAAGAAGCCTGTTGATAAAGTGGTTCAGGTTTATACTTGGAATACGAGGACTTCTCTGAATAAATCTGGTTCGAGCATTTTAAAACCTTGTGAAACCGTGGCTCGAAAAGCTCATCACGAGGATGATGTTAATTCGTCGAAAAGGAGAGGACGGTGGCAACTTGAGCAGAGTATCTTGCTACTGAATTCAGAACTTCCTACTGAGGATATAATTGAGGAGGATACTACTTCTGTAGCTACCCCAAGAGTTTCTGTATCAGAAGCACCTCCTGATGTTATGATTGAAACTCATGATGACATAATTGGTTCTGATGATAGAACTGTGACATCCGTGAAAGAATTTTCACCCTTGGTTAATGCGAGTAACAACAAGGTTTTGATGGCAAAGCCGGTTTCTTTTGTTGTTCTGGAAGCCTGCGAGAATCTAGCTAGTTCAGTGAAGGAAACATTTGCTAACTCAAGAAGTAAGCTTGATAGCTCTATGAACAGTGCCAAGACCTTGGATGAGGAGTCGTCATATAGGACTACTGAAAACTGCTCTAACGATGCATTGGAGTCGCAAATTGTGGAGATAGGACAGGTTTCAGTACATAGTACTGGCTCTTCAAAAAGAGCATATAGTGTCGATGATGTAGGCATTGCACCTGCAGAACAATTACAAGATTTGGGAGCTGTAACAACTGTTGAAAGCCAGACGGTAGCAGTTGATAATGTGAAATCCATTGGGGTTAAAAGGAAAGCAAGTCGAGACAAAGCATCTGCAACTAAATCCAAGAGAAAGAAGAAAGCAAGCCAACAATCTATTTCTACTGAGGAACCGCCGAATCTACACCTGATGAAAGATATGCGGCTTGCTAGTCCAAAATGTTTGCGAATGAAGTTCTTGAGTAGACATGGGAACCTCCCATCCAAATCAGAACTGTTGAAGAAATTTAGCATGTTTGGGAAGATAGACACTTCAAGAACTGATGTAAACCAAGAGGAAAGCTCTGCGAAAATAGTATTCCTGCAGAGCATAGACGCAGTGACGGCTTATCAATTTGCAAGGAGCAAAAAGTTTACACTAGGACGGTGTAAAGTCATCTACCGGCTTGACCCATATGAGGAAGACAATGAAGTAAACAAAGTCCCTGTGTCTCAGACGCCTCAAAACTCCTCTCTGTCACCAAGATCATGTCTCAAGAAACATGGTTTGGTAGATAGCGAAGAGGCAAGAAGGAATCGGAAGGTGAAATTTCAAATGAAGACTTCTCAGTAGTTGTGACACTGGTGTGCATAGCTTATGTCACTTTCATGGAAATCACCTTGTAAAAGTAGCTAAAGTCTATACCTAATGTATAACTTACAGGTGTTTTTGCCCTAAAGCTTGTATAATCTTAGCTTGTTTCGTATCAGAGATGACATAGTTTCCACATAAATATATAAAATACAGCTTTGAAGATAAATGTATTGAGACTAAGTTTCCATTACTCTACTTCGAATTATTTTTCTGTTTAGAAATTTGAGAACTCAACGAAGAAGAAGAAATAACAAATTACAAGTAGCAAGCTGTGAATCTGGTAAGTCTTAAAGCAAGAGTTCACAGTAAGGCGGGTCGCTTCCATGAATGGTCGTCTTGAGGGTTGTTGAATTCGGTAGGTTTGCACTCGCATTTCTTGCAAACAGAGTTTCTCCTAAAGTTCAAGAAATTGCATCTGCAGAAAAATACACACAAAGACAAGGAGAGAAGAGTGTTTGGTTTAGGATATGAAGATAACAAATTACTAAATTAGAGATCGAGAAAGAGAGAGAGACGCACGAGGGACATTCCCATTCTCCAGGCTCCAGTTGCCTCTTTGGAGGTCGTTCTCGGCACTTTTTACACTGTTTGTTGCTAGAGAAGTTCATGAATCCACACCTGAAAATATATACGAAGTGGTATGATCAATACAGAGCAATCAATCAGACACAAAAAAGCTTATAGTCTTAAGCAGACAGACCATAACCCAAAGAAATAGAGGCAAGGAAGATAGTTTAGTTGCAGGTAAGGCAAACTAACCCAGTGCAATTCCAGTCTCCTTTTTTCATTTCAACAACATTCGTCATTGAAGTTTTCTTAGGTCCCTTTGCTTTGCATTTTAGACAGGTCTGGTTTCTTGAGAAGTTTAAGAAATTGCACCTGCAGAACCAGCAAGAAAAAACAAATGAGGATATGGCATATGACTTTTATACTTTTAGTTCCGAGAAAAATGGGTAATTGTCAGATTTAGACTTACTCAGGACATAGCCAATCTCCTTCCTTGACAACAGCAGCAACAGATCTTCTATCAGCGACTTCATTGCACTCTCGGCATCTTTCATTTCTAGCAAAATTTAGAAAGTCGCATCTGTAGAGGAACACAGAGGCACAAAGACTTGGTCAGAAATTTACACACTAATTTCTCAAAGCAATGATATGATCTCTTCATCCAAAGAAGCAGACAACATTATTGGACAGATCTTGAAGATCCAATGAATCTTTGCAACCTCAGTTACGATATGATCTTAATAGTTAAGCGCTAAAAATGAATTCAAAAGTGTATAAAGGATCAGTTCAGTTTCTCTAGAGCCATGGCAAACGAACTAATCATTCTTAAAGCAATGTTTTAATTTCTTCATCCAAGAAACTGACCACATTATTGGACAGATTTTGAATATTAAGTGAATCTTTGCAACCTCAGTTACAATACAATCTTAGAAGTTAAGAGCTTATGAAACTAAAAACGGATTCAAAAGTCTATAAAGGATCAGTTCAGTTTCTCTAGAGCCAAGGCAACCAAGCTAACCATTCATAGAAATCACTTACTTAGGACAAGCCCAATCTGCACTATACTGAGATTGAGGTCGAGCACGTTGAGAAGGCTCATCGTTCCTCGATTTAAAAACCCTCTCCTTCGGAGGCAAAGATTCCTTGGCCATAGGTTTTGGCAACACAGGGTTTAAAGGCTTCTCACTAAACTCAACCAACTCCAAAAGAAGTCTTCTTGCACTTTCATGAACAAGTTCTCTACCTGGTAAACTCTCCCCTCCAGAAACAACAACCGAATCAAGCGCATTAAACAACAACAAACGCATAACATCAACAGTACGAGCATCAGCTTCTGTATCCTTCAATATCACATAAGCTCTATCACAAGAACCACGTAGCTCACAAGCACCACAAACCTAAAACCAAAACAAGAAACATGAGCTCGTACCAAATCCTTAAAGCGAATACAAGAATGTGTACATACTACATACATCTCCTTCATCTAATCGAACATGAGCTCGAATCCTTTTCGAAGAATTAACAGTTTTACGAAAGAGATTAGGGCAACCACGCTCCACAAGAGCTTGTATATCTCCAGATGATAACGATCTGCATCATAAGCCAAGCAATAACATCATCATCACCAATATGAACATTGAAGATTGAGAGATTTGAGAGGATTTGTTATACCTGAGAATATCGTAACGATCGCGAGCGAAGCTAAGACAAGCATCTTTAACAAGATTCATTTCCTGATAAACCAAATCATCTTCGACATCTTTGGTGAAATATCCTTTCGTTTTCAAACGATCTACGAAATTAATCCACTCTGGCCATGGATGAGGAGGTTTAGATTGGAAATCTGAATCCACGGTGGATTCTACGGCGACGGTGGCGGTGTCAGTAGAGAAGCATCGGAAGCGGAGAGAAACAGATGGAAATTGATTGAACGAGAGTGGAAACGAAGGTTTGTGAGGTCGGAAAATGGAGTTTCCGACTATGAATATCCTTGAAGACGACATTATTGGCTCTCTTTCTCCGGTAAGAGCTTCACCAGAGAGTGAGGTTTTAGGAAGGGTTTTTTTGCCGGTGAGTGGATAAAGAAGAAGAAAGGTCTTTCAAGTTTTGACTATTTGCAATTTGACCTCTATATTTATGAGAGTTTTAAGTCTTATCCCTTTAGTTTAAAAATTACAATTTTTTCCTTGGTCTTCTGATTCTGCAAAGCATTAACATTCACAGATTGGTGTTACTATTTTGTTAAAAAGATTCATCTGATATTTACATCAGTAAGGTAGTGATTTAGTTGGAGCAAAAGAAAAAAAGTTTGTCAATGGTTTGTCATGTCGTCTCTATCTGCAAAAGTGGGATTGCTACTACATCAACAGAAAACCAAAATTTTATCTGTTTTAGTCGAAGGCAAAGAGTTCTTCGAGTTGTTCATCTGTCCATTGTGGCACTGAGCTGGAAGACGTTAAGGGTTGAGATTTGCTGACCTTGGATCCAGATGTAGTAGCTTCATCAGAGTTCTCCATTATACTATCTTGCTCACTATTTCTACGCATCTGTTTCGCCGGTCTGAAGTCATCCGTTGTATAGGTTCTATTAGCTACATTTTCGTGTAGTTGCGGTTCTTGAGTGTTTGAGAGTGTCCTCTTGCTTGCTGCAATGTCTGTTTGGCTGATTGAAGCATGTTTTTCCAAGAGAGTCTGCTCCAGTCTAACTTCACACTGATTCTTAGTGACATTTGCTCGATTAGTTTCTTCCATTTCAACATCAATGAGTACTTCACTGCTTTTTCTAACGTTCTGTCTAAGATTGTTCATGATTCCATGAGTAGTTCCTTGCTCCACAGGAAACACTTTCGGTTGTTTTCGCAAATGTTCTTCATCTTCTGTTAGATATAGTATAAGAGACCAAGTTAAAGGTTTGAGTTTCTCGATCAAACTGTGAAAAAAATGTCTAAAGAAAATTTTCATCATTTACCATTCACTGGAACAGGATTCTTGGAACTCGTATCAGAATGGTTATGCTTTAGTGAAACAGGAGTATCCTTAGTGATAACCTGTACATGAAACTCTCTAGACTTAAAAAAAATGTTCATCTATCCCAATGAGTAAAAGTATGTGTAACTAGATATTGTAAGAAAAACTACCTTGGAGATGTTCTTCAGCGTTATGTTAAGATAGCGTGATGACCGTGAAGGAGCACATACTGCAACCTGCAATACACTATATCTAAGCCCATCTCCATTGACACCAAAAGTAACTGATAAGAAAAATAGCAACTTCAAAACCATGACATCTCGTTGAAGAAAAACAGCAAACCTTCTTAAGTATCACCACTGCACCAACTCGTATATCCCTTCCAAACTCACTTTCAGAGATAACTTTCCTGTGCACACTGGCATCAATTGTTCCAGTGGGATCCTACCAGCAACACAGAGAATTGGGACACATGACAAAAACAAAAAGTGGAAACTATTCACATTGTTATGAGTTCCTGGTAATGTTTTCTTATTACCTTAAGAGTCACCATGGCATCACCTAGACCATTTGGAGTGCAAGTTTTGACGATTGCTACGATCTATAAATGACCAACCAAAATTAAAGTATGTCATTAGACTTTTCACTTTATTGGTTGCCTATATAAGCATTCATTTGTAGCATTGTGAAGAGAGTATCAGCATGTAGCTTAACCACAAAATCCAGCATTTTGGATTTCTACTACATCAATTATTCTACATGTTCTGCATATAAGTTGTGGGCAAAAAGCAACAAATCAAGTGAATATATTATTCCAGAGAAAAAGCCAACCACACACCAGCAGACTAACATAGGATGCAGATTTCCATTATGTTCGAACCAGAAACTAAGAGTGTGGTCACTACATCTCTTGATATACCGGAAAAGACTAAAGGGTACCGCTAAATTGAGAAGGCTGTACATACCTGATCAACCTTACCCCAACTGCCACATCCACTCTTAATCTCACTCACTGGTGTCCCAATAGCTTTTCCACCTTTGCTCAACAAACCTGTAAAAAAAATCACAAAACAGAAAACTAAAGAACCCTGTGGATTTGACAATGTTTGCATCACAAACTACAAGTGTCAACTTCTAAAGAAATGCTCTACCTTCACTGCGAATGTAATCAATAGCAGAGACCCACGGGTCCTCAGAGAAATCCTTGTCTTCCCAATCAGGCTCTTCAGCAGCTTTACGTATGAACTCTTGAGTTGGAATTGGCTCTCCCTGCTCATTGAACGATCTTGGATCCTTATTCATCTTTCTACGTATCGCAACTTGAACAGTTCCAGCAGGTCCTGGGATTAAAGGTCGAGAATAACTGTCTTCAACAGAATGTTCCGGTAAAGAGCAGCGGCGTAGAGTCTGATTGCGATTTGTGTTACTACTAAAACCCGGTTTTGGATTCTTCTGTAGCGTCGGCTTTTGCAGAGTCCTCGGTGGAGATTTGCGTTTGCAAGGGCGGAGAAAAGACGGGAGCTCAGAATCACCAAGATCAAGATCTTCCCATTGCTCTACTTCTGCTTGGGAATTCATCTCTAACGTCACACAAATATGTAAGAAGAATATTCATCCGCACATACCATAAACTCCACAATCTCCTGTGATTTATCAGTAATAGAATCATGGGTGTCAATCTATAATCGAGGAAAATCAATTCATAGCAACTCAACATGGTAATGGGTATTGAAAGATTTACAAGAAAATAGTTAAGGACTTCTCAAGAACAAGAATCTGTAGCCTGAGAGTCATCTATACGCATCAAATGCAGTTTTCTTTGCACAAATTTCCGAAACTATCATCAAAACTAACATATGAATCAAACATTTCCCAGAAGATGCATCAAAATTCAGTTCAGAAATTGCTCTAAAAGGCTTAAACTCACTATTCTACAAAACCCAATGTTTGTGTTTATGAGCTGATCAACATAACAAGAAACAAACCCAAAACTCAGTGAATAATCAAGCGATTACGTTAACGGGTCACTGAATAAGATCTCTAGAACAAGTAAATTCACTTTTAGACTAAAATTACGAACCCTAAACATCATCACCTTAGAATTCCTTTTCCATGAAGGCACGAAACAAAAACAAAACAAAAAACCCAGGTTAAGGACTCACCGGCGTCGAAGGAAAGTATGCTGTACTGGAAGATTTGAGTACGGCGAATGTGACGGAAATTGTGAATGCGACGGCGATTATGACTGCGACGGCGACTGCGAAGGCGACTGCGACGGCGAGGCGATGAGAGAGAGAGAAGTGTGCTCAGTACGGTAAACGGTTTGATTATTTCTTCTTTCGTCAATAGCTACTGGGCTCATTTAGGGGAATTAATTGGGCTCATTTATGGTAATTAATTGGGCCCATTTAGGGTTATTAAGGCTTGTTGAACAAATTATTTTGAGTTTTGAGTTTTTAATCAACGATATTGTTAAAAAATAAAGATACTTTTTTTTGTTTGAAACTTAAATAAAGATACTTTTGTTTTACAGTTTGAGGAAATTATCATTTTTGAAATCTAGGTAAAATTTTTGATGTTATTTTATTATATAAAGGAGAGTTTGTCAAAATTGTAATTCATAAGATCGCGACATGTGTTTATTATCGATGGAGACGATGACACGTGTTAAAATACTCTGTTTTAAATCAAGCAATTAGAAAAATAAAGATATCATTATGTTAAACCAATAAAATAAAGACACATTAACATTTTTCTTATTGTTTAATTAGCATATTTCTAAAAGCCAAACCAAATTTTATATAAGTTGTTAAAAAGAAAAGGAAAATATAAATACCATTATTTTTAACAAAATAAATGTTACATCACAAAAATGAAATTTTATATATAAAAAGTATTTTAAAAAATGTTACATCACAAAAATGAAATTATTTTAAAAGAAAAAGTAAACATACTTTCAACCTTATAAATGTCAAACCATAAATTATTTAAAAAGGAAAAGTAAACATACGTTCAACCCTCCAAAAATGTTATTACTTCATAAAAGGTAAATCCAAAAACTATATAATAACACACACCTCCCACAATTTAACGTACACCCTAAATCCCTAATTGTCTTTGCAAATCATGAATATAACATTCCCACAAATCAGTTAAAACTATTGAATTTTCGATAAATTAGATCGAAATCGTGTTTATCGTCGAACTATTGCATGTATTCTTCGAAAGTGGGAGGCTAGAAATCTTAAAGCAAACAACATAATATGAGAATGAAAGTTATTCTACTTGATGAAAAGGTTAGTAGATATCAATTATATTGAATTTTAAATTCTTCAACTTATCTAACACTTACCATACTTTATTCATGTTGTAAACCTACATAAAATGAAATTTTTACAAAATAGAATAGAAATCTATATATATAAAGTTAGCTTTTCTCTCTTCTCCTTAAGACACCTCATCATCCACATCATTACCACATCATATCTTTACAATAATTTTCATAATTTTAAATTTAATACACATATTAATTATTTTGGTATAAACATTATGAGAAGAATATGAAAAGTTATCTTTCATATCCTAAATTGGTTATTAACATGCTAACACTAATATGAAAAGTTATTATTCATATTCTAAATTAAACAAAAACAATAAAAACTTATGTGAAAGTAATTTTTTTTTAAAACAAATTAAAATAATATGTATTGGAATTATCATAAAAACTAAAATATAACAACTAAGCAATTAAGTTGATCTAGAATTAAACCCATAAAGAAAATATAAGTTCGTAAATTTAACATCTAATAAAAAAATAAAAAAAAAAAAAGAATAATTGCAATTATACATAACTAAAATGAAAAAAAAAGAATAAGAAAAACTATTTTTTAATATAAGGTCTCTTTAACTCAAATATGCCACTAATATTCACAGCCCATAAATTTATGTACGGCCTTCTTAATATTCACAACCCATCGCAACATGAATGCCCAACATACCTCTAGGTTTCTTCTTCTCTTCAGTAGTCACAGAACAACCGTTGAAACAAAAGCGACGCTTAATACCTCCATTAATGACCACATCCACAATTCCATCTCCCTTGCCCTTCCTGTAACGCCTTCGTAATTCTTGCAACCCACTCTCCCAATCATTATCGTTGTCTACTTACTACAATTCACACAACCACCTTCAAACTCTATTAAATATAGATGCATAAATACAAGCTTAAAGTCTTATTCACCTACTTCTCTCTCATTCTCTTTTCATACTCACTCTTTCACATTTACCAAAAATGACTGCCTCATGCATCATTTTCTCCTCCCCTATGTCAAGACGTCCTCTCGAACGTGTCCTCGCTAGGCAGCTTGGCTTTTGGGATGCATGTAACATGAAGAAAGGAGGGGAGCTCATGAGCATTAATATGCTCCTCATCGACGACAAGGTATTCTCTTCCCACCAGAAGCCTCCACGATTTTTAATTCACTTCCACTATTTGCGTTTAGACATGGCTTTCTTGATCTTCATAGATAGAATTATCCACACGCTTGATTCACACATGATAGCCTTTGTATTCTAAGAAATCCATCAGCCCTAGCATGTTTCATTTCCCTTCTCCACTGGTGAATTGATTTCAAAGTCTTTTTCACTTTATAAAATCGAGTTTTACAAATCTATAACATTAGTTCCCATTCCTTTATTTCAGGAGATGACGATGCAAGGTTCAATCCCTGTACAAGTCCTAACAATGCTTAAATCAATGTTGCATGAAGGATCCATCTATGTTATCAGCGGATTCGAGGTCAGAAGGAGCAACAACCGTTTCAAGCTCACTGATTTCCACCTCTCAATCCGGTTCACATCAACCACGTCTTTAGTCCTTAAATACCGAAACAACTATTTATGTTCCATTTTACCATCTCCGAAACCAATCATATATTGTGTGGAGCTGGTGGTGAACGACGAGAGCAACATTTTGGCTTTTGTTGCTTTTGACAAAAACAATGAGAAACTCCCTAGAATGCATGCTGCCCATCTAGCAACTAAAATGGTATGCACAAAACCAATACGAACCACGGGAATCATTATCATTTTCACGAACAAAAAATCCAACTACGCTATTCTCACGAAGCATGGAGACACATAACAACTCTCGCTCTTGAAATTGACAATGGTAGGAGAAGAATAAACAAACCCCTAAATCTCAAGAGGTGGTCGATTACAACTATTTCACTGTACTTAGTTTTTTTTCCATGCTACAATGGCGCACTTGCCTTTTTTTCAAAACAATTTTTGTCTTTTACTCTGTAGGACTTTTATCGTTCTCTCTACCTTCATCATTCTCAAGTTTGGGCCTAACATTAATTAAGTTTGGTAACATTATTTTATATCAATTCAGAGAATCCGAGTACATTGTGTATTTACAAAATTAGCTTCGTTTAAGAGGACGAACTTAGCTTTCCTATTTTTATGATATACAAGAGCATTTATATTAAAAAAATAAGCATAATCAAAATATTAAGAAAGTAAGACTATAAAACAAAATCTAGAAATTAAAATATGTGAAAAAAACCCGCGCGAAGCGCGGGCCAACCACTAGTATATTATAATTTTATTTTTTATCGTTCATAAATTCCATTTTTATGTAAACAAACAAAACTGTAAACTGTAAGATTGAAAATGTAAAGATTATATGTCACTAGAAAAAGAAGAAAGAAAAGTGTAAAGAGTAAAAAATATTAAGTTTAGAATATAATCAATACGTAATTTATAACTATATTAACGAGATTTTAATTTAGAATATAACTATACGGGTATAACTACACAAATTATCAATTTAATATCTAATACCTGCATACTATGCGGGTCCTAATCTAGCTCCAAAAATACTACTAAAAAAGTCTATAAATACTGTAAAACGAATATTTTAGAAAGGGTTTTAGAAAGTCAGAATTTTGTTTTTAGCAGTTTATTGATACTTTTTAGTCTCAATCCATGTTTTCTTAATATAAAAAAATTATGGAATAAAAATAGAAAAATTGGAAGCTATGGAAAATTAGCCTGAACAAAAATAGCTTTTTCAATTAATCAGAGTTAATCAACTTTCTTATTTTCAAAAGAAAAGTTTTCCTTCCTCAATCATAAAAAGAAAACTATTATTTTCATCCTAAAACATCTGATACCGGAATAACCGGTCATCTCCCTCCAAACCTCAAGAAAAAGCATTTGCTCCGGTGAGTTTAATATTTTATCCAGTGAAAAAATTATAGTTGGAGTTTGATGTTCTAGATAGGATTGTTTTTGTCAATTGATTTCACATCATATCTTCCTATTACATAACGATTTTGTGGTGTTTTTATCATTTGTATTCATCATTTTGGTTAGTTTTTGTGTGTTGTAGAACATTTTCATTTGCGTTTATCATTTTTTTTTGTTAGATTTTCTCGAGAAACTTTGGTCGGATGCAAAGAAATTAACAAGGATGAAGCCTACTATGATGGACAGTTTGTTAGGTCTTCTCCGAATTCGCGTCAAGCGCGGTGTTAACCTCGCGGTTCGCGATCTCAATAGTAGTGATCCTTACGTTATCATCAAAATGGGAAAACAGGTAAACCAAAAACCATAATATATACAAATGTTTAATATTTATTGAGTTTATTGATACATTTATCGTTGGAGTTAAAAATCGTTTTAAGTTTCATGGGATGCTAGCAAATATTTTAGCAACATTATAACAAAATTATGGCTAGATGGTTCGATCTATTATCCAATATTTACGGATTGCATTTTTGGGTATTTTGGTGTGGTTATCTTAATATTTTATGGTAGACAAATATTTTGTTTTGAGTTTCTAATTTTTGATTGTTTAAATCTAAATGTTTTATCTCAAATAGTTTGAGATTCCTATTTTTTGTTGTTGTTCGATCGAGTGTTTAGGAAGACTTCTGAATCTAAACTATTAACGTTGCTAGGTGATGAAAATAAAATAGTATGAATTGTGTTACTCAATCCGGTAAATAAATGACCAAATTCACTTAAAAACTAGTTAGATTACTGAAACGAATGATTTTTTTTTTTTGAATGGACAGAGATTGAAGACTCGAGTTATTTACAATGATGTGAATCCTGAGTGGAATGAAGATTTGACTCTCTCAGTAACAGACCCCAATCTCTCTGTCCTCTTGGTAAGTAATAACTTACAACAATATTGCTCGTATAAAAACCATATATTATATCATCAATGATCACTTAATTTATTTTGCATTTTTCTTTCTTTCGGAGACGGTTTACGATCACGATACATTCACGAAAGACGATAAGATGGGAGATGCTGAATTCCCGATTAAGCCATATGTTGATGCATTGAAAATGCAATTAGATGGACTTCCAAGTGGAACAATTGTGACCGCGGTGCAACCTAGCCGTAACAATTGCTTAGCCGAGGAATCTCGGGTTATTTGGTCTGATGGTAAGCTTGTTCAGGATCTCATCCTTAGACTCAGACATGTCGAGTGTGGTGAAGTCGAGGCTCAACTTCAATGGATTGATCTTCCTGGCTCTAAAGGTCCTTAGACTTTTGTTGCCTCTTTTTGTATATGGAACTTTTAGATTTGAAATTTGAAACCCTAAAATTAATGTAAACAAAGGGTTTAGAAAAAAGACAAGAATATATATGTCTTTGTATATTTCAGATCTTAAAGCTTAATAAT
Source organism: Arabis alpina (assembly GCA_900128785.1). Lineage (NCBI taxonomy): Eukaryota > Viridiplantae > Streptophyta > Magnoliopsida > Brassicales > Brassicaceae > Arabis > Arabis alpina. Next base: position 8,799,855 of record LT669791.1, on the reverse strand, counting down.
AAGCCTTGAACATATATAAGCACAACCTATCTATTTCCATTTATTTTATGTCATTTTTAGGTTTTGGCTTGGTGAGTGAATTGTTTCATGCATAAAATCATGGAGGTTTTATGTTTAATTGTGTCACACAGTAGCTCTTTTTCCTTGAACTTGTAACACATGTAGTTTTTGTTTTTAAAAAGAAATTTAGTAGATACAAGGCTTTATATATCCCCTTATATAAACGGAGTTTGAGACCTTGATTTAGACTAAGGAAATGTATGCTGCCGTCTCAATTTAATATGGTGCCCACGGTAATTTTTTTTTTTTTTAAAGCTTTTTCTTTAACTAAAATATATATTTTTTTTCAAAAATGGCCCCTAATTTTCTTTACTAAAATTAATTTTCTGAAAAATGAGTTTATTTTTTCTATGTAATTTTACTAAAATTGAAAAAGGTCCATGGCAAATGCCATGTTTGCCTACCCCTAGAAACGGCACTGCTGTTGTACATGGAGATAGTTTTTTCTTTAAAAAATGGTGAAGATGATAGCATGTAATGCCTAATAGATTGATTGGCGTTTTCGACTCACTCAATCATCACATATAACCATAGCCATGTCGACGACTCAAACATTATGGGATCCACAACATTTAGTAAGTTAAATTTCAAGAACGTGTTTAAATAAAATTAAAGTTTTCAAGAAAAACGTTTATTAGTTTTTCCATGTATATTTATATTTATCTATTTTTCCAGCTCTAGAGACATATAAATATATTTATGTTTGCCTAGGGATTTCACATATTTACATTCATCACTTTTCAATTTTACCTTTGTTTTCCTCAGATTACTCATTTGTTTTGCTTTTTATTGTTTTTTAGTTTTAAAAGAAAACTTTATTCAATGTATTGAATTTTACTTTTGATAAACTTTAGATCAAAATGGATTGTGATATAATTTTTTTTGTTATATATAAAAAATTGTTCCTTAGTGAAACAAATTAACATGTATAATTATATAATCAGATCCCAACGTAGTATACTTTTGATAAACATAATATTTTCACAATTTTTAATACTACTTTTGATAAACTTTGTTAAAATTATCAAAAAAAAAAGACTACCTCCAAATGAAGACAAAGACACAAAAATAGAAATTTTGAGAAATGTGTTAATTAGTTGTTTCTTAGTGCATATTCCATTTCTATAAATATCTTTAAATTATAGCCATTTCTAAAATTAACTTCAAATCATATTTAATTTAAATTTTGTTAGGTACTTCAAAATACTTATAACCTTTCCTAATTAGTAATTAGTGTTCAATATTCCCTTAACAAGACTCTAAGGCCCAAGCCCACTATCTCTCTTCTCTCTCTCTCTCACTGTAAAACCGCACAACGGTAACCTTGTAGAGCCACAAGATCACACTTGGTTGAGAAATCTGTGGAAAAGTTTGTGTCTTTGAGTTTGTGAAATTGATCAAAATGCATCAAAGAGGGAAATCCAATAACCATAGATCAAGGTCCTTCTCTAGATCCAGACTCGCCATTGAAGGCCATTGAACATTTCTCTCTCTTTATCAACCGTCTTCTGAGTTTGTTTCTCCGACGACTATAGAGCTCTAGTAACAATGGCGACACCAATTTACAGTAAAAATCTCTCCTTTAGAAACAAAACGAATCTTTTTGTTGTTGTTGTTGGTGTTTTGTCTTTTTGCTTTCTTTCAATTATTGAATCGAATCATGACACTTTCGAAATTTTATATCTTTTGTTGGCCCCTGTAGATTCATCACGTTGTGAATTCATTGAAATATTAATATTGTGGAAAGAATTTTGGAATTTTCTATATAAAAGAAAGGAAGTGTCTCTTCGTTGTATGGTAAGTGTAAAGAGTCACTCTTTTTGTTTTGGTGTTATATATAAATTTGGAACAGAGGAAGAGAGAGATATTCAAAAGAGTTATTGGATGGAGCATTCAAGTGATTTGACTGTTGAAGCTATGATGCTTGATTCTAAAGCTTCTGATCTTGACAAAGAAGAACGACCTGAGGTATGTGTTATCACAAGCTCTGTAATTTGAAAACATGAATTTTGGGAGTTTGATTGGTTTAGCAAAGTTGGTTTTGAGTTTTGGAACATGTTACATACTGTTCTTGATCAGTTGCTTCATGAATCTTATAAATTTGGGAGTTTGATTGGTTTAGCAAAGTGGTTTGAGTTTTTGAACATGTTTCATACTGTTCTTGATTAGTTGCTTCATGAATCTTATAAATTTGGGAGTTTGACTGGTTTAGCAAAGTGGTTTGAGTTTTAGAACATGTTTCATGAATCTTTCTCTTTTCTCTTCATGAATCTTATGAAGTTGGGGTTAAGATTTGTTTTAAAACCATGGCAAGTAAAGTTGGTTTGAGTTTTGGTACATGTTACAGACTGTTACTTGATCAATTGAGGATTTTGAGCTTGGAACATGTGACATATTGTTATGTTTTATCGATACTAATAGGGTTTGATTGATTGTAAATTGCGTTTTGAGAGAGTATATACATGCTAATAGTTTAGTAGTATTACTTGGCTGATGTGTTTACTTTGGTATAGGTACTGTCTTTGATCCCACCGTATGAAGGGAAAACGGTGTTGGAACTTGGAGCTGGTATTGGTCGTTTTACTGGTGAATTGGCTCAAAAGGCTGGTGAAGTTATCGCTCTTGACTTCATCGAAAGCGCCATTAAGAAGGTTTTTTACTACTTTGGTAACTCTTGTTATGTGAAAAGTTTAATGTTTTCTATTTAGCTTACCATGTTTTTGTTCTTGCAGAATGAAAGTGATAATGGACATTACAAGAACGTGAAGTTTATGTGTGCTGATGTAACATCCCCTGACCTGAAAATCACAGATGGATCTATTGACTTGATTTTCTCAAACTGGTTGCTTATGTATCTCTCTGATAAAGAGGTAAAATCTGTGTTTCGTTATCAATGCTTTTTGACTGTCCAGAGAAGAAAGTCTTAATCTTTTCGATGAATGCAGGTGGAACTTTTGGCAGAAAGAATGGTTGGATGGGTAAAGCCTGGAGGATACATTTTCTTCAGAGAATCTTGCTTCCATCAATCCGGAGACAGCAAGCGAAAATCCAACCCGACTCACTACCGAGAACCGAGATTCTATACAAAGGTTCAATCTTTTGACTTTTCTCTGAAACTATCTGCTTGTAAAATTGGTTTTTTAGAGCTCAACTCTCACTTATATATACCGCTTGAAACAAAGACGATGTTCACTTGTTTAGTACAACAGCATGCGAGTTATTTTTAAGTGTTTCAGGGGAATGAATCTATTTGTGAGATCAATTTCATTTTGTGTATGACTGAGATATAAAATGTTTATCCTATATCTGTGAGATTAGCCACATGGAGGTTCTCTTACATATATGCTATATATCAAGTTTGATAAGGCTTTAAAAGTGTGCATATCAGTACATAGATTTGTTGTCACTTGGTTCCACTCACGCCACTCCCTCAAAACTACTGTGTTGGATGTGTTGAGTTCATTGTTTAGATCTGAGAAAATTTAAAATGTATGTTGTTATGCAGATTTTCCAAGAATGCCTAACACGTGACGCGTCTGGCAATTCATTTGAGCTCTCTATGGTTGGTTGCAAATGCATTGGAGCATATGTGAAGAATAAGAAGAATCAAAATCAGGTAACAAAAATGTTCTTTTATTAGATTGTGTACTTTGCTTATTATTTGATGATTGACAAGAGGTAAAAACTTGTATTATCTATGTGATGGCAGATTTGCTGGATCTGGCAAAAAGTCAGCTCGGAGAAGGATAAGGACTTCCAGCGATTCTTGGACAACGTTCAATACAAATCCAATGGGATCTTGCGCTATGAACGTGTCTTTGGACAAGGATATGTGAGCACTGGTGGATTTGGTACTTCCATTCTAACTATTATCTTCATTAGGACATGCGTGTGTAAGCATTTGCCCGCCTCTTGTCTCTAAGTTCTTGTTTTGTTTAACAGAGACAACTAAAGAATTTGTAGCGAAGATGGACCTTAAACCGGGACAGAAAGTCTTAGATGTTGGTTGTGGTATTGGTGGAGGTGACTTTTACATGGCTGAGAATTTCGATGTTCATGTTGTTGGAATTGATCTATCAGTAAACATGATCTCTTTCGCATTGGAGCGTGCTATTGGACTCAAATGCTCAGTCGAGTTTGAAGTCGCGGATTGCACCACGAAAACATATCCGGATAACTCTTTCGACGTCATTTATAGCCGCGACACTATTCTGCATATCCAAGTAAGCTAAAAATGTTATATTCACTCTTGAAGATGGGAGTAATCATTTCTCTCTTTTGTTTTCAGGACAAGCCGGCTCTATTCAAGACATTCTTCAAGTGGCTTAAACCAGGCGGTAAAGTTCTCATCACCGACTACTGCAGAAATGCTGAAACTCCGTCTCCTATATTCGCAGAGTACATCAAACAAAGAGGATATGATCTCCATGATGTTCAAGCTTATGGACAGGTTAGTGTTTATTTTTGTTCTCATATCATTTTATGTTTTTGAGGATATCATGATTCATGAAACCTTCGTCGTGTAGATGCTGAAAGACGCAGGCTTTGTAGATGTGATCGCCGAGGACCGTACTGATCAGGTGACTCCAACATAAACATACTTTGTATACATTTATTTGTATAGTTATGATTCTAAGTTCTAACATAAACCATTTTGCGCAGTTTGTACAAGTCCTGAGGCGTGAGTTAGAGAGAGTGGAGAAAGAAAAAGAAGAATTCATCAGCGACTTCTCGGAGGTAAAAACATTTCTCACAACCAATTCAGTGAATAAAACACCACTTTCGTCGCATCGATTGCAACATCTTTTTCGAATGTTTTTTTTGTAATGCAGGAGGATTATAATGACATAGTTGGAGGATGGAAATCAAAGCTTGAAAGGAGTACATCTGGTGAACAAAAATGGGGTTTATTCATCGCAAACAAGAAGTAGAATCTATGGTGTTTTACCTCAAAAACTCGATAACGGATTTGTTTTCCCTTCAATAAAATTGTTCCTTGGAGGACAAATATTTGTGTGTTTACTATCCTTGAACCGTAATTTGTAAGAAAAATCATTGTTGTTTCTTGTTTTACTCTAATCATGCTTCAATTGTTTTACTCCAACTTCGTTGCTTTTGTTCAGCATTTGGTCTATTGCTTTACATTTTCAATGGTTTAAGCAATATTCAACTTGTTACATGGCTTTGTCGATGAAGGCTGTGACTCCCTGCCTAGTCAAAATTTGGTCTATTCTTTACATTTTCACTTGTATGGTTTGTTAGGCAAAACAAAAGGCTACCAAAATGGCACTTGTTATTGCTTTTAGGAGACAAGGGAAAAGAATACTATACTTTACAGGATTTGGCTCTTGGAAATGAAGTTGATATAGTGAGGAATCTCACTCCGAGCATATGTTGATGTTGCTCATAGTTTTCCCTGCCCATTAATGCGGAAGGAACAGAACATGTAAAAGCCAAGATAAGAAATGTACCTTCTCAAGTCTTAAAGAAACAAATCAAAACAAAAATTGCAATAAGATAGCAAATTATGAACTGCTTACTGAGTAATACCAATAAGGTCGTCTGATGAATAAGATAGCATAAAAACGTTTGTGATTTCTGCCTGAAGAGCATACAATACCAAAGACAAACTGATTTCATCACAACCATAACAAACCACCAAAAACCCTTAAGTATTCACCCACTGCCTCCTTTCCGCGAAGTAATAAGGAGCAAAATTGGGATATCTATAATAGTTTTTAAGTTGAGTTGATTAGCTTAGAGCATCTCTAATGTATTACTCTATTTTTCACTTTATAATGGAGTAACTCCAATTCGGAGTTGAGTTTTACTCCAATGTATTATTCCATTTTCAATTCCAAAAGAATATTTTAAGTATATTTATTTTATTTTAAGTTGTAACATTATGTTTTGCTATATTAACTTACATATACATACATATTAATTTACGAATATATACTCTTTTAAATATTATATTCGTAATAACATATATAAACCTAGATATATGTATATACTTTTAATACAAAAACTTATACAAACATTATAATTTGAACACTATAGTGTAATGTAATTGTTTTGTTGCAAATTGTTGTGATTAATAAAATCATAAATCTTTAATTAAAGAGAATATCAAACAGAAAATAAATTATCACTAAAATAATTATTTATCTCTTAAAAACGAAATTATTCTAAATTTGAAGGACCACTTTATAAATAAAAAAATTCAACTCCAAAATGGAGTGATGGGTTTACACCATTTTGGAGTGGAAAATAGAGTGGGGTTGGAGAAGATTTTACTCCATTTTGGAGTTTGGAGTGGGAAATGGAGTGGGGTTGGAGATGCTCTTAGGACCCAAAACACAAAAACCCAACCCTTATTCAGACGAAGAACATAACGTTCTCAAGCTCTTTGTGCAGCTTGAAATTGGCTTCATCAAAAACCTAGTCTTTTTCGCCCCAGAGCTTGCATTCGCATCATGGTACATCCTTCCTCTGAGTGCAACAATGTCAGCATAATAGATTGGAGGAACGAGATGCAAGGGTTGGGTGCAGCAAGCTGAAGTAAAGCACATCTCAAAGATGAGCTTTTGAATGTCATCAAAAGAAAATCCGATATCATCCCAGAGCACGTAGTAGTGAATCGGTAGTCCCAAAGCCTGTTCGATTCGTGCACATGTAGAAATCGAAGATGAGCTTTTGAATGTCATAATAAGAAACCCGATATCATTCCAGAGTCGGTACAGTAGTCCCAAAGCCTGTTGGATTCATGCACATGTAGAAATCGAAAGTATACTTATCAGTGATTGTCGTATCCACAACAATTCTCGAAGGCACGCTGCTGGTTTGGTAGAAGAAACGGATCTTCCAACGTTTGAGAGCAAGAACTAAAGTCATTTTTGGGCTGTAGTCATGATTTTCAAACACTTGCTTAATATCACTCAACTCAGCATTCAGAACCTTGGAAAAGTTTACATGCCACACACCATCACGAAATATCACCACTTTATTAGGCCGTCATTTTTGGTTGACGTGAGCAAAAGAATCGACGAGTTCTAGGCACATTTCTCCTAAACGTCTTACATGGCCCTCTTCACGGTGCGGTTGCGGATTCATCATCGCTGCATACTGGTTATCAGCATGCCAGTTGAGAGTGCCCACGACAATAGCAACTGATGGATTGCTCTTGTTCCCATCAATGGGATGGTTGACATCAATGCCAACGAACATAACTCAGATATTTTATCTTGATTGCCAAGGAATATCCTTGTTAAGAATTTTTAAACCATACTTCTCCTTGAAATACCCCCGATATAACCTAAATAATATCCCATGTATGCAACAATCTCATGATGTACCAAAACAGCTAAGCTCAAAACATAGTTACTTACCAACTATCAAGAGCTATAGCCGGATTACCCTTGAAAAGCTTCTTCAGTTCCACACTGAACGTTTTTTGTACAACTTTATCTCCTATGTGATACACTTCATAACATTATATCACCATATCATCACAAAGATTACCTCTAAAATGATTGATCAAAAGGTCTAACTTTAGGAAAATTGTTATGTTTCATTTCATGATTAACCCTAAGTTAAAACAACATAGTTTTAAAGTATATCAGATTTAAAAAGTTTTGGTTCATTTAGAATGAATCATTATTCATTTTAAAATCTATTGTTCATGAGTGATCTAAAAACATTTTAAATTTGTGGTAGTCTATTGATAGAGTAGATATAGTATCATTTGAATTTTACAATACAATTGATTTGATTGGCAAATAATTTGTAAAGCATAAACGACACTATTTAAAAAAGACGGCAACAAAGCTCATAGTATGGATCTAATAAAACCAAGAAATAAAAAATGAAATCAGTTGATTTTGTTCTTCAACCCTTTTGTGGTATTTTGTATCAAATTATCACAAATTATTTGTAACTATATGTAACAAAGTTGCTTCAAAATAATCAGTTGCTAATTTGATTAAAGTGTGAAACAAAATAAATGTGTTGCATTTCGTTGGCTATTTTACTACTATTTGCTAAAAAATCCAATTAGTTACGAGCCGGATCTCAGAAAAAAAAAAATTTGTAGCAAATTCATAGCAAACAAAAAATTGTTACAAATTTACTATCATAGTCACAAAAAATATTGTAACTATGTTTGCTGATTCTAGTATTGTAAATGGTGATATATTAAAAATTGATTGCTAACAACCATCACTGAATTTTCATTTTCTAAGATCTATCTTCTTTGTCTTTGTAAATCTTCCATAGTGATGATGATATTTTAGAGATAACTAATCATGCATTGAATTAGAAAAATAAACTCACGTTAAAAGCAAAATAAACTACAAAATAAAAATTACTGAGTAAGGTATAGAGGATTACATTTCCTTCATCACCACTTCACCAGTAGTCTTTACAAGAACATGAACCATCTTTAAAATGATGAAACCTGTTATTATCCCTCAAAATAATATATCTCCCTGTGATTTTCGACATACACTTGATGGCATTATGGCAATCCTCACACACACGCAGATTCTTCATCACACGGATTGGTTTCCCTGGAGACACACGCATTATCCCATACGCTACAGCTAGTCTTTCGCTATGGTACCAAACCATTCGCTCCTTCTCTTCTTCTTCCACATCATGAAGAACCACACTCGTCTTCGAAACATAGCCAGCTTTCTTCATCCTCAAATCAAGATCCTCCAAAAACGCATAGATCTCGTCTTTCTCGGGATGAAACTTATCCCCAACCGAGAAAGTATGAGTATTGTTCTGAATCTCAATCCAACTGTACCCTGGAACTTTCTTCACCCCTTTGTCCCGCATTTTTACTCGCAGTTCGCCTACATCTTTCCATCGACCTGAAGCAGCGTACAGATTTGAGAGAAGAACATACATACCGGAATTTTCAGGCTCCATTGCGAAAATCTTATCTGCAGCTGTTTCAGCTACCTCTGTATTTCCATGTACTCTGCTTGCACCTAGTAAAGTTCCCCAAATTGCACCGTCTGGCTCAAAGGGCATGTTTTTCATTAGATTGTGAGCTTCTTCCAGAAGTCCAGCACGACCGAGAAGATCAACCATACAAGCGTAGTGCTGTGAGTTAGGCGTTACACCATAGTCTTGAGTCATCGTGTCAAAATATTGCCTGCCTTTGTCTACAAGTCCTGTGTGACTGCACGCAGATAGTACTGCAACCTGTGACAATTACAATAATTGGCATGTTATGTGAAGATAGATAGTAGTACAATTTTGATAAATGCTAAGAGATGCCGTTTCTTTACCAAGGTTGCATCATCTGGCTTCAGTCCTTCTCTCTTCAACGACTCGAACAGACTTAAAGCCTCTTCTCCGAACCCGTGCCTTGAGTAACCTGTAATCATTGTGTTCCAAGAGACAATGTCCTTCCCAGTCATCTCTTGGAACAAGTCGTTGGCTTCTTCTATGCTTCCACATTTGCAATACATCAGCAAAAGCGCATTCCCAACAAAGCACCCAGTCTCATACCCACCTTTAACCAACCGTCCGTGCAATTGCTTCCCGAGCTCAAGAGCAACAACGTCTGCACACGTGCTTAGAGCAGATGAGAACGAAGACCGATTCAATCTTCCGCCTTCTCTCTCCATTTGCACAAACAAACGCAGAGCTTCATAGCCATGTCCGCTTTGCGAATACCCTGCAATCATAGCAGCCCAAGAGACTGGATCTCTCTTAGGCATTTTGTCAAAAAGGTTCTTAGCTCCAGAAACATCACCACACTGAGCATATCCAGTTATCATCGTGTTCCATGTACTAATATTACGAAAAGGCATAACATCAAACAATTCCTTTGCCATCTCCATTCTCTCACCCTGCACATATCCTGCAAGCATGGCATTCCATGATACTTCATTCCTCTCTGGCATCTTGTCGAATAATTCCCTCGCTTCTTCCAACATTCGGTTTTGTACATATCCTGAAACCATCGCTGTCCATGTAAATACATCTCGAACAGGAGACTCGTCAAATAGCTTCCGAGCCTCATCTATTTTCCCATTCTGTGCATAACCAGTAATAATCGTATTCCAAGAAACAACATCCCTTACATTCATACTATCAAAAAACTCTCTTGCCTCAACAATCTTTCTCTTCTTAACAAACCCACCAAGCAAGCAATTCCACGAAACCAACGCCCAATTCTCCCTTGACTCAAACAAACTACAAGCTTCCTCCATCCTACTATTCTGAACATACGCAGATAACAACGCATTCCACGATACTTCATTCTTCTCAGGCATACGATCAAAAACCCTCCTTGCTTCATCAACACACCCATTCTGAGCATATCCAGACAATATCGTATTCCACGAACAAACATCTCTCTCATCCATTCTCTCAAACAACTCCCTAGCTTTACCAAGATTCCTATTCCTTACATACCCTTTAATCATAACATTCCATGAAACTAAATCTCTTTCAGGCATTTCGTCGAACAGTTTCCGAGCAAGATCAAACTCACCATTTCTTAAATACCCAGAGATCATAGCGTTATAAGATACAGAGCTCCACCTAGGCATACGCTTAAACACACCAAGCGCTTCGTTACACATCCCATTTCTCATGTAGCTGCTTATAGCTACATTCCACTCTTTTATATCCTCATCTCCAGATTTGTTCTGCGACGTTTTCTGGGTTGTGTTCGAAGAGTGAAACTTTGCTTCACTGATTGATTTGACTCCATTGAAGGATGTATGTTGTTGCTTCTTAGTAGCTCGCCATGAGAAAAAGCTAAGCTTTTCTAATCGTTTGTTCCCGCGCATTGGATTTTGACAAAATAATTGTTATGGTTAGAAAGTTAAAAAAAACAAAGTCAACGTTATCACTCGTCGTTGACTCACCATAGATGGGCAATGGGTATCTGGTTCGGTTTCGGTTAGGTTTTTCGGGTTTCCCATTTTTCGATACTAGGCAATTAGGGTCCATAAGGGTACCAAACTAGTTTTGATCTGGTACTGATCGATTTAACTTCAGTTTTGGACGACAATAAAGAGAACCCGATAAAAGCCCGAAATACTTGATAATCCAGTTTGGTACGGGTGATACCCGAAAACTGAATCTAAAAACTATAAATACAAAATACATGATGATGTATGAAACATAAAAGAATCATCATGAAATACAAAGTTTGTGAAAGTGAAATCCAAATCAAGCGCAAAATAAGTTGGCTTAATTAATTTTTCGTTCTGAAACCGAACCGATACATATGGTTTCTAAATAATGAGAACCAATCAATACTATAACAAGCATCTAGACCATACCGAGGCCCTTTTTCGATCCGGTCCGGTTTATCGGTTCCAGGTATTACGAACAATTGAAAAACTGTATAGGTTAGGTCCAATAAAATATCGACCGAGACCGAATCACCCACTAATATTGTAATAGCAAACATTTTCTAGTTACCCGTTAATCCTTGTTTTTTTTAGTCTTTTAATAAAGAGATAATTACTCAAATAACTTTTTTAGATATAGGTTTTATTCAAACAATTTTTTATTTTTTGAGTTCAAATTTTATAGCTAAAAAAAGTTAGAAAACATTTAAAATACCTCAAATTCGTTTATTAACGAAAATGTCATTATCCGTTGTAGAGAGGTAATCTCTTGATTCTAACTGGTTTCATTTGGGTGTGTTGAACTTTTGTAAAATCACGTTCTGATCTAGATCTGGATTTTTCTCAGATCTGAATTTTTTCCAAATCTGGATTTTTCTCAGATCCAGATTCCGACGTTATGGTAGACTTATTTCTATGGAAAAAAAACATACGCTACTGTTGATGTATAATAGACGTTATGGTAGACTTATTTCTATGAGATGCAGACGTTGTAGTAGACTTATTTATATGAGATGCAAACGTTGTGGTAGACTTATTTCGATGAGATGCAGATGTCGTGGTAGACTTTTTGTAAGGAGATACAAACATTATGATAGACTTTTCGATTCTTGATCTGCTAATGAATGAAATCTTTTTTTGACGTTGTGGTAGACTTTTTGCAAAGAGATACAAACATGATGGTAGACTTTTCGACTCTGAAGCTGCTAATGAATGCAATTTTTTTTGGCTAGTTAGAATTGTGTTTCAGTTTAAGAAGTTCTAATTTCTATGAAATTATTTTCAGGTATTCTTTGTACGTGCAATGCGTAACCGCATGAAGATTGTAAAGAACATCCAAAAGATCAGGAAGATGGTCTATACACCATTGTTTCTTGTTGTATTTAGGTAGTATTTGGTTGATCTTTGTATTGTTTAACATGGTTATTCTCCTATACGGCCTTATGGTTATGTAGCATGAAGTCCTCAACCTCACTCGTATATATGGCATGTAAGTCTTTAGTGGTGGATTTTTTTTTTTGTAATGGTAGATTTATTCTATTCAATGGTAGATTTTTGACTCTCAAGCTGCTAATGAATGAGATTTTTTTGGCATATATCAGCTTCGTGCAGCTGATATCATGGATGAGTTACCACGTGATAAGATTGTTCAGTTATCAGAATCAAACCCTCGTGATGGATCCTGTGATTGTTCAGTTTGTTTGATGGTAGATTTATTTTTATGAGACACATACGTTCTGATTTATAATATACGTTATGGTGGATTTATTTCTATAAGATACAATTGTTATGGTAGACTTTTTGCTAAGGGATTCAAACATTATGGTAGACTTCTACGAACATTTTTTGTAGTGTAATAAATGAATTGAAAACATGGCTTCAGAAATGTCTTTGTAACCATTACAAAAACTTTAAAACACGAGTACGAGTTCATACAAAAAGATAGAAAATATATGAAAATATATAATACATACTAAATCTACCATCACTTGCATGATATCCCTCTAGAACTGTACCACCTTTTGAATTGTCAACCAAGAACACCCATCAATTCTTCTCAAAACTCTAACTACCACAAACAAGAATGATTTGTTATGTTCCCAATTTACCTCTTTTTGTTCAAAAATCACTAGAGAACACAAAGAAAGATCAATCACGGAACTGAGATATGCGGCAACAATAGTTCTTCACCATTGTTGCAGGCTTTTTCGTGCAAATTTATCTATTTTTAAGGGTAAAATCGACATTTCGCGTTCCCTGCAAATAACTCTACCACCTACCAAATAAATCTACCACCACTATAGTTTCTTAAACATGAAACAAGTCTACCACCAAGAACTACAAGTCTACCGCTATCACAATAAGTCTACCAAAATGTCTAATGTGAAAAAAAGTCTGCCGTAACTAGGTTGGATAACAAGTCTACCATCACTCGACCTAGGTAAACAAAAATCTACCACTGCAATCGCTACCAACACATAAGTCTACCACTGTTGGTCCTAAAAAAATAAGTCTACCAGTCAAAGGTTGGTTTCATTGACCGAAAATACTGAATAAGTCTACCGCTCATTATAACTATACGATTACTACAACAAGTCTACCACACCTATACACAAAATAAATCTACCACCGCCATAAATAAGTCTACCGCTAACTATAATTTTACCGCTACTAAAATAAGTCTACCGTCTGTATCCAAAATTATAAATCTACCGCTATTACGACTAAAAATCTACCACCAAAGAAGACAAATCTACCAGTCAAAATAAAATCTACCATCGAAGAAAAATAAATTTGTCGTTCAAAATAAGTCTACGGAAATAAATCTACCATTCGACTAATAAGTCTACCCCTCAAAATAAGTTTACCATTGAGTGTATTTAAGTCTACCGCTCAAAAAGCAAGTCTACCGTTCGGAAACAAATCTACCACCGAAAGTGACACAATAAGTCTACCATTCAAAAATAAATCTACCGCTCATCAAATAAGTCTACGGACTAAAAAATAAGTCTACCAGATCGATTATAAGTCTACCAGATCGATTATAAGTCTACCATCGCTGAGCGGTAGACTTATTATTTTTAGGCGGAAACTTTTTCCGCCTGCATGTCCTGTTTCATTAATGACATTTTCGTAAATATGTTTTTTGTTATCAAATGAAAAGGGTAAAACGGACTCAAAAATATCATCAACAGTTAAAATCTAAAAAATTTATTTAAATCAACCCAAAATCTAAGAAAATTGTTTTAGTCAACTTCATTTTAATAAATTAGCATGGCATGTTTGTATTCAGAGAGTTATAAATCCCCCTTAATCCTTGTTTTTGTCGCACAAAATTAATCTTTCAACTTTTGTTTCTCTTACACCACAGCTACATAATAGATTCTGTTTATCGAGCAAAAAAAAAGATTCTCTTTATCTTTTATCTTTAAAAAAAATCTAACCCTTAATTGATTTAGGATAAAGGATAATTGTGTGATTATTTATCAAACCCCAAAAGTCGTTGTAATCCAGGAATAGACAAATCTATTACAAAATCATACGGAAATTTAGGATTCTATTTATCTACAAAAACAATAGGAAAAATTCACGGACTAAAGATCTTAAGTTTTATTTCAGACCAAGATTTCCAAATACTAACAGTCAAAAAAAGGTCGAAATTTTTCAACGACAAAGATGTAGCATTTTCAATTTCAATTTCAAAACAAAGAGTTTTAACACTCAAGAAAAAAAGGCTGGAAGATTTCCAAATATTAAACACTCCAGAAAAGAGGTTGAAAATTCTTGACAACAAAGATGTAGCAATCCAATTTCAGAACAAAGAGTTTTTAACAAAGCTAAAGAGCAATAATCCCAAATCTCAAAAGCTACACCAAAATATCAGCAAAAGACCCTTGCACCTCCTCCATCTGTTTAAGTGCTGCGTTCAACTTGTCTATTGCTTCCTTCACTTTCTTTTGCTGCAACATTTCAAAAACTTGTCATGAGATTGTATGCTTTAAATCTCTTTTTACTTTCAAGAATCCAAATTAAGATATTTAATGCAAAACCAAATCAAATTAGACAAACTCGATGTTGTTAATCGTATTTGCTAGTATCCTTGTGGCTCACACAACACAATGTGTAAACTATATCGAAACAATGGAGTTACCATGAACACAGTAATGTAAACCAACATCACTAGAAAAGAAGCTAAGTGTGGGTTTAAATGTTAAAAGGGAATAGTTGACTTACTAAGAGTGCGGTTTTCCTCTTAAGAGCTCGGGCGTTTGCAGCTCCATGTCTACCAGTAGTAGGTTTTGCTGCAAGTGAAGTGACCTTTGTTCATGCAAAGAAAAACCAATTTTGAGATAAGTAAGTATACACAGTTGTATAAACATAATTATGTGTCACATGAACTAAATACAATTGTAGATAATGACTCAGATTATATAGGCATGTTCGTTTGCTCATTTGAATGATCCATTCAAATAATTCATTCAAATGCTCTATCTAAATAATTTATTTGAATGATATTCGTTTTATTTTCCATTATTTATTTGAATGAACCTTTGTTTGTATATGTTAACTTATATCTCTATTCAAATGGTTATAATAAAAAATGATTAAATTGCATATAAATTTTATTATAATATTAATCATATTAATTTTTGTTTAATCTTATTGTTGAAAAAACACAATGTTACTGTTCTGGCATAAAATATAATTTTACGGTTTAGGTGGGAAAACGTTATTTCGCGATTTTGGTAGTAGAACATAATTTAACGGTTTTGCCAGGAAATTGTGATTTTACGGTTCCGGCGGAAAAAGCTATTTCATAATATTGATGAAAAATGTTATTTTTACGGTTTGGCGGCAAACATGATTTTACGATTTAGGCGGAAAAACGCTATCACTCGATTTTGTTTGTAGAACGCAATTTTACAGTTATGGCCGGAAAACGTGATGTCACATTTTTGGCGGAAACACTATTTAACGATTTCGGCGAGAAAATTTGATTTTAGGGTTTTGGTGGGAAAAACTATTTCACAATATTGACGGAAAATGCTATTTATAAGGTTTAGACATAAAAAAATGATTTTACGATTTTCGCGAGAAAATGTGATTTTACGGTTATGCCGAGAAAACGTGGATTTACGGTTTTGGCAAGAAAGCGCAACTTACAGTTTTGGCGAGAAAGCGCAACTTTACAGTTTTGGCGAGAAAACATGATTATACGGTTTTGGCGAGAAAACGTTATTTTAAGTTTTGGCGAGAAAACGTGAATTTACGGTTTTGGCGAGAAAAATGTGATTTTACGGTTTTGGCGGAAGAAACTATTTCACAATGTTTACGGAAAACGCTATCTTACGGTTTTAGCAAAAAAACGCGATTTTTCGGTTTTGGCGAAAAAATGCTATTTTGCGATATTGGCGGAAAAGCACTATTTTACGGTTTTGGTAAAAAACGTATTATTACGGTTTTGGCAAAGAAATACTATTTTCCAATTTCTGTAGTAAAACACAATTTTGCTATTTTACCGTGAAAACATAAATTCACGGTTTTACGAAAAATGTGGTTTTATGATTTTGGCGAGAAAACGTGATTTTGTATATATTTTTTGTGTGAAAACGTGATTTTACGGTTTTAGCATAATTTAGTTTTTGGAGATAAATTGTAAAGTGTTATTTATATCCATTCACATGAACCATCTCTACTCATATGGTCTAATTTGGTTCATTCAAATAGATTTGAAAAATTAGCATAAAGTTTAAGGCGCATTCAAATGGATCATTTGAATAATCCATTCAGATGATGCTTATTTAGCACAAAGCGAACACAAATTCTCATCTCTGCTAATGAACCCATGCCCCATTTGAGACTAGAGACAAATAACACATTATTCTGAACTATATCCCACTCTAAGTATGCAGAACAAACAGTAAAAAACATTAATATTCTCATCATGTGTTTTTTGGTGAAATCATATGAGATGATAAGAACTTAAACTAAATGAACCAACTAATTGCAAAAACACAAAGCTTTACGAATTACGCCAAAATTCAGATAGGATTAAATATTTTTTTCACAAAAATTAGGTCAATTTCAGATAATCTATTACCACATATGAGACCAATGACAAATCACACATTACTTTAAACTATTTCTCACTCTATGCACAACAAACAATCAAGAACAAGCCATATACTTGCTAATACAAAGAACAGAGAAATACCTTTCTTGGTCTGCCCACAGGCTTCTTAGCAACAACTCCGGTGTTAGGTTTCCGTCCACGCTTAGCAGCTGGAGCCAGAGTTGTAGCAGTTACCTGAGTCGCAGCGCTTGACCTCTTAGGCCTACCAGGGTTCCTCTTCACAGCAGCCGAAAATGTACGTTCCATAGCGAGCTTGAGGAAAAGAGCCACAATCTGTTGGTACTGGAGCAGAGAGGTTATGTAGTAGAATTGGTTGTGTCCACCACAGCCTTGCTTTTTATAATAGTTTCTGATAGTAATTTTTCCTTTTATTGAGTTATTTAGTTATTAAAAATCACTAAAATGGTGATTAATTATTCTATGGAAAAATACAAATTGAGTGCATTATGTTCATGTCTTTTTTATAGATTACTACAAAGTTATTAGTCAAAATGTGAAATTTTATACGCTTTCCAAAAATAAACGCTATCTTGCGCGGGTCAACCAATTGGATTATATTACCATATTATGTTTTATAGAAATCCAACTGGATTGGTTTGTTTTTTTTCTATAGATTAGTACTAAAAATTTATTCGGCATTTCCACATAAGATTTCTGTATGATGATTACTTATTCTATTTTTGGTTCTAATTGCCAGTTGTTATATAAACGACAAAAACTTGTATTTATAATAATTGTTTTGTGATTTTCTTTTGACTATTTTTTGTTACTAAAAAGAACAAATGAAGATATTATAGATGGATATTTTTAAAATAATTAAGTTGAAAATGACCCTACTTTTTAATTTTCAAAATTCAAATTGCTTTGAAAGTTATCTATATTTTTTAATTTTTGAAATTGTTTTGGAAGTTATTTAAATTATTATAAATAATAACTATGATTATTATTGGCCCAACGGTTTCGCATCATATATAGTGTACCCTAAGTTCGCGGGTTCGAGGCTATGCGAACCAATTTTCATTTTATGTCGTCAATCATCCAGAGGAGTGGCCGGCGTTCTCGATCTTTTCAGTCAAGCTCAAGCGCTTACAAGATCGTCTACCCAACTTCTGCTTATCCTACATCCCTCGAACTATTAATCTGAAGGCGGACTGCCTAGCACGTTCAGCCCGAACACGAGATTTTAATTTTTCTTATGTAAGCAACATCCTTCCGGTCTGGATTCCAAGATTGGAGGGTGTTTTCTGATTAATAGTTAGGTTGCCAAAAAAAATAAAAAATAACTATGATTTAACAGTTTTATCGAGTCTTTTTGGTGTTTTTCGATTGTTTTAGAGTCTTTACAGATTTATGTACTTGTGGGGATTAATTGGAGATTGTGGAGCATTGTGGAAAGAGGAGCTGAAGTCGCTAGTACGCATTCGAAATTGCTATCAGATATTGCTTTCGATCGACGCCAGGAGGTGCGTCGATCGACGCAGGTCCATGACGAAAATTAGCTTTCGAGTTTTGAAGATTTCATTTTCCTCCACAAGTTCTAGAAGTTTACAAATTGAGCTATGCATGAATTTCCCCTTTATATATTCAATTTTCTTTTAGTTTTTAGTATCTAATCTTTTATTCAAGACTTGGAGTTTCATAGAGATTTTGAGAGTTAGGGAGACAAGTTTTGAGACGATTCAGATTTCTTCGAACCCTTCTATATCTCTTTCTTTATCTTTTATTAATGCAGTATTATTCAGTCATCATGTTTTCTATATCCATGTGTTGAGTAATCTACTTGTTAGGGTTTTTCAAAGGATTTAAGATGAATTGTTAGAATTGAAATCATGTTAGGATTATCTTATGGTTCTTCATCTAGATTGTTTTAATTCTTATTTAGGATTGATCACCCTAAATTAGACATTTTAGGTTGATTTAATTAGAAGCGGAGCATCAATTGGTAACCTGAATGTAATCTTAGATGAGTAAAATCACTTATTCTCAAAGGAATTTGGTTTAGGGATTTTGTGAACAATTGAAACACTGACTTTAAATGTTTGCTTAAATTGTTTGAATTCAGAAAGAAATTTGGTTTTATAGGGTTTATGAATAAATAATTAATTCAACGGAAGTCGTTTAATTTTACTTTAGAGTTTCAAGTTCGAGAACAAATCTTCATTAAAATCCTAACTGTTTTCTTAATCTGAAATTTATCTTTTCCTACGAATTTCCCAAAAGCCTAAATGTTTTGTCTTGAATTGAATTTAAATCACACATCAATTTGAGTTTATTTTACATTGACTTTTACATTCATACATTCTTACTTAGCTTAATTCGAAGTTGAAATTCCATTGTGTGATTAAGATTCCTAGTGATTCGACCCCTTAATACTACAATCGATCTCTTAATTTGAAAAAGTAGCTGATGATAAATTTGAGCATATCTGTTACTTTTAATATTTTTGTTTTGTATTCTTTTTAAATGTCAATTGTGTATAGAGATGCGTAGGTTATTGACAACAAAAAGTCTTTAAAAGAAAAAGTGGTATTGCCCATTGTTCGCAACGAATTCGCATGAATTGATTAAGATAGTGTCATAACTGATTTGAATCCATTGATGGATGTATGTTGTTGTTTCTTAGCTCGCCATGAGGAAAAGCAAAGCTTTTCTAATTGTTTATTCCCGCGCATCGGATTTTGATAAAATGATTGTTCGGGTTTTCGTTAGAATTAGAAACAAAGATAAAAGAGAGAAGAGAAGGCCTCATTTTGTGAAGAGATTTGTGTAATAATGAATCAAAAGAGAAGTGTATATACTCTAAACCTTAAGCAGAGAATTTGGAAAGATACAGTAATTGTGGAAGCTGAATTCTGCACTAAGTATTTATTAGAAAATTCGGGGAAGAAACTTTATGGTTCTAAGAAATGTCTAGGTCTAATCGAATGAATCGACGAATGAGACGAAAACGGTATTTTATTTATCAACGAACGAATAATACAATGAGAATACAAATGAGTAGTGAGCAACATCTAGCTAGTACTTTAGTCGAGTGTGCGTGTAAAAAAAGTTAGGTCGAAATCTGCATCTTCTCTTTGTAATTATAGTTCCTTCAGCTTCACTCGTCAGCTCAGGTCTCGGGCCATTTAGTTGTAATCTTTCGGAAATCTCAGAGCTAAAACGAGTCCACGATCTCCGGTTGACTCGTTCTCAGCTTCAACTCCACCTTCAGCTTCTTTTTGGACTTATCTGTTCGCATGCGGGTCCCAGCCCGTTCTTAGCCCATCTTACGCCCTTAACGGACCGTAAATTGGCTCGGACTCGTTTAGGGCCTTAAGTCTTTGCATTGACCTTCTATATTTTGAAATTGACTTGTTTCGGGATGAGTTTTAGCTAGGCCAGATTCGGTGTGACGAATCCAGCTCCAATAGTAATCATAGGAACTTTCCTAATAAGGATCTATGAGTGACACAATTGAAGAAAAGAATTAGAAAACCAAATGGCGCGAGGAATGGAATAACAAAAATGGTTTCAAAGTTTGAAAAATATAAGAAAAAGTCAATGTTAGTACTCGTGGTCGTTGATTCGTCATAGATGGGCTCAGGGCCGTGGCTATGTCCACTTGAAATATACATTGGCATGTGGCCCAATATTTTTGTAGAAAAATTAGAGGCCCATAATTTTGTTAAATTACCATTAATAGTAAGTTAGAGGTCCAAACTTTTATTAAATCTACCATTAGTAATATTGTAACGTGACAAAAAAACTTAATTTAAAAGTTAGTAAAAACAACAACTAATTAGAAATTAAAAATAATCAAAGAAAGTAATTTAAACGGGAGGAACATTTGTAATCTTTCTCAATTACAAACACTAATACAATCAATTGGTAAGTAATCTCTTTACTGTAATTGTGTTCATGTAACTTTAAATTAGATTTTTTTATCTGATTAACCAATCCAAACATGATTTGAAATTTAATAAACAAATGATCTCTAATTTTAAATTGGAATAGGTTTATAGGTTATCGTATATCATATATTGTTGACTATTCCTGTTTTAGTGCATATGCTGAAAAAAGTTTCTCAAAGTTGAAGTTGAAGTTGATAAAATCTTATCTTTATATCACAAAAAAAGATTGAGTGACTTGTTATCTTATTTATCGAAAGAGAATTGGTTAAATATATTGCTTTGAAAAGTTAATTTGGAGTGCTTTCATAGCAAAAAATGAATATGTATATATATATATATATATATTAATTAAGAGTATGTAATTTTGTTTTTGGACAAAATGGTTATCATTTATTTTATATAAATTATGGTAATTTGTTTAGTAATTAGTCTCGTTTCTGGCCTTATTGGCTCTGGATGGGCTGTATTACGAACAATCCAAAAACTGTATTATGGGTTGGGTCCAATAAAGTATCGTCTGAAACCGAATCACCCCAAATAATAGCAAACATTTTCTAATTACCCGTTAATCCTTGGTTTGTGGCATAAAGCTTTCAACTTTTGTTTCTCTTACACCATAACTAGATAATAGATTCTGTTTACCGTTGATTTAGGATTAAGGATAGTTGTGAGGTTATTTATCAGTCTCCAACAGTCGTTGTAATTACAAATCTATTACAAAATCATACGGAAATCTAGGATTCTATTTATCTACAAAATCCCATGTCAAAACATTTGGAAAAATCATTGAATTTATAAAATACGGACAGAAAATTTGATTTTTTAAAAAAAAAACCAAGATTTCCAAATATTAACACTCAGAAAAAAAAGGTTGAAAATTCTTGACGACAAAGATGTAGCAATTTCAATTTCAGAACAAAGAGTTTTAACAAAGCAATAATCCCAGATCTCAAAAGCTACACGAAAATGTCAGCTAAGAAAAGCTTAAGAGCCCCATTAACACTAAACTGTTTTATCCTCTGTAGAATTAAATCCTACGAAAGTACAACAAACAAACAAACCTAAACATGAACCAATCAAGTCTTTTTTTTTTCCTCCGCAACAAATTGTTTTGCCTAAAAACTTCTCTAGAAACACCAATGATCCATTGTTGATTTGAGTCAAATCAGCTTCTTACATCTCAGCAACTAATCCTTGCACCTCCTCGATCGCCTTGACTGCTGCTTTCAACTTATCTGCTGCTTCCTTCACCTTCTTTTGCTGCAACATTTCAAAAAACTTGTCAAGAAATGCAAGAATCCAACTCAAGACACTTGATGCAAAATCAAACCCAGTTTTATTAGACAAAAACAATGTTGTTGAATTGTATTTGCTAGTATCACTGTGACTTATACAACACAGTGTATAAACTATATTGAAACAATGATGGAGTAACCATGAACACAGAAATGTAAACCAAAAATTACTAGAGAAGAAGCTAAGTATGGGATAGTTGACTTACCAAGAGTGCGGTTTTCTTCTTGAGCTCTCTGGCGTTTGCAGCTTCCTGACGAGTAGTAGTTTCTGGTGCCAGAGAAGTGACCTTTGTTCATGCAAACAAAACCGATTTTGACATAAGTATATATATACACAATTGTGTAAGCATAATTATGTGTCACATGAACTAAATACATTTGTAGATAATGACTCAGATTCGATGATAACGACTTAACTATATAAACCACCCCCACTTTCATTTCACATTAGACCAAAATAGAGGATTAAAGAAATTCACCAAAACTCAGATAAGATGCACATCTTTATCAGAAAAGGTAAAGAATTTTCAGATACTCCACAATTGAAGTATACCACATTTGAGACCAGTTACAAATAGCACATTACTCTATACTATTTCCCATTCTATGTATGAACAAACAGTCAAAAACAATATCCTCATTATGTGGTGAAATAATTAGCTATTAGATAATGACGCAGATGAAATGATAACAACTTAAACTAAATAAACCAACTAATTGCAAAAAAAACACAAAGCTTTAGGAAATACACCAAACTTCAGATACAATTGAACATTTTATTCAAAAAAATTAAGTCAATTTCAGATAAAAATCCCACATTTGAGACCAGTGACAAATCACACATTACTCTGAACTATTTCTCACTCTATGCACAACAAACAATCAAGAACAAACCATATACTTCGTACTAACCAACCAATCGCATTTTCACAATAGAGCAAAGAAGTAGCCTTATGAAAATACACCAAAATTCAAACCAAATGCACATCTTTATCCAACAATTTAGGGAAATTTCAGATAATGCATGATTCAAATAGCTTATTGCTCTGGACTATTTCCCATTCTATGCACAAGAAACAATCAAGAACAAACCATATACTTACTATTATAAGACCAATTTCAACATTTTGTCAAGAAAGAACAGAGAAATACCTTTCTTGTTCTACCCACAGGCTTCTTAACAACAACTCCAGTGTTAGATCTCCGTCCACGCTTAGCAGCTGGAGCCACAGTCTTAGCAACAGTAGCCGAGTCATCTTTCTTTGGCCTTCCTCGCTTCCTAGAACCATCCACAGTAGTAGCAGCAGTAACCTGACTCGCAGCGCTTGACCTCTTAGGCCTACCAGGGTTCGTCTTCACAGCAGCCGGTTCAGCATCTCCGGTTTTCTTAGTACGAACACTTTTCCTACTCGGTTGAGCAGAAACGACACCGTTTCCTTGAGAATCGTCAGATTTACCCTTTGGTGGTCGTCCACGGCCACGTTTCTGAGAAGCAGTAACAGTTGCGTCACCGGAACCACCAGCAACATCGCCGGGAACATCAGATCTTGGTGGTTCCGAACCACCAGCACCGTCAGCTCCGTCAGTCTTGGGAGAAGTTTGAGATCCTTTCGCCATTTCAACACTAGATTCAAAATCACAACAAACAAACACAAAAACTCAGAATCAAAACCCTAGAAAAACGAACTTCAACGAACTTCGATTCCGCTAAAACCTTAACGAGATTCCGTTGTATCTAACCAAGAATCTATAGATAAAGCACAATAAACTACAGATTTGAGTCTATACGCTTAAGAAAATCTCATTTCTAGGGTTTCGAAATGTACGTACCTTGTTCAAGCTTCGAGAGAATGATTTAGCGAGAATCGTCAAGAAACGATTGAGAAACTTCGAGGAAGAAGAAAGCTATAGAAACGAGAGAAGCTTGAGTGAAGAAGAAGAAGAAGTTTGTTATCGCAGTTAGAAGAAAGTCACCATAGGAGGAGCTTGAGGAAACGAGCCGAGAGGTTCAGAATCTGTTGCGTTAACCGGTAAGGGTCCACCTTTAGTCTTACTTTTTATAATAGTTTTAGATTTTTAGATAATAAATTTTTCTTTTTTTATTGAGTTAATTTAGTAATTAAAAATCATTAAAATGGTGATTGATTAACTATTTTATGGAAAATTACAAATTGAATGCTTTGGTTCATGTTTTTTTTCTATAGATTTCTACAAATTTATTAGTCATTTTGATATGAAATTTTTTAATACGCTTTCTAAAAATAGAGGCTATTTTGTTCGGGTCAACAAATTAGATTATATTACTGTTTTATAGATATTCAACTAGATTGGTTTATTTTTCTATAGATTAGTATTAAAATTTATTCGCCATTTCCACGTAAGATTTATGCATGATGATTACTTATTACAAATTGAATGCATTGGTTCATGATTTTTGTATATATTACTACAAATTTATTAGTCATTTTGATATGAAAATTTTAATACGCTTTCTAAAAATAGAGGCTATTTTGTTCGGATCAATAAATTAGATTATATTACTATATTATGTTTTATAGATATTCAACAGCTGGATTGGTTTTTTCTTCTTCTATAGATTAGTACTAGAAATTTATTCGCCATTTCCACGTAAGATTTGCGTATGATGATTACTTATTCTATTTTTGGTTTCAATTGCCAGTTGTAATATAAACGACAAAAAACTTGTATATATAATAATTGTTTTGTGATTTTTTTTTGACTATTTTCTTTTTGTTACTCAAAAGGAACAAATGAAGATAATATATATGGATATTATTAAAATAAATAAGGTGAAAATGACCCTACTTTTTAATTTTCAAAATTCAAATTGTTTTGGAAGTTTTCTATAATTTTTAATTTTTGAAATTGTTTTGGAATTTCTTTATAAGTTACTTTTTATTTTTTAGTTCTATATTTTTTTTTAATTGTCAATTGTATACAAAGATACATGGTTTGTTATAGGCAACAAAGATATTGCGCACTTTTTACAGCGAATTTGCAAGAACTAATTAAGATAGTGTCATAACTAAAAGAATGGCCTCGGTTTAAATTATAGATGAATGAATTCAAAGAGCTACGAAGTTTTTTCTTTCGTTCCATCGTGGTTGTCTGATAATTATTTGTTTGACCAATAGATGAATGTGAGTTTGTGACCAAACATTGCCAGTTGTATAATATAAAAACAAACCAAAAAACTTGTAAGTATAATACTTGTTTTGTGAGTTTCTTTTACTTAAAAAAGAACAAAGGAAGATAATATACACGGATATTACTAAAATTAAAAAAAATTTGAAAATGGCTCTCCTTTTCAATTTTCAAAATTCAAAATTTTTTGGAGGTTAAAAAGTGGAGTGAAGAGAGAACCTTTCCACCTAAATTTTGCAATAATTACTTAAACCGGATTTCGAGTTTTATGAATCAAAGCAACTGACATAAGCAACCTTTAATATAATGAGTTTAATAAAAATTTACTTGCATTGAAATTAAAGAAAACATTAAAGAAGTAGTAGTAGAAGTTATCATAAAAATTACATAAGATAGTTTTTTGAGAACATCAAACTTCTAAAAAAGCCTAAAAGAAGTGATAACAGAGAAGTCTAAAGAAACATTGAGGGAACAGAGCAAAGCCTACACAAACATGGTCGATGGGTACATATAGAGAGAGGGAGAGAGAGCAAGAAGAACAATGGAAACATCCTAAATTACTTTACAGACATTTTTACCCTACCTCTCCTTGTTGTTTGGTTAGAGACACAATCATTGTTTTTCTCCTGCAAACACCATTATAAGATTAAAAATCCATAGAACAACACAACAAACAAACCCACCATCATTATCATCATCACCACTTGATAAGCTGTGTTTTTAAGGATCTCTTCTAGAATAGAGCTTCTTGCATAGCCTCTGCTTCCGTCTGTGCTTGTCCTTGTTGTCCTCCATGTCCTTCGGCTTCAGGTTCGGTTTCAGTGTGTTCATCATCTGCATGCACTTCTTCCATGTGTTGAGGCTCCTCTATTGTCTCCACTGTTAACTCTTCCAGTGACTGTATGGCTCGAACCAGGGCTTGATTATCAGTTCCTCCTATCTCGTCTTTCAACGCAACAACAATATCCTTGGCTCTCGCTTGCTACATTAAACGAAAAACCAACACCAAGCATAAGCAATTCAAATTGTTTTGGAGTTCCGAAGAAAATGATATTGTGTTATTGTTCATTAGTTGACTTACAAACAACTCAAACTTCTTCTTGAGTTGTACATAGCTACCACCTTGTTGTCCCGAAGCACCCATTGACACCGGATTCTATGTTCATAATCGAAAATAGATGTTAGTACGATAACTCATCGAAGAACAAATCCAAGAGGACTATCTACAATAATAGAAAACTTAGACTGAACAATTATGTATTCTCACACTTCAAATGAACAATTATTACTTAGCTAAAGTAAGCCAACAGACCAACTTGTTCTTGATTACCAAACAAAGAGAGATCTTTATATTAAATAGTACACCAAAAACCAGATAAGCATCAACCAAAAGCGGAGAGACACGAATATAATTAAACACTAGAAACTATTTAGATACTCCTTATCTATTTGACAATGTTCAGAATGGAAAGTGACATTTATTCACAAGACAAAAGTTTCCAACTTTTTTCCTACCCCTTATCTATTTGACTCCGAAAACTGAGACATCAAGCTCTATAATGGCCTCAACTGTGAGAAATCATCACTATTTGATCACAAGAAACACTGAGAAAAGATAGAAAATTTTACCTTTCTGGGTCTTCCTAAGGGTCTACCAGTACGAGCAAAGTTTCTCTTTGGCTTCATATGTTTCCTAATCACACCACCAATCTTAGGAGGCCTACCTCGTCCTCGTCTCTTCACAACTGCAACCTCTTCTCCACCAGGACCACCACTCTCTACAATAGGTTGTGGTAGTAGTGTTGGTGCAGCAAGAGTCGAAACACCTGCATCAACTCTCTTTGGTCTTCCTCTACGTCTAACACCACCATTAGCAACATACGGAATAACCGAAACCGAAACCGGAGCTGAAACAACCGGAGGCTTCCTCTCTCTCCCAACAGCTCTTCCACTCGGTGGTCTACCTCTTCTTTTCACAGTTTCAACACCACCGGAAACAGTAGCTTTCACTCTCGGTAAAGCTCCATCTTTCCTAGGTCGACCTGGTGGTCTCTTAACCGGAATCTCCGGTTGTATCTGCACCTGTAGTGGCTGTACCTGTGGTAGCTGTACCTGTGGTGGTTGTGCCTGTGGTGGTTGTGGTGGCTGAATCACCTCCATAGGTCGAGAAACAGTGAATTCATTTTGTTCCCAAGAGGGTTTTCCATTAGTCTGAGCAACAACAAGATCAGGTTTAGGTTTAGGAGGACGACCACGACCACGTTTCTGAGTAGCTACACCACTCTGAGGAGTAGAAGAAGCTACTGGTACCGGATCAGGTAACCGTTGATTCTCATTGACTACGAACTCAGATCTGAGTGGTTCAACACCAGTAGCTACAACAGCTAAGCTACTAGGAGTAGTAGTAGTAGTAGTAGCAAACTTGTAAGATTTCCTAACCATCATAAGTACACCATTGTTCTTCAAACTCTTAAGATGATGACTTAACAAAGCATTATGAGCAGGTGGTATTCCAGTATAAATTCTTTCAATATACTTTGAAATCGCTACCTTACTTGACCCTTCTGGTTCATTCAACGCAGCAATCGCCGTACAAATCATCTAATACAAAAAAGAGAAAATTAAAAACCCTAGCTTTAGTCAATTGAGAGTAAAAGAGATGAGATTTAGCTTACGTCAGCGTAAGGAGGGTGATTGAAAGATGGATGAGGAGGCGGCGGAGAAGGTAGCGAGGGTAGAGATGGAAAGAGATGGTTATTGTTAATCGGCGAGACGGAGGAAGGATGGTAGTAAGGGTGGTTAGGACCATGGAAGAGAGGATTGGAGGCGGTGATATGTGGGTAACTAGTGACTGGAGGAGGATGTTGAGGATCATTGGATACAGTGAGTGAAGGATCCATGGATTTAGAGAGAGAGAAGAAGATACAGAGGAAGACGAAGAAAAGATGAGATTTTTATTTTGATTTTTTAGGGTTTTTTTTTTGTTTCTTTTTTTTTAATTTTTGAGAGAAATTTTTGGTGGAAGGAGTAAGATAAAAAAAAAATTAGGTAGGAGAGAGAGAGAAATTGAAATCTGACCGTTGGATGTGTCTTTTTGTGATGATTTAACGACACGGATCGATGACGTGGCGGTTTATATTTTATGTATAAAAAATTGTGTTTTGTGTTTCTTTGGATCTCTTTTTCTGCTTCTATTAAACGGACAGTATTATATGTAAATATTTTATAAAATAAAATTTCTGTCAAGAAAATAATTCATGGTAATTCAGAAAAAAATACTTTATTTTATTATTAATAATTTTTCTAATTTTTATTATTTTTCCTATAATGATTTAAATTTTATTTATTTACATTTAGTTTTCTCATATACCTCTATTTTGTTAACTCATTTTCTCCTGATTGTTCTTAATTTTAGCAACTAAAATTATGAAAGTATTAGAGTCCAATTCTCCGATTCTCTATGAAATTTAGTACTGTGAATAGCATTAATAGATCAATTAACTATCAATGAATATATATGAGCAATTTTCAAAAAGGCTTATCCACTGTCTTCTTTAATCTTTGTTGGTCATTGGTTAACACTGAATCAAGAAGGATCATCACTAGTAGTCACACATAATAATGAGAGATATAACTTGGTTAACCATTTTAAAGATAGTTTAGTGTGTGAGTGAACACAAACATATATGTGAGTGACTAGTAGTCAAAAGTTATGTGTGAGTGACTAGTTGACTACAAACATTTATTAGCGCAACATGTAACAAAAACAACAATTGGTATGCGACCATAATATATAGGACTGGGGGAAATTATACGTATATTTGCTACGATCCGAGATTCATTCCGATTTGATCCGAAAAATTCTGATATCCATTATAAAATAAAGCGAAGTAAATAGTAAAATCAAATATCCGTCTAAAACGAAATAAATCACAAATACCAATTATAAAAATCCGAATATCCGCTCGGATTCGTGTAGTAACTCATATATATGTATGGTATATTAAATTTATAACATATATATATATATATATGTTTTTTAGACTTTTAAATACACTGAGAAAAATATTTATAGAAAAAATAAGTAGATTTTTGTTTCGTACTTCAATTTTTTTAAAAGGAACATATACTTTATTTTTCACTATTTTAATTTTTAATTTTTAATTTTTTTAATAGTTTAAATATTATATTAGACCATTTTTATTAAAAAAATATAGTGTTTTGGTTTTAATTTTTTGTATCAAAAAAAAATATCCGCAAATATCCGGAAAAAATCAGGATATCCTGAATTTAGGATATCCAAAAAAATTCGAAGCAAAACAAATTTAGATATCCGATAAAAACAAATCGGATCACAAATACTGCAGTTTTCTCGGATATTCGCTCCACGCCCAACCCTAATAATAGATAGAGTTATAGACTAGTATTACAAATTTTGAACTATACACTTTCTTCTATGCGACGCCTCATTTTGCTTCACCTAGTAGATCTTTGTCTTATGGGCGTTTTTTTTACTCAATTTTTGGTTCATACAATTTCTCATTTTTCCAATTTTATCGTGTTTAGAATTCTGAATTTTAGAGTGTCAACTCTATTTACACAAATGCAAAAATTTACTAAGAAATGTTTTCGTAGCTAGTAATTCTGTGAAATAACATAATGACCAATAAATGTCTATGATGCCATTTTAAGTTCTATGAGTTTATAATTCAAAACCAATTAACAATGAGCCTTTTAGTTAATACTTATGTTGCATGGAATCGGAAACGGATACGCGGAAGCGAAACGTTAGGAAACGCGGAAAAGAGTTGTTCAAAAAAAAGAAAAAACGGGTACGTTTTGGAAACGTCTATATATATATATAATATTATCATGATACAAAAATTATTAAAATTTAAACCATGTTAAAAATTATTTGAAATAACAAAAATCCAATACATAAATATTAAATAGCTTAACTAAAAATTAAACAAATAACATTCAAATTCAAATATTTAGACTATCATTTTCATTTTAGGTTATCATAATGAACGACTATAGAAGAAAAATAATATGAGCGTTTATAATATGTTTTTAAACTTATTAAATAATAAATAGATCCATATATTTTTAAAATATTTAATTTATTTTCAAAAATCGTGTTTCCAAAATAAAGAATCACGTTTCCAAAATGGAAATTCGCGTTTCCAATGCGTTTCCAAATCAATATTCTTAGGAAACGCGTTTCCATCGGTTTATTTCGATGTGAAAATTTGAATACGTCTTTTCATTCTTTCGTCTTGGTCAACAAATCGGTTTGTGATGCCATTTTAAGTTCTATGAATTTATAATTCAAAAGCAATTAACAATGAGCTTTCTAGTTAATACCCCATACATTCATTATTTCGATGTGAGATTTCTAATACGCTTTCTCAAAATGATGACTTTTTCGTCTTAGTCAATAATTTGGGCTGTGATACCATTTTAAGATTCATGAGTTTCTAACTAAAAATCATCAATGATTATTTTAATAAATGCATCATATATCTTAACAGAGATTATTCACCATTTCGACGTGAGATTCCTAATACACTTTTCCAAAATGATGGTTCTTTTGTCTTGGTCAACAAATTGAGATATATTACCATTTTAAGTTTGATGAATCCCAATTCAAAACTAATTAACAGTGAATGTTTTCGTTAATGCACCATATATATTTCTATAAGATTATTCACCATTTTAGTGTGAGATTCCTAATAGGCATTCTCGAAATGATGGCTCTTTCGTCTTAGTCAACAAATTAACCTATGATACTATATTAAATTTTACGAGTCTCTAACTCAAAACCAACAATGAGATGATTAGTTCATGTATCTTATATATTAATTACTATATCCATTCACATTGTTGATGTGGTATTCAAACATATATTCCTTCCTACCTATTAATTATATTAGATTTTTTACAATAAAGTTTTTCCATTTTATTTGATTTTTTTCAAATTCTCATGCAAAATTTATTTTATTTTTTTTATCAATTTTTTTACCATTTGTATTATGTAGTATTTTTTGTTATTGGTTGATTAAATTTTATTTAAATTAGAAATGATGTTTCAATGTTATAAAATTATAATTTATTTGATTCTTAAATTTCGCCTCTTTAGTTTCCGAAACTTATATAATGGAACAAACGGAATACAATCTTTCTAATTTATTTTACATCACAAAAACCACATTTATCTTTGACGCATACCTTATTTTCTTTATCCATTAATATATTTAAAAAATGCATAGAAATCATCTTTCTTAGGATGAAAACTCATCCCCAATCGAGAAAATATGAGTCTTGTTATGGATCTCATGCCTTGAATTTTTTTTATCACCCATTTGTTCTATATTTTCACTCGTAGTTTACTTACATCTCATCAATCCGAATAAGTTTATAAATTTGAAAGAAAGACATACATACTATAATTTTCGGGCTCAATTGCAAAAATCTAATACGAAGCTTTTTCAATTAGGTTTGTGTTTCAACGGACTCTAGTTGCACGAAGTGAAATTTTCCACATTACACCACCGGCTTGCTCAAAAGGCACGTTTCAGGCATATATTTCATTAGGTTGTGAGCTTCTTCTAGAAGCCATGCATCTTGAGTTTTTGACCGATAAATTTTTTAACCATACAAGCGTAGTGTTGCGACTTGCGAGTTAGGCGTTATGCCATAACCTTGAATCCTCGTGTTGCATGTCTTTTTGCCTACGAGTTATTTGTGACTAATTGACTACAAATTAACATATATTATTGCAACATGTGACAAAAACAACGATTGGTATGCGAACATAATATATATAGACTAGTACTACAAATTTTGAACGCTACGACTATTCTTTCTCTATGCGACGCCTCATTTTGCCTTATGGGCTTTTTAATTCAATTTTGGTTCACGGCAATAGCTTAATTGGTAAAGATCTCACGCAAAGCCTAGAGGTCACTGGTTCGAGTGACGTTTGGGACGAAACTAATGTTGTGGTTTCGGGCTCGGGCCTGGGGAGGGATTATGGGCTTTTAGACCCGGAATCTCCTAGTAATTCAAAAAATAAATAAATACATATATATCTTATTATATAAATGAGAGTTTGTCAAAATTGTAATTCACGAGATCGCGACATGTGTCCATTATCGATTAAGATGATGACACGTGTAAAAATATTTTATTTAAAATAAAGCAATTAGAAAAATAAAGATCTTATTATATAAAGCTTGATGCGTCAAACATAATAATTCACAAGATCGCGACACGTGTCAAATCGATCGATCGAGATTTTGACACGTGTCACTTTTTAATAACTATTAATTTTTATTTTATGTTTTGTATTTATCTTAAAATTTCCTAATTACGTTATATGTTTTTGTGATTTCCTTTTCTATTTTGTAATTTGTCATTCTTCTTTTTAAAATTTCCTAATTACGTTATATCTTTTTGTGATTTCCTTTTCTATTTTGTAATTTGTCATTCTTCACTTTTCTTACGTTATATCTTCTTCGTATAATAAAATAAGATTAATACATGTCTAATAAATTATTTTAGTCCAAATAGATTTAGGTTTACAAATCCAAACTCTTTAAGGATTGCAATATCTTATCTATATAAGATGCTTCTGTGATTCCTCAATCTTCTCACCAAGCAATTTCAAATTTCAATAATCTATTCACAAAAAACTCTTTTTCCATCATTACATAAACAATGGCTGCTCAAATTAAGACAAACACCAATTATTTAACCCTAAACCAGTTAAATAAAAAACGTGTTTATCGTCGTATTGTGGTACGTCTCATCAGAAAGTGGGAGGCGAGAAATTTTAATAAAAATAATGAACTCATAGGAATGGATCTTCTGTTACTTGATGAAAAGGTAAGTCTTTTTGTATTTTATGCCACTAAAAATCTTCATCCATAATTAATTATTTGATTAATATTTAACTACAATTTGGTTTTGTTTTAACATAGGAAAATACTATTCAAGGCTCAGTGCATCATTCGCTTCTTGGAAAATTTGGAAACAAATTATGTGAAGGAACTTTAATTGAAATTTGCAATTTCAATTTGCAAGATTGCAGTAAAAGTTATCGTGTGTCTGACCACAAATTTCTAATAAGATTTAGTGAAAGCACAACAGTTGCTTGCATGGAACATCAAGTTTGTCAAATATCTTTAGAAAAGTTTCGATTTCAAAATTATGATAATTTTGCTAAACTCAAAGATACGCGAGATGATCTATACGGTAATATTCATAACTTTTAAATTTAAATTTTATATATATGAGTATCTATGTCTAACATTGGTTTCTTCCTTAGATGCAATCGGTTATATTAAAAGTATGGAAAAGTCGGATGTCCGTACGCATAATTCATCAACTGTTCGAAGAGTAATTTTGACTCTGTTGTTAGAAAAGTATCATATTACTCAATTTTACGCATCATATTTTTCCAGCATAATTTTACTCAATTCTTTTGTTCCTTTCTGTCGTTACATGTATTGTCTAGCATGTTTCAGCATGATTATTGAATTCTAAACTAACGTTACATGCATGCATTAATTAGTAGGATGCATGTATTAATATATTATTTTCCATGATGACTTTTAATAAAGTAATTTATTCTCTTTTACTAATAAACAGTAGCGTTGAAATACAAGCAACCATATGGGCTGAACAAGCAAAACAATTTGAAGATAAATATCGTGGAGTTAAAAGTGACGACATCATTCTAATCATGACAAGTGTTTTGATTAAGATGTATCGAGGTTCAATCTGTTTGTCAGCATCTTCTGCGACTAAATTCTATTTAAATCAAGATTTTGATTCCGTTGTTGCGTTTCGACAAAGGTATGCTATTAGTAATTTTTCTTTAACAATTTACTCATTAAGATTAAACAAATATATTGCACTAATAATAATTTATTGTATTCATTCAGTTTAAAATACGATGGTGGTTGTTCAATTAATCTTGGCGGCATGATTGAACATCATGAACCGAATAATACCCGTCCTGAAATTCAACACTCAATTAATGATATTTGGGAATTTTACACATCTGCTGAACCTCAGGTAACAACTAATTTTTAATTATTTAGTTATTTTAACCAATTTCCTTTCTAATATCTCTTACTAAATCTTTATAATATTCACACAATTCTAACATATGTGCTAAAATTTAAATGCAGGACAAGATATTTGTGTGTAAAGCAACCATTATTGATATTGTATTACGTAATAGTTGGAATTACATATCATGCTCATCTTGCTCAACAAAATTGCTAAAGTCAACATCTTCACTTAGGTGCAACAAATGTGGTAAATCACAATCTGTAGGAGTTTTGAGGTATTATTCATTGTACTTTTAATTTTTAAATTTACATTGTCCATATATATAAGAATACTAACTAACTAAAACAAATCTATTGTTTTCAGTTTTAGAATTGAAATAATAGTAGATGATGGAAACGACTCTGCAACTTTTGTTTTATTTGATGCTGCTGCTTCAAAAATCACTGGCACAACGGCTGAAGACGTAAGAATTGTTTATATTTATATATATAGTTCTCCACAATAAACTAATCTATACATTAGTGATGCTGAATTATATTTCTACTGACTCTTAAACCATTGTTAACACAGATCAAAAATAATTCTAGCGAGCAAGGATTGGAAGATATTCCCTCAAGTGTGCAGTCAATTGTAGGAAAAACTTATTTGTTCGAGGTTAAAATCAAGAAAAAAGATTTTGAGGCATCCTATCAAAATTTCACAGTTATAAAGCTTCTAGACCAATTAGAGGTGAAAAATATTTTACAACTTTGTCTTTACAAGATATCGGTTCATTCTATTATTTTATTTACCAGACCAACAAACAATCATTTACAATGAAGAAAGCGATCTTGAAAATATTATCTCAAAAGATGGAATTCATAGAACAATGTTGACAGAGTACATGGA
The DNA here is from genome assembly GCA_900128785.1 of Arabis alpina. Classification (NCBI taxonomy): domain Eukaryota; kingdom Viridiplantae; phylum Streptophyta; class Magnoliopsida; order Brassicales; family Brassicaceae; genus Arabis; species Arabis alpina. The sequence continues at coordinate 8,764,457 of LT669791.1, read as the reverse complement.
GATGTGCAAAAGCTGCCCTGAAGCAAGAAAACTTACATATAGTCAGTTTCCTACAAAATATGTGTGGGATTCAGATGCAAAAATTTGGACAAGAAGGCAGAAAGGATTCAGCATAGGAAGAGTAGTGAACATTCATCCAAGATCAGGAGACTTATACTATCTGAAAATGTTGGTAAATATACTCGAAGGTCCGACAAGCTTTGATGATATACTAACAGTAGATAATGTAAAACATACCTCATTCAAAGCAGCATGTTATGCACGAGGGATGTTGAATGGTGATTCAGAATGGAAAGAGGCTATGGATGAAGCAGCACACTATGCATATCCTTTCCAACTTCGCCATCTCTTTGTGACATTGATGCTATATTGCGAATTAAGTAGCCCTCTTTCTTTGTGGGAGCATTGCTGGCGTCACCTAGCTGAAGACATACCTAATAAACAAAGAAAAACATTCAATTTCAGTGGTCAACAATTCTCCGACGAAGAATTACAAAGTTATACACTCATAGAGTTAGAGAAAATCCTGGCGCAGAACGATAGATCATTAACTGAGTTTGAAGATATGCCAAAGCCAGACAAGGAATTGTTGAAAAAAATGAAAAACTCAATGGTCCAAGATGAAACAAACTACAAAATTCTAGAACAAGAAGAAGAACATTGCAAGTTAATCAAAACGTTAAATGACGAGCAGAAGAACGTCTACGATGCCGTTATCGACTCGATTGAGAATAATAAAGGAAAACTATTTTTCCTCAATGGACCAGGTGGAACAGGAAAGACTTACGTGTATAAGACGATCATCTCAAGGCTAAGATCACAGCGAAAAATTGTTTTACCAGTCGCTTCATCCGGAATTGCAGCTACACTTTTACCTAACGGTCGAACTGCACATTCACGTTTCAAGATTCCAATAGATCTTCATCAAGACAGCATGTGTAACATAAGTCGTAATACGATGCTTTCTGAATTACTTGAACAAACAGACCTCATCATTTGGGACGAAGCACCTATGTGCCATCGGTTTGCATTTGAAGCTCTTGATAAGAGTTTACGAGATTTACTCTCAATGTCAGATCCAGATGCAGCAACCAAAACCTTTGGAGGAAAAACAGTGCTCCTTGGAGGCGATTTTAGACAAATTCTACCAGTGATACCGCAAGGCAGCAGGCAAGAAACAGTTATGGCAACAATAAACCGGTCGTATTTATGGAACTATTGCAATATATTCACTCTTGAAAAGAATATGAGGTTGCACCAAGCTGAAAGAGATTTTGCAAAATGGATATTACGAATCGGTGACGGCACCGCTCCTAAGCCTGCAAAATATAGGAAAACAAACAATGAAAATGACATAGTCGAAATAGACAACAAACTGCTTTTACAAAACAGTGGAGATCATGTTGAATGCATTGCAAAGTCTACGTATCATGATTTCGATGTTCTTTTTAAGGACAAGGATTATCTAATTGAGCGAGCAATTCTAACTCCAAGAAACGAAACGGTGGACGAAGTCAATAACTACATGTTATCTTGCTTAAAAGGAGATCTAAAAGAGTATTTGAGTTCTGACAGTATCGGAGACGACAAAGAAGAGGTGGCAAATCAACATATTCTTTACCCCACTGAATTTTTGAATACTTTGAAATTTTCAGGTATTCCTAACCACCAACTAAATCTCAAAGTAGGTGCGCCAGTCATGCTGCTAAGAAATATAAACCAAAGAGCCGGGCTTTGCAATGGTACAAGATTAATAATAACTCGCCTAGGAACAAGGGTTATCGAAGCAGAAATACTTACTGGAACTAATGAGGGAGTACGGGTTCTTATTCCTAGAATTAGCCTCACACCAACAGATGCAAAATGGCCTTTCAAGTTAAAGAGGCGTCAATTCCCTCTTCGAGTCTGTTATGCAATGACGATCAACAAAAGCCAAGGACAAAGCTTAAACAAAGTTGGTTTATATTTGCCCAATCCTGTTTTCTCACACGGACAGTTATACGTTGCGCTATCAAGAGTGACAACAACTGCAGGACTACAGATTCTTAAAGCTGAAACAAAACACTACGACAATAACGTTGTGGAAAATATTGTATTTCAAGAAGTTTTCAACAACGTCTCATCTACAAGACAAACAGAAGAAAGAATTGACAGCGAAGAAAATATTGATTTGTTTTTTTAATTTTGTTTTCTATTTTATTTTTTATAATGACATAGGCTTCTCATACAATTTGTGAGTTTAAATGTTATTAAAGTCCCAAACTTCCAGTAACTTCAAAATCTGACTTTGCTACTTACCGTGATTCACACCAATGTTACCAGTGTTGGAATGCCTTGATACCTTCAAAAAAAAAAAACACAAGCAAACAAACTCAGACAGTAACCAAAAATCAATAATGGGCACAAAATTTAGAGCAACACGAATCAAAAGAGAATAAATTTAGAGTTAAACAATAGAAACATTGCAATCTTACATTACGCATGTCAAGTTTCGAGGCTGCCGTTCCAAAAACCAAAGTGGCTGAGCCAAAGATGATAACAGTAGCAGCTGCGAATGCTTTTCCAACCGCATAAACCAGAAAATCAGGGCTCATAGATTAAGCACACTTTGCAAACACTAACAAATCAGACAAAGACTCTGCTCTGTTCCTACACTAGCAAGAACAAAAGACAATCTCATCTTGGTGGCAGTTTCTACTTTTCTATACACTTCAAACACCTAGGCTTTCTTCTCTAGAAGCCCATTGTGTAACTATAAACAAACACATCAGCAAAACTACAGAAAGATACTTCATAATACTAAAACTATAACCAAAATTGCCAAGAATTGCTTGATTACTTTTCCTCACAGTCAATAACACACACCCAGAATCACAATTTTATCGATTTAGAGAACGAAGACTAAGGAGGAAATGGAAGAAAAGCGAAATCGAAAAATTAGTAGAAGCAGCGCCAATGGAGGAAGCGGAGCATCGATCGAAACCCTAGCACCACCGCGACGATTGGCCGAGAGATGGATAGATAATCCCGTCGGCAAAATGTTACATCGACCAAGAACTCTACGTTTTGTTTCTCTGTTGGGTTTTTATGGCTCGGTTACATACGAATATTAGATCTTACTGGGCTTAAAATTAATATCATACTTTCTATTTTCCTATTTTATTAATTTCCCATTTTGATGTCCGTGTTTTATAAAGAGAGTTTTCATGTCCGAATTTTGATCGATCAGTTTCCATAAGCATTGTATGTATTAATTATTGAATAACAATTCATTTAATATTTTAAACAAGATCTTTTACTCTACGATTATCGTTTATAGCTATTTATTGGACAATCTCTCATCTATAAACTTTAACCTTCACTTTTATTCTATGTATTAAACAAACATATCAATAATTTAATGATAAATAATAATTCAAACAACAAACCCGTGCAACGCACGGGTCCTTCACCTAGTATCATTATGTTAAACCAATACAATAAAGACACATTAACATTTTTTTTATTGTTTCATTAACATATTTTTAAAAGCTAAACCAAATCTTATGTGTAAGTCGTTAAAAAGAAAAGCAAAATATAAATATTATTATGTTAAATAAAATAAATATTACATCACAAAAGTGAAACTTTATATATATAAATAAAATAAATGTTAAACCATACATTATTTTAAAAGAAAAAGTAAACATACGCTCAACCTTCCAAAAATGTTATTACTTCAGAAAAGACAAATCTAAAAACTATATAATAACACATACATTCCATTAGTTAGTGTACTAATTGTATTTATGTTATCTATTTTCAGAATATTTTGTTAGTGTATGTAATTGTATTTTCTAAAATTCATGTTGTAATGTCAAGATTCATGTTTAAATTTTCGTAACTGGATCTTTATTTAAAAATTATCAAATATGTAAAGAAATTCATTTAAAAAAATTACTTAAAAAAGATAATTGATGTTTATTTATATTATAGATTCAGTTTCAAAGTATATAAGATTTCAAATATGATTTAAAACCTCATTATTCATTCTCATTATTCATTTGGATGAATTATTTTTATAATTTTTTGAAGATTTAAACTCATTATTGATTTTCTTACCCACAATTAACAAATCGTAATTTATGATTATATTAACGGGTTTTAATTTAGAATATAATTATACAGATATAACTACATAAATGATCAATTTTAATATTTAATACCCGCATATTATGCGAGTCCTAATCTAGTATATATATAAACATAAGTGTGAGCTCTTATTTACACTAATGCAAAAACGTATTAAGAAATTTTTTCGATAAATTAGATTCATAGCTAGTATTACGTTGTCTCACAACGTAATGACCCATAAACTATAACTTTATTCAATTTATTTGCTCAATACTTTTTAAATTGCTTCAACTATATATTATTTTAGTTAAATTAATTGGTAAATAGAAAACTGCATGATATTACGACATAAACAAACTATTTTATTGAGGTTTTTAAATTGTTGATGGGTCCCAAAATCAACCTGGCGAGTAAGTCCAAATAAAATCATGAATTTTTCATGTAAATGCCATGCTCCTTGCTAACGTACATATATAAATACACTCTTTCTATCCTACGCCAATTCAACGAGGAGAATCTTACAAGGGTATTTCCGTCATTTATTATTATATTCTCAGTCTCTCTTTGTAACAACACTTAAAACACAGGATTCAAAAGATGTTTGATTCATTTGGTGAGATGGTTGTAGAACCTTCGTTTTTATCCAACTACAAACAAGGAGCTTGAATGGAGATATGCTTCTACAAACTTGGCTAATTATTTCTCTTCATCGTGTTAATTGACTAGGTGTTTGTAAAAAAAGCTGTCAAAAGCGACAAGTTCAAAACCGGACAAGAAGAATTTGTTGAGAAGAAAGTGTTAGATGTCAAGAATGAGGACATTCTGATTGGTAGGATACCTGTTATGGTGAAATCTGATCTTTGCCATAAGGGAAAAATAAACAGAAAGGGAGATTGTGCCTTTGATCAAGGTGGATATTTCGTAATCAAAGGGGCTGAGAAGGTGAGTTTCATCAGTTTGGCATTACTTGCATATTCACTGTAACGCAATTTTTCAGCACCTGAAATCCATATATGTATTACATTTGTTACCTGAAATGTTTCTACTAACAAGATTGTCCTTTTGGCAACGAATTTAGTCTATGCTTCTATGGTACTATAACCTGGAAAAGATACGTGAAGTTGTTGTTCTATATTTTGTTATGTGGCCAACATTCTATATAGTTCCTAAGATGAATAGATTTGTGTTGTTGCAGGTTTTTATTGCTCAAGAGCAGATATGCACAAAGAGATTGTGGGTTTCTAATACACCTGCTTGGACAGTCTCATACAGGTCGGAAACTAAAAGAAAAAGACTTATTGTGCGTCTTCAAGAGGATCATAAATCAGTAGAGTCAAAGAGAAGAGATAAAGTACTGATAGTGTACTTCTTATCAACTGAAATCCCACTTTGGATCCTGTTCTTTTGCCCTGGGTGTCTCTTCAGACAAAGAAGTAATTGAGCTGATTGATTTTCATGGTGATGATGCAAGCACAAACAACATTTCCTATGCCTCTATCCATGACGCTGAGGATAGGGAGCTGAGAGTGCATGTGGCACATGCTAGAAGATCCATGACCAAGGGCATGCAGAGACACCTCACAGGCGACTGCGATTTGAAACCAATCGAGCATTATCTGGATGCTTCAATAATCACAAACGAGCTTACTAGAGCCTTCTCCACTGAAGCATGGTCTCATTCTTTCATGCCAATGGAAAGATTTCAGGAGTTGTAACAAATCTGGGTCGTGCAAAATCCATTGCAGACTCTGATTGACTTGAGGAGAACACGACAACAAGTCCAATATACTGGCAAGGTTGGAGACGCTAGATATCCGTAAGTGAACTTCCCACATACTAATATTATGGTCTACTGACTGCACTTACTCCATGTTGCATGTCTTTAGTTTGTTGTATAAGATAATTGTATTAACTTAATTCATATAGTCTATGGTCGTGATCACATGTTTTATGTGTTGTCCCAGGTCTATCTTTTCAGATTTATGTTGAATTCTTATAGTGATTACTGTTTAAAGTAGGTTGGCTCCTCTGGGTATTGATAGTTCTCGAGTTTTTCTTTCTTACTGTCAATCTCTCCTAGTGGGTCTTTTTTCAGATGCTGAATATGTTTTCTGGTTAATGTTGGACACTTGAAATTGTATTTGGAACTTGTAATGTGTGCATATCAGAAATCTTTTGAACTCTGACAAGAATGATTTGTTATGTTTATCACAAGTATCCCTCTCACTGGGGAAGAGTATGTTTTCTGTCAACTCCGGATGGTGAAAATTGTGGTCTCGTGAAGAACATGTCTCTCCTAGGACTTGTTAGCACTCAGATTTTGGAGCATGTGGTTGAAAGGTTCTTTGATTGTGGAATGGAAGAGCTGGTGGACAATACTGGCATATCACTGTGTGGGAAACATAAAGTGTTTCTTAATGGAGATTGGGTTGGAGTTTGTGCAGATGCTGAATCATTTGTGGCTGAGTTAAAAAGCTGTCGACGTGAAAATGAATTACCTCGTGAGGTACAAAATTGTCCTCTGTCTTCTATTGTACTTGTGTTTCTTGGATTTTCAATTCTTAATGGACACAATTTTCTTTGTAGATGGAAATGAAGAAGGATAAAGATAAAGAAGAAGTCAGAATTTTCACTAATAGCGGTAGACTTCTCCGACCTCTTTTGGTTGTTGAGAATCTCCACAAGTTGAAGCAAGAGAAACCAGGATCGTACTCTTTCCAGTGTCTACTTGACCAAGGGGTTGTTGAGTTAATTGGTATTGAAGAGGAAGAAGACTGCCACACAGCTTGGGGAATCAAACAGCTCCTGAGTGAACCAAAGAACTACACACATTGTGAAATGGACATTTCGTTCTTGCTAGGTGTCAGCTGTGCGATTGTTCCGTTTGCAAATCACGATCATGGTAGGAGAGTGCTCTACCAATCGCAGAAACATTGCCAACAAGCCATTGGTTTCTCGTCAACAAACCCGAACATCATATGTGATACACTGTCTCAGCAGCTCTTCTATCCTCAAAAGCTAGTTTTTAAGACGTTGGCGTCGGATTGTCTTGGCAAAGAAATCCTATTTAATGGTCAGAGTGTGATAGTTGCAGTGAATGTTCATCTTGGGTATAACCAAGAGGATTCTATTGTGATGAACAAGGCCTCATTGGAGCGCAGAATCTTCCGTTCTGAACAGCTTAGGAGCTACAAAGCAGAGGTGGAAAACATTGACTTAGCAAAGAGAAAGATGGACGACCATGTTAAATTTGGAAAGATGAACAACAGAATTGGCCGAGTTGACAGCCCAGGAATTCGACCTCCTCAGGTCATTCCAAGGAATTCGACCTCCTCAGGTCATTCCAAGGAATTCGACCTCCTCAGGTCATTCCCAGGAATGCGACCCCCTCATGTCATTCTCAGGAATTCGACCCCCTCAGGTCATTCCCAGGAATTCGACCCCCTCAGGTCATTCCCAAGAATTCGACCCCCTCAGGCCATTCCCATGAATTCGACCTACTCAGGTCATTTTCAAGAATTCGACCTCCTCAGGTCACTATCAGGAATTCAACCTCCTCAGGTCATTCCCAGGAATTACACCTTCCCAATTCCTTCTTGGGAATCCAACCTTCACCGGTTCCAAATTCCCTCCTTTTTAAAGGTTTCCTCAATCCACATCGAGCTTATCACTATCTGTAAATTCATTGAACTCACTCAACAATCGTTCGACGAACCTTGGGGGGGGCTACTGTTGGATATAGGTTTAACACCCTTATTTAAAACTCTACCCAAATTGAGTTCAACCTTTAAAAAGCCCACTAATAAATAAAGCCCATGAAACTTAACCAAAAGTAGGGTTGAATCTTTTTTTTCCCTATAAATAGAGAAGGCACCTCATTGAGGAAAGGGGCTAATTTTTCTTGGACAAAAGCCAAAATCTCACTTCAAAATCTCTAAGTTACAAGCTCGAGTCATGCAGACAGGTGTTCTACTAGCTCGGGTCGTGCAGACAGGTGTTCTACCAGCTCGGGTCGTGCAGACAGGTGTTCTAACTGCTCGAGTCGTGCAAATAGGTGTTCTACCAGCTCGGATCGTGCAGACAGGTGTTCTACCTGATCGGGTCGTGCAGACAGGTGTTCTACCTCCTCGGCTCGAACATCCAGCTCCTCAGCTCTAACACTTAGCTTCTCAGCACTTATCCAGCTCCTCGGTTCGAACATCCAGTTCCTCAGCTCGAACATTTAGCTTCTCAGCACTTATCCAGCTCTTCGGCTTGAACTTCCAGCTCCTCAGCTCGAACACTTAGCTTCTCAGCACTTATCCAGCTCCTCGGCTCGAACATCCAGCTCCTCAGCTCGAACACTTAGCTTCTCAGCACTTATCCAGCTCTTCGGCTCGAACATCCAGCTCGTCAGCTCGAACATCCAGCTCCTCAGCTCGAACACTTAGCTTCTCAGTACTTATCCAGCTCCTCGGCTCGAACATCCAGCTCCTCAGCTCGAACACTTAGCTTCTCAACACTTATCCAGCTCTTCGGCTCGAACATCGAGCTCCTCAGCTCGAACACTTAGCTTCTCAGCACTTATCCAGCTCTTTGGCTCGAACTTCCAGCTCCTCAGCTCGAACACTTAGCTTCTCAGCACTTATCCAGCTCCTCGGCTCGAACATCCAGCTCTTCAGCTCGAACACTTAGCTTCTCAGCACTTATCCAGCTCTTCGGCTCGAACATCCAGCTCCTCAGCTCGAACATCCAGCTCCTCAGCTCGAATATCCAGCTCCTCAACTCGAACACTTAGCTTCTCAGCACTTATCCAGCTCCTCGGCTCGAACATCCAGCTCCTCAGCTCGAACACTTAGCTTCTCAGCACTTATCCAACTCTTCGGCTCGAACTTCCAGCTCCTCAGCTCGAACACTTAGCTTCTCAGCACTTATCCAGCTCCTCGGCTCGAACATCCAGCTTTTCAGCTCGAACACTTAACTTCTCAGCACATAACAAGGTCGTTTCTTTCCTCTATCTCCGAACTACGAATGGCTTGATCCCTTTTTAAGGGTATGTAGGCAACCTTTTCACGAGGTGCATCTATAAAACACAAAACCATTTAAACTCTTATTTCCCTATTAATCAATCATCGAGTTTTGCGTTGCAAGGGTCTGCCTCCTTCGACTTTTTCAACGTTTTTTTTCTCCGTACCATGACTTAAGTCTACTGATTTCTTAGGTTCTTCATCCAAAGGTTTAAATGTCACACACAATTGTACCGATGATTTCTTCTTAACGTAGCCAATGAAATTTTTGGTTTGACGATCGTTACTTATGATCACAGGAGGAGTTCCTACATTGTTTATCAAATCGGCAGGTAGATAACTACAGTCAATCTTCACACAACTTTTCTCGAACCCGTAATCCTCTGTGAGCATACTCTTTAGTTCCTCAAACGTAGTTGTGGATTCCAAAACAAGTAATTTACCTCCTTTACCTTCATCAACAACAAACGTCCATCCTTTCTCCTTGCACGATTTCCATTCACCACATGTGACATATATATGCACCATATCGACAAAATTCAGTAACTTTCGAAGAACACAAGTTAATGAAGAAGGAGGACGAGGAAAACTAGAAGAAGCGATGATGGAGAAGAGGAAAGCTATCAACGATTAATCGTAATTTAAAATTTTTTTTTTTAAGGAAACTGCAAGATATGGAGAATATTGGATGGTAGATTTAAGGGATTTTTCATTAATTTTAAAAACTATTTATGGAAAAAACGAATTTATAATATTAATTATAATGTATTTAACTCATTTATTACAACTGATTTCTAGAAAACATATTTTAAAGTAGTAATAGGCTGTAGACAATAAGGGAGAAATTATGTTCTTCCACTTGTAGACGCCATAAGAAGTGTTAGAATGTGTGGTATAAAATTCGTAGATCATGGTACAATTAGGAGAAAACATATTCTATAGCAATGCAGAATATAGACAATGTATGAGAACATAACTTCTTCTACCCGTTTTAAGAAAAAATTCGTAGAATGTCAATTCTGCAAGCCGTAGACAAAACTATATCATTAGTTTTAACCATAGTTTTAAACTTGAATATTTTTTTTTGATATATAGAGATGACTTCTAATGATATATTCTTAATTTTCACATTTTTAAATTTTTTAAAAACAATGTATTTCAAATAATTTTTATTTTCTTTAAGGGCAATTTTGGCTAAAAATGGCAAAATACTATTGTGACAAAAAAATTCTCAATGTGGCATAATTTTGCAAATTCCTCTATTATAATTAGTATTATTGTTTTTTATTGTAACTTGGATCTAACAGGAAACATTCGAAATAAAATTTGCGCTTTGAAGTATAACATTTGGCGAATGGTAGACTTGAAGACATGAGAGTATATATACTCGGAAAAAGTGAGTTTATAAATACATGACCATGTGTTTGTTAGGGAAATATTGAGTTTTATTAATTATAAATACTCATTATTTCGTTTTATTTGCATCATAAAGTTTAAAATGTATTCCATATTGGTACACCAACTGATTTTAATGTTCTATACAAACACAACTTGAAGAATTCTTCCGATAGAAAAGTGCAAAAGTAATCAAATTTAAACAACTAATTCTGATAAGATCTGCAAGGAACCAATGTTGATGCATGAAAGTAAAACAAGATGAAACAACAGTTTTTAAGTTACAGAATAGAGGCACTGATAAGATGAGCATATAGTGACTTAATGAAAAGGCTAAGAACCGAGTTAGGAGTGGTTTCCATAAGAAAACTTTAGAGACAACCACACCCTCTGCATTTCACATATCAACATATATAAAGATAAACTAGAGATCAACAAATTGACAAACTTTTAACAAATACACAATTGAAAGCCTGCAAAATAATTAGAATGACAAAGATGGAGGACATGAAAGAGTACCTCAACAAACTCGTCTCTTAGACTTTGTTTATCAACATCTCTCGTTAATGGAGAGCGATTCAGCCTTGACACAAAAAAGAAAAGAAAGAGTAAGTGAACTAAAGAAACATAAAGATTAAGCAAGTCAAACAGGCCATAAGCACAAAGAACGCAACACGGAAAGATGGTCGGATGATATGAAAGGCCATAAGCACAGGTTCTTAGGTTCTTTGAAGAAAGAACGCCATAACCCGAGAAAGCGTTTCAGAAGACCTCTTGATGTAGGAAATTCTTGCTACTGATTATATTGATCAAACCAAATCAATACGTCTGCGGGTGATTCATTTTCACATGCACATACGAAGAAGAACAAAAAAGTCATATAGATTCAAAACAAATAGTTTAACCAAGCCAAATCAAAACCATGTACATATATTGGTTTGTTAATAATCTTTGCCTTTGATGTATAATGAATTTCATGTTGCCTTTATATATGGTTTATTTAATATATTTGTCCTTGCTTTTAAGAGTTTAAAACAATCCAAGTAAATATAAGGGTATGAGATGTGGCCATTGGAAATGCAACATGTATTCAAAATTTTGTGAAATACTCCTTGATGTTTTAAGGTGAATTAAATGGCATAGATCATACATCAAACTAAAGTTAGCTAGAGGGTTAAAGTAACATCTTCCAAGATTAACATTACTCATTCTCTATTAGACTGAGATTATCTATGTGGACTAACTCAATAATGTGTAAAACCCCAAAGATGAATTGAAAAAAAGAGAATCAATGGATCAATATCACATTTGTCGGTTCTTTAGATAGAAAAATAAATCTCAAAAACACTAATACGAAAGAGAAGCAATTTGAGTCAGAGAAAAATTAGAGAGACTAAAGAAACTTCTTCTACTTCTCTCTAGTAACGACCAATAGCCCAAACCCTGATAACTCCATCTGTATAGCCACTGAACAATGTGTTTCCATCTGCACTCCAGTTCAAGCTTGTACAGAAAATCACCTGCATTATTTCAATCCCACATTACAACATACATATATAGTACCAATAATCAAATCTCAAACTAGAAACTTTGAAATCAGAGTAACAAATCATGAAGATCTAATCATTTCACGCATTGCAATCTTAGAAATCAGAGATTAGAAGAACTATACTAAAACCACTCTAAGGTAAGCTAAACTACTCTTCTTAACTACACATAGAAGTAATGCATTCCTTGGACAAAAAGATCTCATTTTTCAGAGCAAAGACTACTAATTCACAGAATCTCAACATCACTATTGATTCAACAATGACAATTTCACCATAACATGATCACTACAAAAACAAGAAGAGAATCAGAGAGTTTATACATACCTTCGTCTTGTTTCCAGTTCCAACAGCACTTCTCAGCTTCAGCTTTAAGATCAACTTTCAAATCCTCAACAACACTTTTACTCGCAAGATCCCAAATCCTAATACTACTCCCTCTCTAACTTTTAATCATAGGGTTTTAGAGTTTTTGTAGTCTAAGTGTTTCATGTTGGAACTGAGAACTATCGTTGTTTTCTGGTTTCTATGAAGACATTCTTGCTGTTTTACTGTGAATTTTCTATGTGGTCTATCTAACTCAAAGGTGTGTAAGAAACCAAACATGAAGGAAGAGAGAATCAGTGATTAATATCACTTCTGCATTTTGCATTCCACATTACAACATACATGATACATATATACCAATAATCAATCTCAAACTAGGAAATTTAGAATAAAAGTAATCAACCAAGTCAAAACCATGTAGGTCCAATCATTTCACACATTGCAATTTTAAGAAACCAGAGTCAAGAGCTATACTTAAACCACTCTAGTTCTCAGTACGTAGAAACGTATTCACAGAATCTCAGCATTACTTTTGTTCAACAATGACAAAATTTGGAATCAGACAATTCACCATAACATGAAAAGAATCAGAGATTATATACCTTCTTCTTGTTTCAACTAATTATAAATGTAAATTTGTTAGTATACACAAGGAATATTGTAGCCGATTTTTGCAAAGTACACACATATTATGATACGTTTGCAAATCCCCCTAATTAAAGTACTAGACTTGTGTATTCAAATTTTCATATTTATTGTGCAAAATTGTTGGAAACTTGTTTTTGAATAACTAATCATAGAAAAAGAAAGACCTTAACTCAAATCTAGTTAAAAAAATTAAGATTGTATAGAGATAATAAATACTCCCTCCGTTCCTAATTAATAGATGTTTAAGGTAATGCACGGTAATTAAGAAAACGCATTGATTTCTACGATTTACAGTTTTCAATAAAGTTTAACCAATAGTATTTCAATATTTGTTTTGGAATTTGTAAAAGTGCATAGAAAACTGTAAAAACTCTATTAATTTGGAACAAAATTTTTTTGTAAAAAATTCTACATTTAGGAACAGAGGGAGTAATTTTTTGATTTACTCTCTACTTGTCACTTGGTCAGAGAATTCAATAGTTAGTAACAAAATTAAAATCTCGAAGAGTCGGATAACTTCAAAACATGTGTAAAGAAAAGTTTATTCTTACTTGTATGCAGAAAAAAGCATCACAACTAATCATTTTCACGTTAAATATTTAATAACTAAAAATAGAAGGAAACATTCGAAATATTTTTTTTTTTAAAAGAAACCTTTAAAATATCTAAAAATATTAACTATTTAATAAATAAAAATCTGATATATCATTCATTTATTTGGTTGCACTTGATCAAGGGGTTCATTCATTGATGTCGAAATTAAAATCTCGAAGAATTGGATAACTTAAAATTCATGTATAAAGAAAAGTTGATTCTTTGTTTATGTGGAAAAATATCACAACTAATCGTTCACGTCAAGGATCTAATAATTAAGTGTAGAAAGAAATCGCCGGATCACAATTTTCATATATAGGGTTGATAATTGTTAAAAAAAACTTTAAAATGTATTAAAAAACATATGAGAAACCGAATCTATAAATGACTACGGTTTGTAAAAGAAAACATAAATGAAAGACTTGTACTCCTATCGACATACAAAAACATCCAATAAAAAACAATTTTTAGCTACTTTTCAATAAGAGGAATTCCCTCATATACCACTCTTTGAAGTTTTTTTTCCAAAAATACCACATTTTTTTCCAAAATTCCAAAAATACCACTTTTTTAAAAGTTGATTTTTAAGGTTTAGAATTTAAATTTTTTGGGTTTGGGTTAACTATTCCAAAATTAGGGTATAGTTTTAGGGGGTAGGGTTTGGGTTTAGGGTTTAGTTAAGAAGATTGTGCAAAATTGTTGGAAACTTGTTTTTGAATAACTAATCATAGAAAAAGAAAAACCTTAACTCAAATCTAGTAAAAAATTAAGATTGTATTGAGATAATAAATAAATTTTTGATTTACTCTCTACTCTCTAGTTGTCACTTGGTCAGGGAATTCAATAGTTACTACTCCCTCCGTTGCATATTAGTTGTCGTTCTAGGTGATTTCACGTCAATTAAGAAAACATTTAAAAAATCCGTTTCACCCCTAATTAATGTGTTTTTCATTTGATATGTGTAGTTAATAAGCTAAAAAAGTATGGATACAATCGGAAAATCAATCATAAATTTGCATTAAAAATGTAAAACGACAACTAATTTGATACAAAATAAAAAGCGTAAAATGACAACTAATATGAAACGGAGGGAATAACAAAATTAAAATCTCGAAGAGTCGAATAACTTCAAAACATGTGTAAAGAAAAGTTTATTCGTTACTTGTATGCAGAAAAAAGCATCACAACTAATCATTTTCACGTTAAATATTTAATAACTAAAAATAGATGGAAACATTCGAAATATTTTTTTTTTAAAAAGAAACCTTCAAAATATATAAAAATATTAACGATTTAATAAATAAAATTCTGAGGTATCATTCATTTATTTGGTTGCACTTGATCAAGGGGTTCAATCATTGATGGCGGAATTAAAATCTCGAAGAATTGGATAACTTAAAATTCATGTATAAAGAAAAGTTGATTCTTTGTTTATGTGGAAAAATATCACAACTAATCGTTCACGTCAAGGATCTAATAATTAAGTGTAGAAAGAAATCCTCGGATCACAATTTTCATATATAGCGTTGATAATTGTTAAAAAAAAACTTTAAAATGTATTAAAAAACATATGAGAAACCGAATCTATAAATGACTACTGTTTGTAAAAGAAAACATAAATGAAAGACTTGTACTCCTATCGACATACAAAAACATCCAATAAAAAACAATTTTTAGCTACTTTTCAATAATTAATCAAGAACTTAAAAAAATCCTAATCAACGAATAACTTTAGAAAGAAAGCAAAACCATGCACAAAGGCAAGTTAAAGTTTTATTTTTGTTCGTTAAGCTTGTATATATATATGTGTGGGAGAAGAAGGCAAAGAACATTATCACAACTACAAAATATATCACCCAACAAAAAAACAAAAAAACTATCAAAATCTCTAGTGGAGCAGTTATGGGTTCCATCGGTAGATTTTCTTTGGAGGAAAATGATGGTAAACTATTTCTAGTATATCACGACCCCTTATCCCAAATTGAAAACACAAACCTTTACATATGTCCTACTGTACGATTTAACCTATCCTTGCGCAAAACATTTAGTGATTATCATCATGTACTCCCTCTGTATTGGTGTAATAATAAAGAATTTGATGCCAATGGTGGATGCGATGTATGCAAAGGCGCCAATTTCGGCACCGACTATTATTTTTGTGAATCTCATCTTGAGATATATCACAAAGAATGTGTCGAGTCTCCATCCGAAATCAAACACCCTTACCACCCAGAACATTCTCTCGAGCTTTACATGTTTCGTTGGGGAAGCCATCAATTAAGTGTTGAGTGTTTATGTTGTGGAAGAATATGTTGTGGAAGTACAACATACCATATGGTATATCGTTGTACCATATGTGCGATGAAGACGATACCTTTTGTTATAGACCCACCAAAAAGACACGACCATCCCCTCATGTTTTTTCCCAGACAAAAGTTTTTACCATGCAACATATGTGGCTTGTTGAGAGAACATTATCCCACCTATATTTGTGTCAGATGCAACTTTGTAGCTCATATAGATTGTATGCGTTCTCCACACATCATCAAGATATCACGTCACCACCATCGTATCTCCTACATTTCTTCTCTCCGGTCCGGAGAATGGTCTTGTGGAATTTGTCGTCAACGTATTGACTGCAGTTATGGTGCATATGCTTGTGATAAGTGTAGTGATTATGCTGTCCATCCAAGATGTGCTCTACGGAAAGATGTGTGCGATGGAGAAGAACTTGAAGATGTCCCAAAAGAAGGTGATATAATACAAGATGTTAGACCGTTCAATATGATATCTGAAGGAGTGATACTTCATTTTCTCCATGACCATCAACTCTTGTTCGAGGTCAACATATTACTTTATGACGAAAACAAGTTTTGTCAAGCATGTGCCCTTCCCATCTTTGAAGGTAACTTCTATTCTTGTATGGAGTGTGACTTTTTTCTCCATGAAACATGCGCTAATGCTCCTCGCATAATACTACATGCGTTAAATCCTCATCCACTTTCATTGAGGGTTGTAAGTAGCTATGGTTTTGGTGCCTTTTTATGCAATTCTTGTTATCGTTATTGTGGTGGTTTCGTTTATGAGTGTCGCATAGGAGAATGCGCCTTTGATCTAGATGTACGGTGTGCTTCAATTTCTGAGCCATTTAGTTACGAAGGTCATGAACATCCCTTGTTCCTAGCTTTAGTCTCAGAAGAAAAACCCCTATGCAACATATGCAAAACCAAATGTCATAACCAATTAAATTGCATCGAATGCAGCAATTTTATTGTATGTATGAAATGTGCTACCTTACCATACAAAGTAAGGTACAAGCATGACAAACACTCTCTCACCATTTTATATGGAGAAGAAGTATGTGAGAATAATTGGTGCGACGTGTGTGAACGTGATTTAGGAGATACAGACGCAAAAGTGTTCTATGGGTGCAACGAGTGTTGCACAACTGTTCATATTGAATGCTTATTGGGTAAAGACCCATATTACAAACCTGGTCAATTTTACTCAATATATGGAAAGGAGGTCCAAATTGTTCTCAAAAGTAATATTTCTCGATCTCTTTGCGATTCTTGTAAGAACCGTTGTCAAAAGAAAGTATTTAAGATAGACTACCGCATAGCATGTTCTAACAATTGTGCGTTTAATATTTTACAATAAAGATGTATTTATGTTCAACTGTAATTTATGTTTTTACTTTCGATTTGAGTTGTGAGTTTGTTAAGCTTTGCCTTTGATGTATTGAGTTTCGTGTTGTTTTTAATAAAGTTTTTAAGATTTTCAAATATAAGGGTCTGAGTAAGATGAGACCACTGGAATTGCAACATGTATTCAGATTTCTATGAAGAACTCCTTGCTGTTTTACAAAACCCATTAATAAGCTCAAGACCATTAATCTCAATCTGACAGAACTCCTTGCTAACAACTTCGAAGATTAAAAAATACTCTCGGCTATCAGATTAAGATTTTATATGTGGACTAAAATCAATAATAATGTGTAAAAAAACAAACATGAAAAAAAGAGAATCAATGGATCAATATCACATTTGTGGATTCCTTAAAATCTCAAAAACACTAATACAAAAGAGAAACAATTTGAGTCAGATAAAAAATTAGAGACACTAAAGAAACTTCTTCTTCGACTTCTCTCTAGTAACGACCAATACCCCAAACCCTGATAACTCCATCTGTGTAGCCACTGAACAATGTGTTTCCATCTGCACTCCAGTTCAAGCTCGTACAGTAAATCACCTGCATTATATCAATCCCACATTACAACATACTGTTTTAGTACCAATAATCATATCTCAAAACTAGAAACTTTGAAACAAGACTAACTAACCAACCAAATCAAAACCATGTTTATCCAATCATTTCACACATAGCAATCTTAATAAATCAGAGACTAGAACTATACTTAAACTTGGTAGGTTCTCAAATCTAAGGTAAACTACTCCTCCTCATCAACAAAATATTGCAAAATACACATAGATTCATACGAATTCCTCAAAAAAGAAGAGAATCAGAGAGATACACACCTTTGTCTTGTTACCAGTTCCAACAGCACCATCAGACTTCTCAGCTTCAGCTTTAAGATCAACTTTCAAATCTTCAACAACACTCTTACTCTCAAGATCCCAAATCCTAATACTACTCTCTGTAGCAGCACACAACCAATACCTATTCGGACTAAAACAAACCGAATGAATCACAGAACCAGCTTCAAGAGAATACAACTTCTTCCCTTCAGCTAAATCCCACAACAAAACCACACCATCTTTCCCACCACTAGCACATAAAAACCATCAGGTGAAACATCAACACTATTCAAATAACCACAATGACCAACAAGACTCTTCACTAACTTACAATTCTGCAAATTCCAAACTTTCACAGTATTATCCCAAGAACAAGATACAACCATTGGTACATTAGTATTAGGACTAAACCTAACACAACTAACCCATTCTTTATGACCATCACCACCATCATCAGTAATAGTATACTTACATTCACCAAGTGTATTCCATAACTTAATAGTTTTATCACGAGAACAAGATACAATCTGTCTATTATCAACAGAGAAAGCAACAGATAACACATCTTTACTATGACCAACGAATCTACGAGTTGTTAAACCCACCATCCCAACTTCCAGATAATGCAAATTGTCCATCAGAAGATAAAACAACATCTTCAACGAAATGTGAGTGACCAGTAAGTCTACGTTGAGTAATACCGTAAGATTTTTCGTCTTTGGTTAGTTTCCAAAGTATGATTGACTTGTCACGTGAAGATGTGACGATGATATCGGAATTATCTATCGGTGTTGCGATTGCTGTGACCATGTCGGTGTGTGCACACATTGTGCCTTTTAAAACGAGTGTTTCCGCCATAGATTTGGATTAGGGTTTCGAGGTGTGAAATCTAGGGTTTGTTGTGTGTGAGAGAAGCGATACAGAGGAAGCGTAAAATGGAGGTAACAAGAAACGAGAGGTTTATATACTCTGTAATTAGGGTTTTAGTATTTGGGCTAAGCCCAACTAGTTTTTATGGGCTTCGGATGAAAAATTGGTTTATAATTTTAAGTTAATATGTATCATAATATTAGTAGATTTTAATTGGCTAGATCATGATACTGTATATTAATAAATAAAAATTAAATTCGTGAAAACCAGAAAATGACTATGATACGGAAGTTTTGGTATCAAAATGTTGATATTTCAAAAATTGTTGTCGGAAGTATCGTTTTTTTTTAATCATGTGGTGTGCAATATAGAGATTTAGCTAGATGATGTTATTAGTACACATGACTCGCATTAGAGCAAGATAAAATGTGAAAAAAGAAAAATAACAGATTTAGTGATCAGTAAACAAGAATATTGTCAAATTTTATTCTTTTGATGTATTTTTATTATTATATATGGCGTATATATATATCTATTTATGTAATGATTTGTTGTCTAAAAGTTTTGTATATTGAATTTATAAATTCGATATGAAATCAATGGAATTTTAGCAGGAAAAAAATGAAAATCAGAAAATGGAGTCATCACTAGAGGTTAATGGATTACGGTGGATGCAAAGTTTAACAGAGCTTTTTTGAATATTGCAAGCAAACCTATCTATCATTATCTTTTGGAAGCAAAGGTAGTACACGTTATATCTTACTCAATCTTTTCGCTTTGAGGTTTCAAAAATTGAAGTATATTAAGCTTGAGAGATTTGAATATGATAAGAAGGGATATGGCCTAAGATTGCTCGAGAATGTATGCAAGGGACATTGGTTGGATGAGGATGCTCTTCTTCAAGTCTTTTATTTGCCTTTCGATAGAATTTTGTCGTCAGGCTATTCTGATTCTCTGGAAACGGACGTTTTTGTGAATCGAATAATCTTCTATGATAATCGATACAATTGAGATTTATATGTGTTTATTTTTCAGGAGGATCTTCAACAAGTTTGTTTTATTTGATTTTAAATAGTTATATATATATGACCTTGTTAAGCTGGTTGATACAAATTTCCCTTGTTATTTTTGTTGTAGCCATCTTCGTCCGTTTACCGATGTAATTCAATATCACATCTTGTGTGGTGATGAAACTGCCCTCCAGGCTATGTCGGTAGCTGCTCTACATGTGGAAATAATTTTGCGATTAAAACTAATGAGAAGTTGCTAGATATGGGAGTAATTGAAAGGGCGGTCGATCTCGTGATTGTCGTTGCGGCTTTAGAGTTTTATAAAGGGTCTCGTGACAAGCTTCAAGTCCAAGAGAGTGAGCAAGTCAAAGAGAGTAAGAAAGATATTTGAAATGAGGGTTTGATGTATTGGTAAGGGTAGTTTCTAGTAATATAAAATGGTCTCTGATAAAAACTTCTATTATATTGATGTTTTTAACCGAATATTTAATATTACAAGTAAAGTCGTGTGTCAATATGTCATAATCTTGTGTTATGGAAAAACTGTTCAATCGTGGATGAGGCAGAATCAAAATCGTTTTTCATAATTTAGTATGTTACGAAATTGTAATGTAATCATTGTTTTTGAAAATCTTCATCGATTTTGTATTGCATATAGTTGTTTTTCGTCAACAAATACCATTCACTAAATCAAAGTTAGTCGATAAGAGAAAATCTTTTTGAGATAACGCCTTCCAATTCATTGAGATCTATATGGAAGAAGATATGGTCGCGTGCTCATGGACCTCTTGCAAGGGCATTTTCAAGGACATTAAAAAAACGTAGAATAAAAGATAGGCAAAAAGTTACAAAACTGTCTCTAAATTCAGATAAGTAGTCCAACTCTATCTTAAACATAAGACAATCTATCAAATTACCAATCATCTTGGGTAAATCCGAGTAGTCCATCTAAAATCGTACTAAGTCTACACGTCTTTGTTTCAAATGATTTGTTCGGATATATGTAGCATTTTGACTTAAACACCACTACATCTAGTCTAGAAGACTAAAATTAAACGATAGTTTATCGTTACACAACTAAATTAAATTATACATGATGTTAGAGTAATTAAACTTATATTTAAAATATTATATTCGGTTAAAAACTAACCAAATTTACTTGATGGATTTTTCTATGTTTTGACTTTGAGAGATAATTTGCTTGAATGGTTATTACTTTGTTGATGCCGATGAATGTTTTAGTGAAGAAATCTTGGCTTCTTTGTGGTTTGCTTAGCTATTTCCTCGAAACAGAAAAACTTAGACCTTTATTAGTGGTTTGCTTTTACATATTTGTTGTTTCACTTTGTGTTTAAGATACACTAGCATTTTTTTTTCCACTTTAATTTGATCACGACGAGGTTCTGTTTTCGTTCATGTCTCCTCGGATTTAAGTATGAAAGAAGTATAGTTGTTATAGTCGGTTAACAACTAACCAAAACTGTCTCTAAATTCAAATAAGTAGCCCAACTCTATATTGAACAAAGGCAATCCATCAAATTATCAATCATCTTGGGTAGATCTGATGAGTAGTCCATCTCAAATCATACTAAGTCTACACGTCTTTGCTTTAAATGATTTGTTCCGATATATGTAGGATTTTGACTTAGGCCCTGATTGGCAGAGCCTGTATGAGCATTAGCATGTAGGAGCATTAGCATGAAGCAGCGGAAGCATGAGCATCTGAATAAAATGCACATTTTAAGTGATTGGTAGAGCAGTTAATGGTTAGATATAAAATTAAAATAAAAATTATTTAACTATATTTATTTATATGTATTCTAAAATATCTTATGTCATAAATTATAAATATCATTTAATTTTTTATTTATTATAATACTATTTAACCAATAATATGACAAATAAACTAATGTTATATCTATAAAGTTTTAATTTTATTATAAATATATTTATATATTCTAAAATTTAATATGTTAATATTGTATATAAATTATTTTTGTAAGGTATAACATAATTTTTTATAATCTTTTCGAATTTAAATTACATTTAATTAATATATTATCTGATTATAATATTATTTTAAAGATAGAATGAATAAAATAATGATAAACATGTATCAAGTAGTTAAAAATTTATATAATTCGTTTTTATATAAGTATAAAAATAAATGGGTTGTATAATTTTATTTTTTATTTTTTTATATACATTAGAAGTAAATGCTCTAGAAAATCTCTATTGGAAAGCATTGAGGGTGAGAGCATTTGAGAGCATTAACATTTACTAAATTCTCTACTTAATGCTTCGTCAATTAAACTTGATTGGATAATAAAGAGCATGATGTTCTTCTAAATGCTTCGTCAATTAAACACCATTACATATAGAAAACTAAAATCAAACGATAGTTTATCGTTACACACCTAAATTAAATTATATATGATGTAGAATATGGTAATTAAAGTCTATTACCAAAAATCATTAAGTGAATCAACAATTAGAATTCAAATTCAAACTTAAATTTAAAATATTATATTCGTTAAAAACTAAAAATCTTTTAACTTTCAGAAATTTATACGGATCTTATATTGACTTTTACTTTTATGTCATCTAAATGTTATTAAAATACCATATAAAAATAATACAAAGGTGGAATAAATTTGTTAATAAATAAAACATGAGCCTCTTCAAGATATATAATAATAAGGTAAGGGAGCAATTTAGTAATTAAATATTTTTTATTAGTAGTCCCTAAAAAGATCGAATATTCGTATGTAACCCAAGACAGAGCCAAAAACCCTCAGAGAGAGACTCTGTGAGTGTTGTTCTATCAACTTCAGTTACTTTGATC
Organism: Arabis alpina; assembly: GCA_900128785.1. NCBI lineage: Eukaryota > Viridiplantae > Streptophyta > Magnoliopsida > Brassicales > Brassicaceae > Arabis > Arabis alpina. Next base: position 8,741,564 of record LT669791.1, on the reverse strand, counting down.
TTTAGACAGAGAGAAGAACATCCATGGCGGCTACAAGAACTCTTGGTTTTGTTTTACCGACAGGATTATCTCTCCATCCTTCGTTCGACCGTCGCGGTGGTGGTTCTAGGGTTTCGATCATTCGATGCTCCACTTCTCCTCTCACTTCCTCCATTGCCGCCGCCTCTGGTAACTTTCTCTTGACTCTTCGTTTTCGTTGAAAGAATGGTTTGTATAAAGCTTGGACTCTGTCTGTAATTGCCCTTTTCAAAAGTTATTGGATAAAGTAATAAAGATTGGAGATTTCTTGTGTTTTTGATTTCGTGTTGGTTTAAAATTAAGTGCCCATTGTGTTTTCTTGAGAGTAGTGAGTGAAAGTTTTGATTTTTATTCCTTTGCAGGTATTGTGGAGAAGCCTTGGAGTGCGTACAATGCTAGGCTTGTGTTAGAAGATGGTTCTATATGGCCTGCTAAGTCATTTGGTGCTCCTGGAACCAAAGTTGCTGAATTGGTGTTTAACACCTCCTTGACTGGGTAAGATTTGTCGTTTGATTAATATTACATCACCAATCACTTGTTGAATTGAGCTTATTGGATCTTTGTTGTGTTTGTATTTGTAAGGTATCAAGAGATTTTAACTGATCCTAGTTACGCGGGGCAGTTTGTGCTAATGACGAACCCGCAGATTGGTAACACTGGTGTGAATCCCGGTAAGTGACAAAGTCGTATTTCGAAAGTTGCTGGTGTTTCTTATGTTTATATAGTCTCTTATTACGTTTGTAATGTTTGTTATATAGATGATGAAGAATCTGAGCAATGCTTTCTTACTGGTTTGGTGATAAGAAGTCTAAGCATTAGGTAAGTGTTTAGTTTTGATGTTACTGGAAGAAGCATTTGTCTTTTTGGTGTGTCTTCTGTTATCCTCCATTTTGAAGTTCCTAACTTTTCAAATGGCAAAATTTTCAGTACATCAAACTGGAGATGCACGAAAACACTTGCTGACTATCTAACCGAAAGGAACATCATGGGAATTTGTAAGTTTGTGGTGCTCACACTGCTGTTTGATTCTTCATGTTATAAAAATTGGATTTGAAACACCACTGATTACTCTCTATGGGGTTGTTTCTGTGTATATATTAGATGATCTCGACACTCGAGCAATAACCCGTCGGTTGAGAGAAGACGGTAGTCTTATCGGTGTGCTGAGTACTGAACAATCCAAAACAGATGATGAACTTCTACAAATGTCCCGTTCATGGGATATCGTTGGTCAGAATTCTCGTACCTTTTCATCTTTTTGCAGTTATAATATGACCTGCCCTGGATATTGAACTCCTTTGGTTTGTGTGGTTGAATCTTGTAGGTATTGATCTAATAAGTGGTGTTTCTTGTAAATCTCCGTACGAATGGGTCGACAAAACAAACCCTGAATGGGATTTCAATACAAATTCACGCGGGGAATCCTACAAAGTGAGTAACTTCTCTATTCCCCCTCTTATCAATGCTAACCACATCAGTTTCTTATTCTCTTTCTATACCTTTGTTTTCTTGAATTCTAAGGTTATCGCATACGATTTTGGGATCAAACAAAACATCCTCAGACGTTTATCTTCTTACGGATGTCAAATCACTGTTGTTCCGTCATCATTTCCAGCTTCCGAGGCCCTTAAAATGAATCCTGACGGAATTTTATTCAGCAACGGTCCGGGAGATCCTTCTGCTGTGCCATATGCTGTTGAGACCGTCAAAGAGCTTCTCGGTAAAGCTCCGGTTTATGGAATTTGTATGGGTCATCAACTGCTTGGCCAAGCTTTGGGTGGTAAAACCTTCAAAATGAAGTTCGGTCATCATGGAGGAAATCACCCGGTTCGTAATAACAGAACTGGCCAGGTGGAGATCAGTGCTCAGGTATATTCAAACATTACCCAACTTTAAAGTTTTAAGATTTCAAACATTATTCGAAGTTTGCAACTTCAATAACAAGTCAAATGTAGACAAATTGTTGAGAAGCCATTGTGGTAGGAACATTGTTACAAGTTTTGACAAAAATCTAAATCTGGTGTATCTTTGTGTGAAATTCTTGGCAGAATCACAACTACGCGGTTGACCCGGCTTCACTTCCCGAAGGCGTAGAAGTGACACATGTTAATCTCAATGACGGAAGCTGTGCGGGTCTCTCTTACCCGGCAATGAATGTCATGTCTCTCCAGTATCACCCTGAAGCCTCGCCTGGACCTCACGACTCTGATAATGGTAACTTTCGGACTTTGAATCCACTCTTATGTTTCACTTGTGTTGAAAAACCAGAAGATTAATGTATTTGCTCTGTTTTGGTTTGTGAATGCAGCATTTAGAGAGTTCATAGAGCTTATGAAGAGATCAAAATAGAGCTCCTTATCAATGAGGGGAAAGTAAACCGACTCTTTTGTTTTTGTACTATTTGCTGTTTTAACTAGCCATTGCCCTTAAATTTAAATCACGATTTGTTTTGTTAGTGATAATTTGGTGAAACATTGTTTGTTTTGGCTGTGTGACTACAGAAATGAACCATCATCTCTCATATTGAATAAAATTATAAATCAAGAATTTGTAAAAGTGAAGAAAATGAAAAAAAAAAGTGTTAGATCTTGATTTTTTATAGCTAGCTACATTACTTGACCGACATGGTTTCTGAAAACATAGAACCGGTTCATCACCATTGAAAAAAACCCAAACATTAGTTACTTTTAAAGAAAAAAACATCATACTTTTATCCAATCAAATACTTTTTCCGATGGTTTCCAATAATTTTGCGTAAAATAAATCCCATCAGATCAGATAACCTATGAGCGTAGTTGGCCACATTGAACATCCATGGCTTGACCATATGTTTTAACATCAAACAAATGTTTCGACTTAATCCCGTAACTAAGCGTACAATACCAATTTACTTAGAATTGCTAGCCATCTTTGAAATCAATGACATAAAAAAGATCTTTGTATTTTAGAATTTTACTATAACCTGGTGCTGCATTTGGAGTTTTATGACGACATCTAATTTTGAGATCAACATTAGGAGCAATTTCGTTATGAAATATTATATGATTTGGCTTGCAAGCGTTATTTAATCCAAAACATATAATAATAACTAACGTAAAATTTTATGGAATTATTCATTTTAAAAAATAAGTAATTTTTAAAGTAAGAAAGGTATCAAACATGCACGTAGTATTTAACTCTTTGTGTGAAAAAACGTTTTTTAATTATTTAGTAACTAATGTTTTAATGGTCTTACCTAAATTTAAAACAAACATAAAACATGAAAATATGTAGTCGAAAGAGAGTTTAATGTCAAAAATTTCGGTTGACCAATAAAATCAAGTAATTGAATAAATCTTACAAATTGTAACTCTCTACGAAAACCAAATCAAAAGTCTACATTTCATAAAAAATCGAGAAAATGTATTTATCTAAAATACTCATAATAGATGGAGAACTAAGCAATAAATTTATAGATTGAAACACAAAAGTATAGAACATACCAAACAATATAAATTGAAAACATATGTGAAACATATTCTATCTCCAAAGTAGTTGAAACCTTAATACATTATCTTTCGACCTTCATAGTAGTGAAACATTTAACTTATGACTCCAAACTTTCGAAGACAAGTTATGGTGTTTATGAAGAGATCAAAACAGAGCTCTTGATCAATGAGAGGAAGTTAAAGGACTATATTTTGTTTTTGTACTACATTTTGTTGTTTTAACCATTGATCTTAAAATTAAAACACGATTTGTTTTGTTTAGTGATAAATGTGTTGATCTTAATTTTCGATAGCTATTAACCGACAAGCTTTCTAATAAACATAGAACCAAGTCGGTTTAGTTAAACAGAATTCGGTTTAATTGAGAACTTCTGTAAGTAAAAGATCGAGAGAGAGAGTAGTGTTCGTGTTGGGATTTGGGACAACAAATTTTACATGTTCGAATTCCGAAGAAGAATCATCATCTCTTGAAGACGATAATGAAGTGAAGAATAAACCCTTCTTCTGAGATTTTATCCATTGAATTGATCACTTCTCTGAAGCAAAAATCCGTTAAAGCTTCGGTTTTTAAGCCAAAACGTGATTCTTCATCCTCTCGTTTCGAGTTGCGTTTTCTCGAGCTATGAGTTTCTGGGTTTGACTACAGTAAGCTTATTCATCCATGGATTACATCAGGTTCTTGTTCTCTTCTCTATAAAATCCGAAATTATGGTTTATAGTGTAAAGTTAGGGTTTTTAATGATCTTTTTTTTGTTTTTTTCAATTTTAGGGGTTTATGGAGGAATCATAAAAGAAAGGTTTTTGTGACTGCTGGTTGTTTAGGAAGTGGGTATTTACTCTATAGAGTATACAATTCACATACTCGTAGACTTGCTGATTTGGAACAAGAACTTGCAACAGAGCGTGAAAATGAAGAACTTATCAAAACACAGTTAAGTGAATAAAGTTTGAGTCTTGTTATGGATTTGGTTTTTGTTACTGATATGTTTGTTGTTGTAGAATGAAAGCTCATTTCGAGAATATTCAAATGATTGTGGATTCGACTACATTGCCTCACGCCATGCAGTATTTGAGTGTTCGTATAAACGAGGAGATTGATGTTTCGAATGTTATGGAGAGATTGAATAAAGGGAAAGGAATGTTGAGTTCTTCTGAGAAGCTTCTGCTTTGGGATGAGCTTAAGATTTTGAGTATGTAGTTTACTTACTTGCTCTATCAGAATGTGGTTTTTAACCTGTATTGTTGAGTGAGCACATTCGGTGTTTGTTTTTTCTTCTTTCAGGTTTCACGAGGATGGTTTTGTCGCTGTGGTCCGTTACAATGCTTAGCTTATACATTAGGGTTCAAGTCAACATTTTAGGCAGACATTTGTATGTTGACACTGCACGAGCTCTTGGCAGTTCCCATTTACTTGTAAGATAATATGCTTCCTCTCTTCTCTTTCTGAGTAATTTGTTGCTTATTAATCGGTACTTCACACGCTATTTCGTACTCCCGTTTTATTATAAGTATGATTCAGTGTGTTTTACTTATCTCATCCCAAGGTAGCTATGCTTCAGGGAAACTCGTTGGTCATTGTGTTAAGAACTTGTATAAATATGTCTCTAGCAGTTATGGAATTGAGATTTATAGGTCTTTCAGATTAATATTTTGGAATCAACTATCTATGTTATTCTTCGATTAGCCTTTGATATAATTCTTGTTACCTTTTAAAGCAAATTGCTTCTTGTCCTGTGATCTCTTAACAGTTGTTTTCATTGATGTCTTTTTTTATGCAGGAAGAGTTAGATCTCATAGATAGAGATGATGAACAGAAGTTCTTGTCAAGTGCTGATTATCTTGTGACCAATGCAATGCCGAGTTTGATTTCAGATATGCAAGCTGCAGTCAATGAGGTTCTTAAAGGGTACGTTGCAAAACATGTCTCTAGATCATTACAAGTATCAGGAAAAATCTAATATGTTAGTGGTTGAATTGCAGAAAGCAGTTAAAAGATGTAATTACCACAAGAGTACTTCAAGAAACCGTGTTACGGATTGTGGATGTGTTCATGAGCTCTGGAAGTCCTCATCACTGGATTGATTATTTAATGAAACCCCGAGACATGCTTTCAAGAAACACAAGTGGCTCTTCACAATCTGATGAAACTGTGACCAAATTTCATCAACTCATGTTTGAAACCCACGAAGTACTCATCAGGTAACAACAATATCTCTTTTTCTTACGGTCTTAAGTGATTACGGAATAAACTTTAGCATCTAGCATATATCTCTTAGTCTCTTCTTCGTGTTGCAGCACCGAATTCACAAATATAGTGGAAATATCGCTCAAGCGTTTCACGGATACGTTAGTCGAGGAAATGGAAACGCAGACTGATGGTTTAGCTACCGGGATGCCATTGGCAAAGGTCTTACCACAGATTGAGAAGACAGTACCTGTGATTATAGCTGAACCGAACAAGAACCGGTTTTTACAACTCATTAGAGATCTCTCTGAAGTTCAACTTTTTTTCACTCTCTTATATGCTAATATTCCACAGTAGCAACCTTTTTGTTTGTTCTCTTAGCCAAATTGTTTACATTTTGCTTTCTCTTTTTGGGGGTCTAAATTAGCTTCAAAGAAATGCAGGAATTTTTGTGTGTTTTGAGATTGTAGAATCAATCTTGATTTCCTTTTAAATATTAGAAAATTTTCAATTGGAAGTTGATTAGAAAATAATTAAAGCAACTTACAATTTTTAAAACATGTAACATTTAAAGTGTCCACGATCCTTCCATTGCGTCAGCCTTGAGGGACTTGAACACAAGTCAACGGAAATAAGGTTGACTTTACTAATCTTGCAAAACTTATACACATTTTCAAGATTACCAAGAACCAAAGTGTAAGCCTTTGTTATCAGAGGCTCGTCGGAAAAAATGTATATTCAGATGACAGACGGACTTCCTCCGCCGCCGGAGCAAAGTTCGTATGATCACCGGGTTGGTTTAGATCATTCTTGCATTGTCAAAATCTCTCTTTTAATCTAATTTGGTTTGCTTTAATTATGGAAGATTAGTCTTTGATCTTTCTCTTTTTCGATATTTAAGATTGGAGAGATTGAGAAGCAGAAAGAGATCGATGATTGGCTTCCGATAACTTCATCTAGGAACGCGAAATGGTGGTACTCTACGTTTCACAATGTGACCGCTATGGTTGGTGCTGGTGTTCTTGGTCTTCCTTACTCCATGGCTCAACTCGGATGGTACATAATTTCGATTGTTTCCAACAAATTTTATACAAATTATAAACACTAATGGATACATTTTTTTGAATACATATTGTTTTACATCTATAAATTTACTATTCACTTAAATATTTACCCATGATCTTGAAATAGTTTTTTGTTTTTTTTGAAAATTATGATCTTGAAATAGTTTGAAAGAGTTTTATATACATCAGATATTAACCTAATATAACATGTACTTCATGATGTATACATACAAAACTGAATCAAATATTTGAGGTTTTTACTCATTCTTTATATATTGTAGGGGTCCGGGTGTGACAGTGTTGATACTATCATGGATTATTACACTCTACACGTTATGGCAAATGGTGGAAATGCACGAGATGGTTCCCGGAAAGCGCTTTGACCGCTACCACGAACTTGGCCAGTTTGCGTTTGGCGAACGTCTTGGTCTCTATATCATCGTCCCTCAGCAAATCATTGTCGAAGTAAGCACTCTTAATTTGATATACTACACAATTTGATTTAGTCAAATCATTTTTTTTTCTATATATAAGTCTTAATATTTGGTTACTCTTTAACAAATTAAGGTTGGAGTATGCATAGTTTATATGGTGACCGGAGGACAATCGTTGAAGAAGTTTCATGAACTCGTCTGTTCAGATTGTTCTCGGATTAAACTTACTTACTTCATAATGATATTTGCTTCTTCTCATTTTGTTTTGTCTCATCTCCCAAACTTCAATTCCATCTCCATCGTCTCTCTTGTTGCCGCGGTCATGTCTCTTAGGTATATACTCATCATCTTATATACGCATTACGAGAAAAATCGCCATAAGTAGATGAATGATATCTACTTTTGCTAGTTATATTTGAACATGTGCCTAGTATACATAACATGATCGTTTTTAAAAACGTGAAAACTTTATTTAAATGGTAAAAATGGAATGGACTTTTTTTTTTGGTCACACATAAAAATGTAATGGAGTTAGTGTGTAAAATGGTATGTCTTTTGTTTTAGTTATTCGACCATCGCTTGGACCGCTACAGCCGCGAAGGGCGTTCAAGAAGACGTTCAATATGGTTATAAATCGGGCACAACCGGATCCACAGTCTTAAGCTTCTTTACGGGACTCGGAGGAATTGCGTTCGCTTATGCAGGTCACAATGTGGTTCTTGAGATCCAAGCAACTATACCTTCTAGTCCAAGTACCCCTTCTAAAGGTCCTATGTGGAAAGGAGTCAAGGTGGCTTACGTGGTCGTGGCCTTGTGTTATTTCCCCGTTGCTTTGGTTGGCTATGCTGTTTTCGGAAATGCAGTCGCGGATAACCTTTTGATCTCTCTCAAAACGCCGGTTTGGGCCATCGCAATAGCTAACTTGTTTGTTGTTATGCATGTCATAGGTAGTTACCAGGTCAGTCCAGTAACTTTATCCCGGTTCGTAAAACTTTCACTGATCAATCAAACCATAGATATCTATCGATTTTTTTTTTGTTTTAACCGACAATATCTTTCGGTAATCCATACAAATATTAGTCTAGGTTTCGGTAGAGGAGACAATTATCGCAAAAATTGTGTTTTCTAATATAGAATTTTTTGCATTATAGGTATTTGCAATGCCGGTTTTCGACATGGTGGAGACATTTCTGGTTAAGAAACTGAATTTCAAACCCTCTACATTTCTTCGTTTCATTGTACGAAATGTTTATGTTGGTAAGTACGTTGATTTGAGCTCTATAGAGCTTTCCATGATTATTAATCACATATTGCAATTGCACAGTTGCACACAAAACATTCAAGAATCATCACCGAATTAGAATGCTAAATTACATGTTTGATTTATTGATTAACATTTTTAAAATTTTGTGACATGCGAGGAAAGCTTTAACGATGTTTATCGCGATCATGATACCGTTCTTTGGCGGTCTTCTCGCGTTCTTTGGAGGATTCGCGTTTGCTCCAACAACGTATTTTGTAAGTGTTTATAGTAAATCTCCTTGAGTTCTATACAGAATAAAATTTCATTTATCAAAAATAGAGTAACAAAATTGATTTTTTTGTATGCTTTTATTATAATTTGTTATGCAGCTTCCTTGCATAATGTGGCTGCTAATCTATAAACCAAAGAGGTTTAGCTTATCGTGGTGGACGAATTGGGTAAATGTCTCTTTTGCTTTGTCCAAATTTGTTAATATTTTAGACATTTCAAATGTTTCAAAATCCTACAATTTGTTTTGTTTTTTTTGTTTTCAATATTGCTTTCAAAAGAAAAAAGTAGTAACAATGATATTTGGATTTACAGGTATGCATAGTGCTTGGAATCCTTTTGATGATCTTATCAACAATAGGAGGATTAAGGCAAATCATCCTTGAATCCAAAGATTACACTCTCTTCTCTTGATTAATTCTCCCTAATTCACAATCTAAATAGAAAATTTTCAGTTTTTCTTAATCAAATACAAATTTATCAACATTTTCATTCATTTTCTGAATGTCATATGTCACATAAATTCTCAGTCTCAAGTTCCTATTTCCATCTTAGAAGATACCAAAATATTATTTGAAATCTCTGGTTAAATAACTTACATACTTAAGCTTATATGTATATATATGTGTATACAATGATAAAGAAGAATCATAAGCTCTAAAACTGACTTAACTAAAGACAAGAAAGAACACAGACATAACAAGACCAGTTCCAAGAGACACTCTCTTTGGATCCTATTCACTACTCAACAAGGAACCTAAAGAGCTGTGAAGTGACCTTTCTTGGTTAGGTTCTTGATTTTCCAACCAGACCAAGAACTCCAATAAATCATCAGAGAACTTCAACCAAAATCCACCAAGCCCTCTGCTTCAGTATTGTCTAAAAGAATCTCCTGGTCACAACTCTTTATGACATTAAACCTGAGAGATCATGAGGTTGGTTAGAGTCCATACCATCGCGGGTTACCTTTCCGCTTTGGTTCTCTCTTTAACCCCATTTAGCTGGTGCTCTTGCGGTTTTCTTACTTTTGTTCTTCTTTAAGAGCGTCGACATGTGGTTAAGATCATTCAAACTCGACTTGGACTCGCCTTGTAACCACAACAAAGCCTCATGAGCTGCATCTTTCTCTGCATTTTTCTTACTACTACATGGCTTTCCCATGAAATCCAATCCATTGAAAGTAACCAGAGCGCGAAACTGGTTGTTTTTAAGCTCTCGTATTTTATACACAGGTGTTCCGTGTCCTGCTCGCGCAAGCAATGTCTGAAGTTGGTTCTTGTTGTTTTCCCCGCCACTGTTCTGCAGCTGAGTCCCTACCACTTTCAACTTCTTTGCTGGTGTAGGGATTGGAGCTTTCCGGCCAAAGACGAATCTGCCTTCACATCGGTCCTCAGACACGAGTAATCTAATGGCTGTCATAAGTTTGTCGTATAGTTGAATATCAAGTTTTGGATTCACAAGCTGTAGAAAGACCAGAAATAAACGTTGTTAAAGAGAGTAAGGACAACAAAACATAAAGATTTATCCTAGGGAGTAGCCTTGGAACTTTACCTTATTCTGAATAAGTTCGTCGAGCTCTCTCTTTAATGAAATGTACGTATATGCTAAGGTAGGTTTCATGAAAAACTCTAGATATCCTTCAAGCATTTTGAGATGACCATCCTACAAGCAACACAGAGACAACTCAATGTAAATCAGATGTGAAAATTAGACCAGCAAGGAGGAAAATTGACAAAAAAGGATAGGATTATAACTTACAAATCCACCAGAAGAGATTTTATCTCCAAACAGAAGAAGCACTGAGTCAGATACAGCAGTGGAGTCTCGCAAAAACACAGAATTGACTTTGATTTTTTCATTGAAGACTAGCCATGGGAAGGGAATCCTTGGTACATTTCCATTCACAGAACTCTAGAAAATACAAGAAAAAAAGAAGTTGGTAAGCCGCTAAAGATTTCAAGTCCAAAGGACCTCAGAGTTTGAAGACGGGTAAGCTAAAAAGACGGACTCACCGAGTACAGAAGCACTTGCCCATCCTCCATTGTCTTGAGTGTAATTGACTTCTCCTTGTTCTGTAGAGGAGAACAGATTTATCATTGTGTAAAACTACAATTTTTTTTAATTAGAAGAGCTGAAAAGTAACTGCAAAGGTGACGACAACTCACAACGACAGAAGAAATTCCAGGGAACAGGCCAGCACAGATGATTGCACGGACAAGGTGTTCATCATGACTCAGATTACTGCAACCTTCAATGTTATCAATCAGAGAAGCCTCTTTGAGGAGACAGAAGAATTGTTTCCGCATAGAGTCCATGGCCTTGAGTGTTTGGGCAGAGAGAAAGTTCTTCCAGCAATATTCGTTACCAGCGTGTCGTCTTTCAGCTTCTTTCCAACCACTATATGCTCGAACCAATGTCAAATGATCACTGAAATCATGGCCAGAGAACTTGGACTTTGCTGATTCAGCTAGCTACAATAAAAAGAATTAAGTGAATAATTACAGGCACTTCTTGTCTTTCTGCTGGGCTCTAGTCATCTGAGAGCAGTCTTTTCGCCAAAACCAATATGAATGAATCACATGAAACTTACATCCTTCTTGTCAAATGGCATAAGGAATGGGTCTCTGACACTAAGACCAGAAACAACTGTCATTATCGGATCTAGACAGTTGAAAATAGCTCCTAAAATAAGCATTTTTCCAAGCTTAGGCTCCACAGGAAGCACTGACAATTTTCTCCCTGCATTGCAATATAATGAGTTCCAGTAGAAATGAGATATGTATGATAATAGAAAAGTGTTTCAGTAGAAAACTACCTAAAGCAGTTAAATTTTCGTTGTCATCAAGAGCACCAATAGTCTTCAGATACTCAACAGCATTTTGGACCTGAAAAATCAACACGGCCATCAATACTTGATGTCAAAAACCCAAAGGATAGCCCAACGAGGGGGAGGAAAAAAAAACTGAATACAAAAGTTACCGATAAAGCTTCAGGAGGTTGCAACGCCCTGGAAAGGAACTCCGAAATGCTTCCAAGTCTTAAGCTTTTGATTTGTAGACATAGAGACTGCAACGGAGTCCTTAGGAGTTCTGGCTGCTGGTAGTCAGCAAAAGCATCATATACACATCTAGGATAAAGGTGATAACATTCTCCAGGCATAACACGACCAGCTCTTCCTCTTCTCTGCAATAGAGGAAAAGAAAAGGCACAATTATTAACAACGCAGAGAGCGTGCATAACAAAGGAAATATGAGCAGCAATTATCAATGTCAATCTCTTACTTGGCGAGCAGCTGCCTTCGAAATCCAAGATGGAAGCAGACAAGGGGTGTTGTTAAGCGCATCATAAGACGTCTCTTTTGCTTTACCACAATCAAGCACAAATACAACATCATTGATAGTGATACTTGTCTCAGCCATATTGGTGGCCAACACTATTTTCCTAATTCCTTCAGGAGGTCTATCAAAAATCAGCCTCTGTAGAAAGGAAAAGGAAAACATCATCACAAAATTGATAATAAGAGTGGAACAAGATAAGTTTTAATTAACATGTGCTATTTCTTGGATGCATAGATAGGCAAACAACTGATATTAGAACTACCTGCTCAGAGCTGGCCATAGATCCATGACAGGCCAGCAACAAAACTTTGTTGGGGTCTCCTAGAAGATGATGAGCTTCAAGCTGATTCTTCAAGGAGTTTATATCATCCCAACCGGTCATGAATACCAAAACAGCACCAGGTCTCTCTCCTTTAACGATGTGAGAAAGCACATTTTCAATGAGATTAAAGCCTATCGAATCAGGACTCCAGCATGCCAAAGAATCTCTAGTACGATAGTTGTATCCTTTGAAGTCTGCAGCTTCAAGAGAATCCTGACCACAAATCAAGAAGGAACATACTTTCAGCAAAGAACCTGAGAACATATGAATTCGGGTAATGTAACATAACAAACTTTTCTATACCTCAACAGCAGAGGAGATCTGGGATTTTCGTTTTTTGAATTGTGCTTGTTTTTGCATCTTCCATGTCTTTTCCTCACCATAATCGTCAATCTGATTATACGCTGTCAGCCTGTACCCAGTAGTCTCAAGAAAATCCTCTAAGAAATGAGCTCGGACAGGGTATGTAAAACCCTGTGCAGGAAATTTCACTTTAGTTCAACCTTCTTTTCGACAACTTGAAAGACATTTCACAGGGTTTGGAGAACAAAAACTTACTGGAATATGCATGGCAGGTGCACCTCCAAAATAGGAAGAAAAGAGATCCGCGTTCAAAGTAGCACTCATTAAAATCAGCTTTAAGTCTGGTCGACGAGGTAGGAGATCTTTCAGGACAATAAGCAGGAAATCTGACAGCAAAAAAAAAAAAAGACTGTGAATACGATACTGACAGTACTCATTAAATTTCCCTTTGATAAAATACAAAATTACCTTCATTCATCCCACGTTCATGAATCTCGTCAACTACGACATGAGTAACACCTTTCAGGCTACGATCCACAAGTAACCTTCTAAGTAAAACACCAGTAGTACAAAAAAGCAGACGTGTGTCTCTCCCCCTCATTCCTTCAAGCCGCACTTTGTAGCCAACCTACCAAGAGGAAAGAGCACATATCAATTGTTCATCCCAATATATGAATAAAAGTAGATTAGATATACCCACAGTGATCAAAATGACTCACAAAACCCAACTGCTTAAGACAAGAGAATATAAAGAACTTACGGATTCTCCTATTTGCTCTCCACGTTCTGAAGCAACACGTTCAGAAACAGAAATAGCAGATATTCTTCTAGGCTGGGTACAGATGATGCTGCACGCAGCTCCACGGCCAGCTTCGATCTCAGATTCTAATATGTACTGAGGAAGCTGCGTTGTTTTACCACAACCAGTTTCTCCAGAAACCACTATGACCTGTAAGATGCACATAATACACAGTTATAAACATGTCATCCTCGATTAGTTGATATGATTACACTAACTGAAATGGACGAATTGCGGTTCACCTGGTTTGCGGAAATGGCTTTCAATAGTGCATCTTTTTCTTTGTATGCAGGAAGGGTTTTCCGAAACTCTACCATTTTCTGGCCCTCTAGAGATTCCTGCCAAAAACTTATACATATTAAAACTAACTACGAAAATGGTATTTGATTCACATAATATAAGGCTACAACATCAAAGAGACCTACCACCCATTGCAGTTGCTTGCTCCTCAATTGCAAACTTCTCGGACGGAGTATTCTTTCCCTAGCAAGACTATTCTGCATCACGGTCTCTGGTTTCTCATAGTTTCCATAATCCGCTGCAAAACTTTCATTACTATTTTGATTGGGCATCTCCGGAATCGTTGTTTTTTTCTGATCAAGGAAAGCATGTAGATGTGCATCTACTTCACTTTGTAGGCCAAAAGGCAAAACCACCTGTTGCATTGTAAACACCATGAAAATAAACATGTAAGAATTGACAACTTAACTATATAAGAAACTCTAATACGAATATTGTAAAACAAATAAGCAACCAACTTTGCAATGTCAGTAAACAAAAGCTAGAGACACAAGGATCAATTAAATATACCTCTCTTTGTGGACGTTTATCATCCAGATCAGGTCTATAATTTGGCAAAGGATCTTTGCTAATGACAATAATCTTCGAATACTGACGACTGCAAACAACAAAAACATATCTCTAAACATCTTGCAGAGGTAAAACAAAACATCAAGGCAAATATTAACAAAACAAAAAGCTTCACCTGTGTAATCCCATTCTAGTAGCCATAGCAGAGATATGATCAAAATCACGCCGATCTTTTCTCTCCCTTGACACAACTTCTTGATCTTCTTTATTCCGTAATAGCATAGTAAGTTTAAATCTCCATTGATCAATATTATCAAGAGTCGAACCCGCCTAACAATCACCAAACAACCAAACACATCAAAAACCAAAAACCTCAAAATCCACCAAAACTTAGACAAGTATTGTTTACCATTTGTTGAGACTGAGAAGAAGAAGAAGAACCAATATCATGGTCAGACTCATCACTAGATTCATAATCATTATAAGCAATCCTACCATAACCAGAGCTTTGTTTCTGAAAATAAGGTAAACTTGATGTTCTCCATTCTAAACCAAGAGTCGAAGAACCATCACCACGACCTGCTCTAACAGATAAAACCCTTGACCTACGACAATAATGAAGAGACCTAACTAAAGACGATGGTCTTAGTATAGGACTCCGATAAAGCTGAAGGGAATTATGTTGAATAAACATTGAAGCAGCACCAACGACGGAGTTAGGTCGTATATGTCCTCGGAAAATTGCAGAGTAATAAGGCATTTTCTCGAGTTATTAGAACATTTGAAAGAATGGTGTAAAGAGTCGACCTTTTTTAGACCAAAGACACGAATTTTTGTTCTCTGGAAGTAGAAAACAGAGACGAAAAATGGGTGTTTGAGTTTTGATGGTAAAGGTGAGGTTTTTATTTTCTGAGGCTGCGTAGATGCCACAACCCTTTTGAAATGACGGCCACGACCGGAGAAGAAGACGATGAGCTTATCTTATTGGGCCTTTTTTGGGCTGGGCCTAGTAGTAGTATTGGGCCTGTTCAATAAAATCAAGAGGCTTATTAATATTCACAATTGGTGTATAGGTTTTACTTTGTGTAATAGACATGTGTTAGTAGGTTTGAAATGAATGTTGGAAAGATGGTCTAGAATCCTTTTGAAATGAATGTAGGATTCGGTTCGAATTAGGTTGGAGAAATGGTGTAGAATCAGAACTTGAATTGCTTAGACTCGAAGTCGAATTGAAAATCTTAAGTATTCATGTATTAGTTTATCTATATAGGTATTTTGTTTGTGACAACTATGGTGATAGAGATGATGATTAGTGTCCTCGAGAAACACTAAGGGTACAAATAGTTGTGTATTTAGTTTTCGAATGGTGATGTTCCGCATCTTCCCGTTCCGTATATTGAACAGTACAAAAAATATATACATATGTTTATCTAATTAAAATTTATACTTATTCATATGTTTTTATATATTTTTGTTACTATTTGTCCCGCACCGTATCTATTCTGCTCCACGTTGTACTGTTTCTTGTTTTTTCGTATTAGAAGACAAGATTTTCTATTAATATCATCACAAGATTACATTCATCAAGCTAAGAGCTTGTTTGGCAAAGCCAAAATGATCATCACGAGATTACATTGACCATTCGGATCCTAAGTTTAGGGTTACAAAAACAAAATTTTAGAGAATTTTGAAAAAACAAAAATAACAATTCTTTTATTCTATTAACGATTTGGCTCCCATTGCTTCATCTAAGATTATTTAACATTGTTAACTTTGTTGGTTGTTCTATCTTGTAACTTGCCACATCACCTCAAATTTGAATCCTGGATAGAACAGTAGTTTTGTTGGAATACAAATAAATCCGGTCTTTATAAACATCAACAATACTTTGATGCATGAAATCTAGATGATATTTTTAAAGAAGTGTATACATATATGTGGGAGTATAATATTATAAACGTAAAGTTAATCATTTGGAAAGTACTAAGATTTGATGATGCAGAAGTGCTTTGTTCTTAGCAATTATCTTACGAAACAAAACAACATTAAAATTACCAAAAGATCGTTTTGTAGGACCTATGGCTTGGCCAAGTTCTTATATGCTAATCCATTATTTCATGTGTGTAGTAGTATGTACAAAGAAGATTATATCCTCTTGTGTTTTCAAGTATATATATATGTTGTCTTAAACTGCAGATTCACAATCCTTGTTATTGTCTTGAGTTTCTTTAGTTTCATCTCCAAGAAGGTGTCTAGTTAGTGACTCATGATCTTCTTCTTGACACAACTCTTCATTCACTTGTCTTCTCTCTTTGTTTTTACCCCAAAGAACTAAGTAAAGCCCCAACATTATGAACACTGCACCAACAATGCTGTAATACAAGTAATAAAACCGATATTAGAACCTTCTTTTGTAATCTTATTTGAGTCTAAAACTGTCTCTTGTGAAGTTACCTTCCAGAGTATAATTGATCACCAAGGAGAAGAAAAGCCATGGCAGCGACAAGAAGTGTCTGAAGTGGCTGAAAAACCGCGACAAAGACAGGACCGCCTTTATGAATACACCATGTTTGAAGATAAACCACTAGACCTGAAGCCACTATTCCCTGTAACACGTGTTAGCTTAGCTCATTTGTTGGTTAGGCTCTTAATTTTTTTTGAGTACGTACCAATACTTACTGCGTAAAGGATAGTGAAGAGTTCTTCCCAAGAGACAATGATCCAGTTGTTAGGATCAGTTTCCACAAACAGAGCAATGATAAGAAACTGACTTAGACCAAAAAAACATGTGAATGATGTCAAGGTGAGTTTTGCTGGGTATTTCTTCAGAATAGGAGCTTGAAGAACCATCCAACCAGCCCATGACAAGCAATGTCCCATAAGGTATAAGCATCCGAGTGTCCAGTTCTGTGATTTGTTAATCGATTCGATATTCTCATGAGAGTTTGTTTCTTGCGTTGTAAGGCTTCTTTGAAAGAGTTGGAATCCTCTGTACAATGTGATTGTTGTTGCTCCACCTATGCTCACTATGGTTCCTAACACTTTGGCCAAACCGTGTGTTCGAACAAGATTGATATGCTCGATCCTTGAAGATCGATAAAGATTAAGTTAAGGCGGATACAAAAATGATACATATTCTTGAAGTTAAGAGGTTAAGGTACCTTAGGACACAAGCCATGATGAAAGTGATTGCAGGAACAGAGTTTTGCATTGCTGAAGCAAATGTTGGAGTTGAATAGTAGAGTCCTAAGAGGTAGAATCCTTGGTTTGCTGTGATTCTGATGTTTATAAAATGAGAGAAAAACAAAAAACATGAATCAATTTTCCTACTGATTAAAGGTTTTATTTGATTAGTGATTAAAAAGAAATTAGGTTTTCTTACCCTATCAGTGCTAAGAAAAAGAATTGAACCAGTAATGAGATTGTGAGAGGAGGCCTTTCCTTCCTGAAAAAACACAATAAAAAAATGATTTTGAGATCTTACTAAAGAAACACTTATGAGATCAAAATGATTTAATATTTTGTGAACTTACTTCTCCAAGAAGTAGGCAAAAGGACCAATAAGCAGAAGAGCAAGAATGTTTCTGTAAACAGGATACACAACTTTACTAACACCAATGTTAAGTGCAACTCTTGAAACAATGTGGAAACCTGCAAAACAGAATTGCAATGTTATCAAAGCTATAACAAGCTTCATCTTCTCAGATACTACTCCTTTTCCCATTTTTAATTCTCTTTTCTTTTTGAGTTTTATTGTTTGTGTTCTTTCTTTCTTGTGTATCATTACATCAAGAGTGCATGGTTTTATATGTGTGTGTGGTAAAGCTGAGGTTTATAACAATGATTATTATAGAAATAATAAATAAAGTGAATTATTGGTTCTATTAAGGAGAACTTTGATGGTACAATTCTTTAAGAGGGCCATTATATTTGTGTATTAATGATTATGAATAATGATGTTCGATGGTATCTTGGCTAGATTAATAGGATTTGGATGGTAGTTTATGTGATTTTTGTTTTTTTGCATTTAAGCTTATTTTAGTGCACTACAATAATACCATTACATTAGCATTCAGAAGCAAAATCACAACAATTTTAAAAGATTAAAAACAAATTTGATATCATATGTATAAGGTTGATTAATCAAAGAATCAAATGCAAAGTCGTCCCATGTTTATCAAGCAGACAAACACATATCAGTTTATTGATTGTCTCGATTCATGTCTCCTTAGTTTTCTTTCTCGAAGACTCTAAATTTTTGCTCTACAATAAAGTCTTAATTTTTGTTTTAGAGAAATATAGTTATACAAAGAGAATACATACATAATGTTTGTGACTAAGATAGTTATACAAACAGAAAAAATATACTTTTGTTATATTTAAGATAAATCAATTTATGACTAATGATATATGGAATCAAATTGCATGTGGTTTATCCCCTCATAATTAGGCGGCTTGTCTTCACTACCTGCTAGAAAAAGAATCAGTTAATCCAATGCTGATTATTATTAAGGAAAATTAGCATGTATATTACCTTTATCCCAATAATTTAATATCTAACATACTCTAACCTATAATTAGGTAACTAACATTGATCATATCTAAAATGACCATATTATCCTTAATCTATTGTTCATTTTTTATGTTTAAAAATAAAACAAAATTAAAAACAAATCTGAAAACATAAAAGCCTAATTTTTTTTTTTCTTTCACGTCTCCTTCTCCTTCCTCCTCTTTTTTTTTTCTCCTCGTCTTCTTCTTCTCTTATCTTTCTCATTATCTTCTTCTTTTGCTTCTAACATAAGCAGTATAATCAATCGATCTCATCTTTCTTATGTGATCTATAAAACTAATTTCAATCATTGATCTATAAAACTAATGATGTTTCTTCTCTTCCACTAAACTCTCAACTGACATGATCTCTCCAATCAAACTGAATCATTGGAACTCGGAATAGTTAACTATATTCGGAAATCAATATAATAGGTAATTATGTTGTAAACATAGTTGACTATATTTGTTTAAATAAGTAACTATAATAGGTAATCACGTTATGAACATACTTAATTATGTTTGTTTCAACATCTAACTATAATAGGTAACTATCATATGGACATATTTAACTATATTTGTTTAAATAAATAACTTTGACAATAATATTTCGTGTAGTCACCTATGTTATGAAGTTGTGTAGACAACTATGTTATGAAAGTAGTTAACTATGTTTTAGATAATTACAAAATGGTAAAAAATAGTTAACTATCTTTTGAGATCTATAAATATATAGTTTAGAAAATAGTCAACTATATTATTAAATAGTTAACTATTACAATGTATTTTGCTTTTTTATCCACTACAAGAATATGGTAGTATAGCTACAATTTTTATTACGAAATAGTTTTATAGCAAATATTAACTACAGATAGATATAATTTGCTACTAATTTCATAATTTATTAAACTTCATCTTCTTAAACTTGTTTTTTATGATCCAAATATATAATTTTTTTCAGAGATAAATGCACAAAGGAAAAGTCAGGAACGATGATCAATTATTCAGATTTAAGAGTATAATATTAGAGATTTTTGTTTAATGACATTCATTATAAAATTTAATAAGGACAAAATCGTTCACTAATTATTTCTTTATGTTACTCACCTAATTTTCTGTGAAGACATGTTAGATCCCTAATTTGTTACTCAAAATATGTTATTAAGCTAATTAACCCTATTATTAATTATCTAGATTGCAATTATGCCCTAGGAATATTATCTAGAGGGGAACTTCTATCATTGAAAGAACCAAATGATATGAATAAGAAAAAGTTAACAGAAAAAACCTCTGCTATATCATTTAACAATATGTTTGCAATATAAGTTTTAAAACTTTTAATTGAAAAAATGTATGACAATGTAATTAATTTTTATGAATACTTCTGCTAGTGGCCATGGAAGGGTCACATGCAAAAGATACCCTCTATATCATTGCAGTTCAGGATCATTTCCATTTTCCAGTGTAGTTTTTTAACCGAAGACTATGATCTTAAAAATATATATAGCTAGCTTAAGAAAATATTTAGAATTACTTTTGAAAAACATATCACACTTTTAATCAAAAGTCAATTTGGTAAAATGTACACCTTGAAAGACATATTAAAATAATAAATATCACATAGTCATTTAAATTTAATAAACCAAATGGTTTGTGTTAGAGCATCATTAACCTTGACACCTTAAAAGTTTTTAAAAATATGGTTTAATATTAATTAAATTAAATATAAAAAGTGAACCAATCACAAGGTAGTATGAGAGAAGACACTATTTCAGAATGTTTACTCCAACATAAACTTTCACACTCTTTCTTAATTTTTTTTTATAATTATTTTATTGGTAAAGAATGCTCTTAAGTGTCACCAATGAAGATGCTCTTAGTACAGTAAAAACTCTATAAAGTAATAATGTTGTGACCACCAAAATTTATTACTTTATAGAGTTATTACTTTATGAGTAATGCTTAAAATAAATAAATAAAAAACTAATGGACAAATTAATAATAAAATACAATCCAATCACTTATAAATAATTTACAGAATATAAATGGTTAAAAATAATAAAAAAGTAACTAATTCTCTGCTAAAAGTTGAAAATTTAATATAGTTTGAAATAACTTGTTTCTCCTAAAACATCAATTACTATGAAATGAAAGAAATATATATAGTAGTTATTGTTTTATGGTATTAATGGGACCATATATTTGCATAGAACTTGTGAAAAAATTATTATCTTATTATCTTATCGATTTATGTTAAATTTTGCACTATCCGACTCGAAACTGGCAAAATTTATTAATTTATCGAATATTATTTTATAAAGTTTTTAGTGTATTATCTTATAGGTATCGTTAATACGTTACCATCCAAACTGCATAATGCAACAATAAAAATAATATTTTAGAATTTATTAATTATTTTCGCTGTTGTTCACCCCTCAAAGGAACGAGACTAAACTTTAGTCACCAAAAGATCGAAAATCGATAGATACGAGGCAACAAATCCCACAAAATCGATTTAATGGCGTTTGTTGATCAGCTCAAACAACGCAGCAAGCATTAAATGTGATATCCATACACATGCAGAAACAACAAAATCAGAACAGGTATACGTAAGATCATTAACAAAATCAGAAAAGGTATACGTAACAATCAGAACACGTATTCTCATCTGCTATATTTTCTGATACGGTTATGCTATGACTTTTTTTCAAAAAACTAGATCGTCTAAGTTTCTCATGTTTATAGAGAAGCTAACCGTTTAGCTGATGGATTAGCTAACTATGCGTTTTCTTTATTGATAAGGTTTTATTCTTTTGATTATGTTCCAAATTTTGTCACCTCGATTATGCAAGAAGATGTTGTAGGAGAGGGTATAAAAAAAAATCTCCCGATTATTCACACACAAAAAAAAATCTTAACATATTTTTAAAAACTTAATATACTCAAATTCATTTCCAAACAAATCTGAGATTATAACCATGTATTGATAATAGCACTTAACACAAATATTCAGTAGGAACGATAAATTACGTATATAGTAGTAGTATAGTTGCAATTAGCAAACCAGGTAAACAAAAAAAAAGGTTGATTATAGTAAGGAACACTTTTTTGTTAATGTCGAGCCTTCTCAATATTTTTTTAAAAACAAACACAATAGATGGTGGGTAAATTGGTTGGTGTGTAAAGACACTACCTCACAAACACATACCTAATGTAAAAATTATATAAAGAGAATATATGATACCCTCTCCACATATACATCCACTTTCAACTTTTGGTTCGATTAACAGCAATTACGGTTTTTTGGTTTGATAACCAGAAAGACCAGTATGCATTCTCTCTTCTCTCCACATATACATTCTTCTAATTGATAACTTATTCTTCATATGTAACCGATTAAGAACAATTATGACTCTTTTGGATTATGGGTTGATAACGAGATACACCAATCGCATAAACTCTCATCGCTTTCATTTGCTGCGCCGTAAACTTCAATCCCTTCCCCACTTGATCTCTGTTTGTGAATTTTCACTGATTTTGGATCCAATTTTGGAAGAATTGTGTTTGGGTTAGAAGGCATATATTCTTCTCTTTCATGGCTTCATTAATCTCTTTCTAATCGATCACTCATTTTCTTATTAATCATATTTTTGGAATACATAGGGACGCTTAGTAATGACTTATATTTAGGCTTTTGCTGTAGGCTTTTGGCGGTAGAGATTTTGGCTGTTAATGTTGTAACTAGGTCTGAGCAAAATAACCTGAACCTGTGTACCCGAACCTGGACCCGACCCAAAATTTTAGAGGAACCTGTATGGGTATGTTTTTAGTAGACCCGATGTAACCTGTACCCGTTTGGACCCGAACCTGTACCCGAACTTGAACCTGTAAGCCTAAGCCTAGTAGGTCAAATCTACCAAAGATTATGATAAAATAGATTTTATTGATATTGTTTTCTATAATTTTATTTATAATATTGTCATAATACTGATAAAAAGAACATTTACAAGTGAGTTAAATATTTTACTTTTATTTGTTGTTACGGGTTCGACTTTCCAATACCAACACCAAAACATCGATTCCTCAAACGAATGTAATCCCTAAAATTTCAAGCTCGATTTTAGCAAATCCTTCTCGAGCTCGACCGCACTCGTCTCTTTTATAAGAGGCATCTTGAGTTTGATCTACAGTCATCATCATTCTCTTTCTAATCTTGCTTCGATTGATTTGTGATTCGTCATTGATTCTTGTTCCGTTGTTCATCTGTCTAAATGATCTGTTTCGATTCGTGATTCGTCATTGACTCTTATTCGTTTGTCTAATTTCTTTGGTTACATTGATATAGTTTTATACATTGACAAACTTCGATTGATAATTGTATTCTTAAATTAGTTCATACTATATGATTGTTGTCTTGTTGGTTTGTTTATGTTTCAAATGCATTTTACAGGTTCAAGTTACAGGTTTTTGTTTAGTTTTTGGGTATAAATACATCACAAAACCTAGACTCGAACCTATATCTAGAAGGAACTTGTAAAACTTGGATATTTAAATGGAACCTGTACCCGTTAGGACCCGAACCTGGACCCGACCCGAATACCCGAATGCCCAGGCCTAGTTGTAATTTAGGCTGTAGAGATTTTGACTGCTAATAAAAGATTGTTTGGTAATATAACTTATAGAATATTTGACTGTTATTTTAATAAATACTTTTTCACTTATTAATAAATACTTATAAATAATATTTTTGTAAAAAATATAAATGATAACATAAACCAAAAAAAAATATCTAAAATAAAAAAATTTCATTTATTATATTATTTCATATTTTGGTTTAATAACCAAAAGCTTCATCAAGAACTAGAACAAATTGAAAAACATTTGGATGAAATTCTAGAGCTTTTAAATCTTTCTTATAAATGCATTATTGACCTTTCAAATAATCTAAACGAAGTGCTTCCAACTCAAATCAACTTCAACAATAGTATTTGAATATTTTGAGGGTTTTGACTTTCAATTTTTCTTGGTTGTGTAGGACCTATAAATAGCATTTTATTTTCCCCAAAACTAGTTCAATCACAAACAAAATGGTGATAATTTTTTATTCATTTTCGGAAATTTTGTTATTTTTATTCATGTTGCAAAACCTTGATATTTTCATTCATTTGACAAAATTTTATTATTTTTATTCATTTTGCAAAAAGTTGTTATTTTCGTTCACTTTTGTAAACTTTTGATATTTTATCCATTTATATAAAAATGGATCTCAAAAGAATAGAAAGAAAGAGATAGTAATTAATCAGTCAAAATATTTTAATTAATCAGTCAAAATAATAGATAAATCATTTTGTAATAGTTAAAGCTTGCTTTCGGTGGCTTTAGGATAAAAGACAAAAACAAGAGAAAAAAACAAAAGACAAGATTTTAAGACTTTAAAATTAATAAAGCATTTAAATCATGCTCGGTAAAAAACAGTCTTTTAAATGTTTTAAATTTTTTAAAACCTTAAAAGACTCTTGCCAAGCAACTCCATAGGAAAAGTTGTTTTATTTGGTTATAGTTTTGGTATTTGTTGTTGGTTGTCAAAATAAGACTTTGAGAAAATAGAAAACCGTTGATGCCTAGTTTTAATCAGAATATATGATTTGGTTTTCAACACAAAAAATCTCAATAGAAAAGTGCCCATCGAATTTCTTCTATAAAAAAGCGGCTTCATCAAGCTTACTTAGATGAAGAACGCTTTTGGAAACAGAAAAGTCGTATATTCTGGTTACGCGAACGAGATCGCAATACCAAGTTCTTTCATGACTGTGCGAATATCAGGAAAGCTAGAAATCGTGTAATCTCCATCAAGGATGAGAATGGTACTGAGTTTCACACGAGATTGCTCAAACTGCATCACAATACTTCTCCGACTTGTTCTCCACCAATTCTGCTGCATGTATAGAATCCTACTTCAATGACATCACTCAAAAGGTTACCTCATCTATGAATGCTGAGCTAGTAAAAGAGATCACTGATGATGAAATCAAAGAGGCTGCATTCTCTATTGGCCCAGATCGTGCTCCAGGACCCGATGGATTTAACGGTGCTTTCTACCAACACTACTGGCTAACAGTAGGCCCTTCAATATGTCGTGACATCAAAGCTTTCTTTTCCTCTGGTGAAATCCTTCAAACTATCAATCACACCAATATTGTCCTCATACCAAAAAAGGTCCATGAAACTCCAGAAACAATGAAAGATTTTCGTCCCATAAGCCTATGCAACGTTGTGTATAAAATAATCTCCAAGATACTAGTCAAAAGAATGCAACCTATCTTACCAGAAGTCATCTCCACCAATCAATCAGCGTATGTCCATGGTAGACATATTCAAGATAACATCTTGATTGCACATGAGCTCATTCACTCTCTCAAAGTCAGAAAAAGCCAAGCCAAGACATATATGGCGATTAAAACGAATATAAGCAAAGCTTATGATAGAGTTGATTGGAGATTTCTTAAGGATGCTATGCTTGCTCTTGGATTTTGCTCTCAATGGGTCGATTGGATTATGAGCTGTGTTAAATCAGTTTCATACTCTATCCTAATTAATGGATCTCCGTATGGCTATATACAACCACAAAGAGGAATTTGTCAAGGTGACCCGCTTTCTCCATATCTATTTTTGTTTTGCGCGGAAATGCTATCACAAAAACTAGATGTGGCACAAAAACGTCACCGACTCCAAGGTCTAGCTATCAGTATTGGTGGTCCTCGTGTCAATCACTTATTCTTCGCAGATGATTCCTTTTTTTTTTTTGTAAAGCTAATGGTAGAGATAGTGCTCGGCTAGCATTGATTCTCAAAGAATATGGTATAATGTTCGGTCAGCTTGTCAATACCAAAAAATCATCGATCTCATTTGGCTCCCAAATCTTCCAACACAACAAGCGAAGAGTTCAACATGTTTTAGGCATTCACAACATTGGCGGATGTGGAAAATATCTTGGGTTCCCTGAATAATTTTGGTCGAAAAAAGAAAGAAATGTTTCAATACATCACTGATAAAGTCCGTTAAAGAACTAATGGTTGGAACAATCGCTTCTTATCTGCCGCAGGAAAAGAAACTCTTCTTAAATCCGTTGCTTTAGCTTTGCCTATCTACTCAATGAACTGCTTTCGACTTCCAAAATCGATTTGTGATGAAATAAACAGTATATTATCTACATTCTGGTGGGTCTCAAGTGATGGAAAGAGAAGTATTTCATGGATCAGTTGGAAGAGAATGGCACTTTCCAAAAAACACGGTGGTTTAGGTTTTCGTGACCTTAGCGATTTTAACTCCGCCCTCCTAGCCAAGCAAGCATGGAGAATACTCAATTCTCCACAATCATTGTTACACCAAATTCTCAAAAGTCGATACTTTCCTAATGATGATATCACCAATGCTCGCACTGGGCGAAAACCGTCTTATGGTTGGACTTCAATCTTACATGGGAGAGATCTTCTTAATAAAGGGCTGCGGTTGCAACTTGGTCATGGGGAAATCAATGCAACCACAGCAAAATGGATACCACTTCATCCACCACGAGCTGCGTCTTTTACACTCCCCAATAACGATCTATTGGTTAAAGATCTATGATCTATGGTCCAACAAAAGGTGGTACGAACACAAACTCTCTATGCTTTCAGCTGCTGATATACTTGAAGTCAGAAAGATTTACATCCCTAAATCTCCAAGAGACGATAAGTTGATTTGGCATTATACTAAAGATGGCGAATACTCAGTAAAATCTGGTTATTGGCTCGCATCGTAAACGCGCGAAGAACACATTCTACCTCCAACTGGTAATTCTGAAGTCAAAACATTGATTTGGAAGTTACCCTTGGCCCCAAAGTTGAAATTTTTCCTTTGGCGCGCACTCTCCTAAGCATTGAGAATAGCATCCTTGTTAAGTCGTCGTGGAATTCCTATTGATCCGACATGTACACGATGCTTACAAGAAGACGAAACACCTAATCACATTCTTTTTACATGCTCTCATGCAATCGCTTCTTGGACAGAGATGGCCCCACATCTCTTCCAAAATCAACCTTTTTCACACAATATTGATGAGAACATGAAACATCTTATTACATGTCCTCTTTCCTCAACGATAACGGATGAACTGCCTCTCATATTTTGGTTACTTTGGAGCATATGGAAAGCTCGCGATGATTCCATTTTCAACGGCAAGTTATGGAATCCAAATGACATTATACTTCGAGCTACGCTTGAAGTTAGTGAATGGATGTCCATTAATACGGGAAAAGTGATTCAACACATTACCGTTAATCCGACTCTTCAACAATGGTCTCCACCACCATTGGGACGACTTAAGTGTAACTATGATACAAGTTATCAAATTGCAGGCACTCATATAGGATCAGAGTGGATTATCCAGGATGAAGTAGGAAATCATGTATGTAGTTGGTCAGCCTTCCTACCTCAACCTAATAATGCACTTGAAGCTGAAGCGTATACACTTCTCCATGCAATGCAGCTCACTTGGAGTCGAGGATACCGCAATATTATTTTTGAAGGTGATTCGTTGATTTAATCAATGGTCGCACAAAGAACGTGACTCTGAATAATCTCATCCATGATATTCTTCATTGGATGTCAAAATTTGAAGATGTATGCATCGCCCATACAAGCCGTAGAACTAATGCGGTAGCCGACAAGCCACGTCTATGAATCGTTCACATTGAGTACTTTACCCAAGGAACCTGAAAACGAAATTGATGGGTTTTCAGTTAGAGAGCCAGACAAATGAAACCTCGATGTTTATGTTCGTCGCAAACAAAGATTATGAGCCTCTGAACAAGAAGATAAGACAGGTAGTATTATCTCACCACTGATTCAACATTGCAGGTTTTGATTAGTTATTTGGATTTCTGATTTGGCAGAACGCTTTTGAATTAATGATTTTCTTTGCCCCTTTTTAATTCATTTCTTTTTTTCGGGCAGATTTCAGATGAACCACTTCTTTCTGGTAAAACTTCTTTTGCATATCCACTTGTTGAAATTGTTGATCATTATGAACTTATGAGGGACATATATATATATACTGTTGATGAATGGATTATGTTGTTAACTCAATCTGCTTTGCTTCTCAAAATCTCAAGATATAGGTAATTGGTTTATCGAGCTATGTCTATGAATCACGATACTGGATACAAGTGATGGTCTTGATTGTCTATTCCTGGAGAAAGCGAACGCAATAAGGAGGCGAATACAGGAAAAGAGACTTCAAAAATTGAAAGGAACAATGTTCATCCTCATTCAAGGTCCAGATTTTGTCTTTTTAATGTATTGTTGTCATTTATATATGCTTGTTGGGTTTTTCGCTAGCTCTGTTTGCAACTTTTCAAAATGTTTCAACTGTAGGTAGTACATATTCAAAATCTTGTTCGGAGATTGGTGGTGTTTCAAAGAAGTAAGAGAAATCTCATAAGTTCCACAACATGCTCACGACCCCTAAATTGGCAAAATATGCTCTTCGATTAGAAGTTGGAAAATAGGCTTATCTGTGGCTGAGTTTTTTCACTCATGCATATACATTTATTGTTTCAAATCGAGCAAGAATATTATCTGTGTTGGGATGTGTTTAATAGGATACTGGAATAAAGTTTATATGGGAGGAGTTGTCATATCTATGTATGATTACAAAAAGGATGTCGTTTAGGACCATGTCATTCTTTTTAATGTTCATGTGCAGGCTAATTCACATTTTTTGGCCAAAATTGAACAGGTATGTACTCCAACGCTTGACTTTCCAATTTTATGCACTTAATTTGTCTACTCCTGTTTGTTTTCTTTACAATTTGACTTTTTTACTCAAACTATCTACTCTGTTGGTTTGATAGACCCCGAAATGCTTCTTATAGTTGGGGTTAAAACCATGATTTTCTAATCTGTTAGCGAATAAGGCTACTCTACGGAAAGCATTGTCAAATTCACTTCTTCTAGTGTATCTTTCTCATCATATGGTGCATATGTTTTAACATATGTAATAAGTTGTTTTCTAAGAGTTTTTAATGACTTTGTATGAGACATCATGTAATGTTCATGAAGTAATAAAACAAGATGTTAAAAAAAAAACCATGATTTTCTTGCAACAAACCAGAACTCTCCTGCAAAAGCCCTCTTTCTATGTTCATGTATGGCTAATGTTAATTTTGGTAACGCATCGATTCATTTTCTTTCATCGGTCGCAGTCGCTAGAAAGTTCAGTGGCATCTGATACACCAACATCTCTTAACGCAGTGATCCGTTTGGTAACGCATGACACCTTGTAATCTCCGGCACCGTTGTTTTGCTCCGTTATTAACCACGAATATCACCGCTTTGCTCATTGCTGTCGTAAATGTCTGTTGTTTTGTCTGTCAACAGTTTTCATCATGGGATCTGTTTGGGTTCCACATCTGTGTAACCATAGGCATGTTCGAGCAAGAACCATGTACTCAAGCATTTCAAACAGCAAAGCTTGTTCTTCATTCTTTGATTTTTGAAAATTGTTGGTATTTTTTGTTTGATTTAGAATAAAAGTCTTTGGATTCACTCAATGCATTGTAAGTTTAAGGGAGTATTATAGAATCCAATGCAATGCATCTATCGAACTCTTTTCTTCGTTAATAAAGGAATGTTGCTCAATATTGAACTCCATAAAAACGCTGCATGTTTGTAAGTAAACTTTCACAACCTTGAGAGGCATGTGTGATAGTTACATGACACATTTGCTTTCTAAATGTGCGAACCTCCTTCACAAACTTATAATACCTATGTCACCAAAATGCACTTATCTTTTCAGTCAATTATCTTGAGAAAACTCTAAAGTTAAGCGTGTTTGATCTGGAGAAATCGAAGGATGTGTGACCTACTAGGAAGTCATTTTCAGTACTGTGCGAGTGAGGCCAAAATACGGGGAAAGATTGCGTGGTGATTGCAGGGTCAGTAAACATGCATTTTGAGTCTTCCAGACTAACGCACCGATCGTCAGAAAAGTCTCGGCCCGCGGGCCAATAGTGGCTTGAGGCCCACAGGCATGGCGGTTGGGGCGTTATAAGTGGTATCACAGATGACATTGACAAGTGTGGGTATATCACTGTCAGGGTAACGATTTTGAACGCAATGAGGACGTTGCACGCTGCGAGTGGGGATGATTGTTACACCATGGATTCTGGAAATGCGTGGTGCATGCGAAGAGCCTTAAAAGAATTGATTTGGCTCCCTTTGTCACCAAAATGCACTTATCTTTTCCGTCACTTGTCTTGAGATAACTCCAGAGTTAAGCGCGCTTGGGCTGGAGCAATCGAAGAATCGGTGACCTAGTGGGAAGTCATTTCCAGTACCGTGCGAGTGAGGTCAAAATACGAGGAAAGATCGCGTGGTGATTACAGGGTCAGTAAACATGCATTTCGAGCCTCCCAGACTAACGCATCGATCGTCAGACAAATCTCGTCATGCGGGCCGAGAGTAGGCTTGGAGCCCATAGGCAAGGCGATCGAGGCGTTATAATCAGCGTGAGGCAAAGTAGACTAAGCATAGAAATATGGTCCTCTTAAAATTAGGGCCGTTTTTATATTCAAAACAGTCTATTTTTATAATATTTGTAAAACATCTTTTTCTTTCTTTCTTGAACTATATGAATAGAGAGGAGCATATTTGTTGTTGAAGAATCGAGCAAGAACTTTGTTTTCAAGAATTCTTAAATTTAGGACTATTTTTATATTCAAAACAGTGTATTTATATAAAATTTGTAAAACATCTTTTTCTTTCTTTCTTGAACTATATGAATAGAGAGGAGCATATTTGTTGTTGAAGAATCGAGCAAGAACTTTGTTTTCAAGAATTCTTAAAATTAGGGCCGTTTTTATATCAAAACAGTCTATTTTTATATATGGTTTAGAACTATCGTTACAAAAATTTACTGAAAATGCCCCTTTTTTTTAACTCGAATGAAATCTCTAAAAGTCTTGGCATGGCACTACATGCACTCTACTATATTTGATGGTGTAGAGTGTCGACATTATTTGTCAATTAATTAGACTTACAAGATTAGAGTTTTCATAGATAACCAAAACCGAGTTTGCATGCAAAAGTTACAATTGAGCCAAATCTCTTATAAATGCACCCAAAGCATATTTTTTCAACAAGTACATATGTTTTATTAATTCAATAAACATACAATATAAAATCAAGATAATAAAAGAAAATCACTTAAATTAACACACACGAACAAAATCGCACTGAATAACTCTAATTTGTCTCTTCATTATTCTTCAATTATGTGAATCATTGGGATTCCACATAAACCATATTTGATCAGAGAGTAGGAGATTTGTTGCTGAAGAATCGGCAAGAACTTTGTCCTCAAGAATTGATAAGACTTCATGAGAGTTTATGCATAAAGGTGTCTTGTATTGTGATGGAGAAGCACCTTTAGAGATAAAATAATCCATGACCGAATCGAACGTTCCTTGTTGCACCACCCTTATCTCTAGAGCTCTAATAGATCCATCTTTTCTCCTAATCTTTCGATACATTACATTAAATGATTCCTCCATTACACAACAACATTCCACCATAACTTTGTTATCAAGTGTAGCAATGTCATGAATGTTTTTGCCT
The DNA here is from genome assembly GCA_900128785.1 of Arabis alpina. Lineage (NCBI taxonomy): Eukaryota > Viridiplantae > Streptophyta > Magnoliopsida > Brassicales > Brassicaceae > Arabis > Arabis alpina. The sequence continues at coordinate 8,710,064 of LT669791.1, read as the reverse complement.
TTGAGTTCCCAATAGAAAACGTAGTGACCTGGAAGATTAGAGATATCAGCATAACTTGTGAATCCCATCAATATGAGATTTGAAGATCTAAGAACGTGTGTCACATGGCTCAATGCCTTTAAAATGTCTTCTTCGGTTGTCACTTCCATGCTAATGCTTAGAACCATATTTTTCCTGCGTATAAACCTAAATTGAGGTGCATTGTTGTAGAAACCAGACACTTGTAGAATATCTCCCATGCTATATCTGTATAAGCCTAATAAGAACATTAATGAAAATGAATCAATAATTTATACGGGGAGAAAAAAACTATACGCATACCATATATATAACTCACCGGAATAGTTTGTGATCAAGGGCTCATAGTAGCACCCTAGCTTGACGTTTACAAGATCAACAATTGTACCTTTGTTTCTTTCTTCAACAGATAGGAACTCAAAGTAGCACATGTTGGCGATAAAAGTGTATGACACATCTTGTGGTTTGCATAGAGGATTCAGATTTACCCCAAACATTGTTTCAGATGACGCATAATTCGGGGAGATCAACGGCACTTTATCAGAGTAATACTCTAATATTGGAATGTACTGTGCATTTTGTCCTGTAACAATGGTTTGGATGTATTTTGCGTTGGGCCAAAGACGTGTGATTATACCTTCCCAAGATTTTTCGCGACATTCCACTTCGATTAGATCTGCTAATTTGGAATTTGGTCCTCCGAGAATGTTTGTAACAACTTCTTTGCAACTACAGTCGGTGATCCATTTACTAACATGGCCAGATCGTATATTACTACATATTTCTTTCCAATTATTCTCGAGAAATGTGATTGCCCCGACCAAATTAGAACCAAAACTAGCAGCCAAACTCACAACTTGGTCTCTTTGAACAAGACCACAAAGAAGATGGCAATACATAGCTTGCTTGTTGTCTGGACACAATGTCACTTCGTCAGGGCTTGTATAACAATCTTCTGCCCGGTTCTTGAAAAAATCACTTTGTAAGAAGCTAGTAAATGCCGAAGCAACTGATAAACCAGAGGGTGTTGTAGATTGCCCTCTAGCAAATAAAAAGGATATTATTTTTCCTTGTGGGATACCTTCAATATGCCTACAACATAAAATACAAAAAATATAAATAAATATTCCAGATAAATTAATAACCATCATAAGTTAATAATTCTAGATTTTTGTGGAAGCTTCCTTGGCCCAATGGTTGACCAAGGACTTTAAAGCTTCTACACCAGAAGGTCTGGGGTTCGAACCCCATAATATGCGATTTATTATATTTACAGATTAATGGCAACAAGGATGCAGGAAGTTCTTCAGCTTGAAGCAGGGTAAAATCGTCTGTCGTGGCATGGATCAAAATGGAGACGGAAGGCATGCTCGCTGTAGAATCGTCGATGTAAGCGTTCTCAAATAAAAATAATAAATGCAGACGTTAAAAAAAGATTTTGATTTTGGCCAAGCGCGGGATAATTAAATAGATGGACGAATCGATTTTAATATATACATCTCTTTAGTATTTAAACATGTATCATATGCTTTTTAATATCTATAAACGTACAAAAATTATATGTATTGTATATAAATGTAATAAAACTGAATACCAAACGTTAATGTAATTAGTTTTGATACTTTTATGTAAAAATTTGTTCAAAACATATGCAAATGTTATGTATTTTGATATCTTTTATTTGTAAAATTGATATTCATAATTAATCTAAATTTTAGACGATACGACAAATCAGATAAATTTTAGATTTATATGAATTTGTTGGACATAATAAAAAAAATGTTTTTCATAAAATATATAAACACTTGTATGTGTGATTAACTAAGGAATACTCGATGATTCGTTAACGCATGCTACTTCTGCAAAACTTTTGAACATAGAGGTTTTTTTTTTTTGAGAAAGACTTTTGAACATCGAAGTAAAGATTATAAATATATATAAGATATACTTTGATATGATGGACGAGACTAGAGAAGAGATGAATGCCATGTCCTCAAAAAATTTGTTGCTAACAGGGAAGATTTTTTGTTTCCCTCCAGAAGTTCCAGAACTACACAATGTCAGACGCATATCACATCCATGTAAGTATATATGTATAGTTGATCCATTTATAATCATGTGATAAATTTTATAGGATTTGACAATGTATAAATACCTTCGGAGAAATCTAGTAATGGGTATGCCCGAAATGACATGTGAAGGCTCTCCATTCGAGACACGTACGATATAAGGCCTAAGATCTTCGTAACTCACGACAGGTACGTTCTTCTTGAAAAGCTCTTTATTAGAGCTTCCATGGAGAAACCGTTGGAGATACTCTGTGTTGGCGTTCAGTGTGAGTATCTCCTTCAATACATCGTCTTGTATTTGCTTTGCATTCGTCGTTAACTCCTCTAAATCGTTAGGATCGAATCTTTGCTTCATATTTGGTGATCTCGAATATAACAAAACCTTGAACGATGGGGTTACTTGGATAGCAGCAAGCCAGCAACATTAATAACAAAAATAAAAAAAATCTGAATCAGCGAAAACTTAGAGGGGGTTATTGGTTTATGGATTTTAATGGATTTGGAAATCCAAACAAAATCTAGTGTTATTGGTTCTATGATTTTAAAATCCATATTAAAATCCGGTGTTATTGGTTTTATGATTTATAAATCCTAATTAAAATCACGTGTTATTCAATCCTACGGATTTACTTATGGATTTGATTTCACTTAGGATTTTAATGGATTTGAAAGGATTTCATGTCAAAAATACAAATGATCAAATCCGAGGGGAAACCTTCGGATTTACAAATATTTCTAAATCTTATAAGATTTAGAGGGGGTTATTGGTTTGTGTATTTTAATGGATTTTAAAATCCATTTGGATTTTAGAAATCTGAGATGAATCCATGGATTTTAAAATCCATAATAATAGATAATGTGGATTTCAAAATCAAATAAAATGGATTTACAAATCAACTAAATGGATTTCATTGACTAACCAATAAAGTAATATCAACATCTAACTCATTATTTTCATGTGATATATGTCTTTCTCGTTCTTCAAGGATTTCTTGTTCTCCCGTATTTTTTGAATCCATGTTTGTGTATACTTTTAACAAATAAAACTTAACCCATCAAAAACGAACACTAACATACTTATAAATCCACAAAGCAACTAAAATAATCAAACCAATAAATAAAACACCATCAAACAAAATAATAGAAAAATTGTGTCACGTATGTACTTTTCGTCTCTTCTTCATCATCTTGTGTATGTTTTTCTTGCTTTTTTGTTTTTATAGGCTTGTTCATTTTTTCTTGCTATTCACGTGATCAATTTCTCTGTGATTCTTCACAATAAGGATTTTAGTGAATATTAATGCGAAATCATATACTAATCATCGTAAATAATATATATAAAGATACAAAGGTGTATGTGTTAGTGTTCGTTTTTGATGGGTTAAGTTTTATTTGTTAAAAGTATACACAAACATGGATTCAAAAAATACGGGAGAACAAGAAATCCTTGAAGAACGAGAAAGACATATATCACATGAAAATAATAAGTTAGATGTTGATATTACTTTATTGGTTAGTCAATGAAATCCATTTAGTTGATTTGTAAATCCATTTTATTTGATTTTGAAATCCACATTATCTATTATTATGGATTTTAAATCCATGGATTCATCTCAGATTTCTAAAATCCAAATGGATTTTAAAATCCATTAAAATACACAAACCAATAACCCCCTCTTAGATATGTCACTAATATATTTGTCTTTAAAATCGGATTAGATTAATATTTTATAGTTATGTGAGAGGACTAGTAATGGAAACGAATCTTAGGCATCGATAAAACAATTAACTAAATAGCTGGTGATCTGATAATATAATAATTTGGTCATCTCTTAATTATACAATTCAGCCTTGATAGATGGGCGTCACATGTATAGCAACATCAATAAAAAAAAAAATTAAAGTAGCGAAACGAGATACAATTTCTTTAATGGATTATACAGCTCATGCATCAGTTTTTTTCTTTGGCCAAACAGCTCATGCATCTTATAAGCTGACAAATCATTACTGCAAATTGGAATAAATTAACATTTATGTGAGAAGAGGCTCAAGACTTGCTGTAAAAATCCAAAAATTAAGAAAAAAACTTTTCTTATAAAAAATTAAATTTAATATATAAATAAAAATAATTTAACTAAGAATAAAATATACTGCATAGTACTAATATTACATAATACCCAATAAAAATGAAGATACATATAATTATCAAAACATCTTATATTGTAAAACAAAAATAAATTTATGAAACATCCTGAGACTTGAAGGAGCATGTGAGAAGAGACTGAAGAGTCTTACCTCTTATGCCTCATAAAACAACTAAAATATTAAACGAAATAGCTGGATTTATAAGGGAGGTATGCAGTTTCCCATATCTCTTAAAAAAAAAAATATTACGTATATAGTAAAATATATATAAATTAATATTAATAATTATCATAAATTAATATTATTTTTGGTTCCAAGAAATAATAAAAGTATAAATAAATTTTGATAAAAGAATAATAGGTTTGTGAAATTTGTATGTAAAATAATAGTAAAGTTTAATAATTAAATTTTTATGCAAGTATTTTAAAAGCATTTAGTAGATATAATTCCACTGTTGTTTATTTTTTTTTATCTCTATTTGAATCGAAAAGTTGTAAAAAATTTAGACATGATAAATGTTCTATTCGCATAACTATTTTAGTTATGTTATAAACTCATTTAGTGGATGCCCATTAGAGGCACATGTTCTAGAATATCATAAACCCTAGTTCTTCTCCAAGTATCGTACCCTATATATATCTTGTACTTATCATGGAATAATACACAATACAATTCTCTCTATTCTCTTCTCTTATTCACAACACGTTATCAGCACGATAACCTAACCACTGAGTAAAACCCTAGCCACTAAAGTAAAACCCTAGTCACTTGAGTAAAACCCTAACTTTCTCCAACATCTCGTACTTTGTTTCGGTTCCACTTTATTTTTCATTAAGGTAAGTGAATCTCTCTCACTTTAGCATACGGCACATCTAATATTATTTGCTAAAACATAAGGTTAACGTCATACTTCCTATATAGTATCACGTTAGTTTTATAATTGCTTTGATACAATAACTGAATTACTTTTATCTTATTATGCTACTTATTTAATTTATTTTATACATAAATATTGACTTTGTTATTCATAGCATACACATGTATGTCTATCGATGGAGAATTTCTCACAAGTCATATTTATGAGTTGATTTCGTAATTCAATAGCATATTCATGTTGGGTCATGAATCATATATGCTTATTGATCGAATATCACAATTTTATGTTTTTATTTAATCTATTTTTAAGTTTGATTTTGTGATTTGATAACATACACATGTTGATTCATGAATACTATGTCTATCGATGAGTAATTCTCACAAATCATACTTATGTATATTATTTATTTTATTAATACGTTTTTGGTTCTTAAAATCACATATTTTATTATAAAATTAATCGATCATGATTAACGCTTCTCTACTATTGATCAAAAATATTTTATAATTATTCAAAAATCCATGTAAGTAATTTACCTCATAAGTAATAGCCTAGCTCAGCATATAACTGATTCATCATTAATTTAATCTTAACATGACATGAAAAATTCATGCATAATTGCTTTCAATCGATTAAATCTATTATTAAATATTTGTAGTTCTTTTATTATACTTATAAGAACAAGCAATCAATTGGCTAAACATATCTTAATGTTTTCGTCATAATCAGTTATGCTTTTATTGGTTTCTTATCACGACATGTGTTGGATATTTTATGAAATTCACCAAGTCAATGTTATTTGATTTCCTTATGGATTTGCGAATCATTAGTAGAAATTGATAAGTTGCTTTGATTCGTTGGCTTGGTTATTTGGAACTCAACGATTTGGTATTCCCCTAATTCATTCATAATAAGGTATATTAAATACTTCGATGATTTGATTATGATGTTAATAAAAACATTATAGTGTTTAATGATTGGTAAAAAATTTGGGGTTTTACTATAAAATTCATAAATCATCCAGTTGAGTTGATTATGGTTCATTTCCTGAAGTGAATGTGACATATTATATAAGAAAAGAAAGATTACTATAAGCCAAAGAAGTAGCTATAGAAATTGTCTTGAATGGACAAAATAGAAAGTCAAAGTTTTTTTCAGAAAAAAAAAAAACTAAAAATCTCACCGGAAGTGAGAAAAGAAAGATAGTAAGAATTTTTTTTTTTTTTTCCTCATATGATAATGAAAGAATCTAGTGCTCTAGAAGAGTACATACATTATTATCTATGGGAATGCAACTTGAAATCATTGATGCATTTATACTCCCAAGTCTAAAAGTTAGCCGAATGATAAAATATATGATCAAAGTTGGGTATATTATTGATTCTAGTGTGAAATTCAATTTGAGATGGATGAACTTGGACTTCATCATCTCGAGGGAGATAACTTAGGAATTTCATGTCAAAAAATAAGTGACATATCATGAAGATTATGTTCACTACTTAGCCGTAAAAGATCCACAAGAATGTTCTCAAAGGAAACGTGTGATCACCAGAATGTGATATTGCATAAAACTAGCTATGTGATTGGTTAAATCTAGCTATATCCAAGATTACAAGACTAAAAGTCTGTGAGTGAATATAATTTAGCTATGTTTAGAATTACTTGCAAACTGATATTATATTGAGAGAATATCTATAATGCGGAATTGGTAAAGCAGACATAATAAAATTTTCATGCAAGTAATGTTGTCCTATAGACACAAAGTCATGAACAAGAATTTAAAAAATATTATGGATTCTTCTTGAGGATGAAAATATATATATGAGTTACTGATAAGAAATCATACTCATATTTGACTAGTTTTGATATATTCCCTGAAGTGAATATAATATCTTACATATATATATATATATATATATATATAAAAGGATTACACAAATAAAGTCCCCGAGAATGTACCTACGAAACTGATAGCATCAGTCACCATTTTCTGACGAAACCCACCAATGGCTTTGGATTTTCCAGGTACTCGATTTCTACGCTTTACCTCATATTATACCTTTATAATTTTATATACTAGATTATGTCATGATTATGTTAATTGCTTTATCGGCACATGGTTCACCATCAAATCCATGTTTGATAGATTAAAGAAAGCAATTTTAATTATCGTATCCCTTGAAGGGGGTAATTAATTAGCAACGAAACGTAAACCAGAAGTTTACTAGCTAAGAATGAAAAGTAAACCAGAAGTTTACTAGCTAAGAATGAAAGTAAACCAGAAGTTTACCAAAAATTTATATGATTGGCTTAACCAGATTGGTCATCCTGGTTTGATAATGATGCGAAAACATAATTGAGAATTATGTGGACATTAAGTGAAGAACCAGAACATTCTTCCTAATGATTTATCATAGGTTATTTACTCAGAAAGCAATATGATAATATGGGTTTCATCCGTCAAAGATGATTTGGACTCTATCAATTTTCTGAAATATATACAAATATATACAAGGAGATGATTATGGGCTGATCACCCACTTTGTGACATTTCTATGCATCGATTCAATGGACGCATTGACTCGATTGTTGCATCCTAGAAGGTCATGTTTATCCTTGTTATAAACCAGCAACCGGGAGTTTGCGAGGTTACTTTCTTATAAGTTCCAAAATTTATGTTTGAAGCCTAATTATTATATATGTCCATTGGGATATGTGTTGAACATCCGGAAGCTCATGTTCATATACAAAATTTTAGTAGCATTGATTCGCATCAAGCCAATGAATAACTAATTGTTCTCCCCATCATTATTGGTTTAGGGTTAGAAACCAAATAGTTTCCATCTGAATGATCTTTGAATGAAAGATCTATGAATGTGAAAAGTGCTCCACCACAGCGCTTGATGATGGAACCTCAAAAGAGGATAAGAATATATGTTGGATATGAAAGATAATTAAGAGTCATCCCAGAAGGATTTATATAAGGCTCAATTTATATACTTTCATTTTAATGAGTCAACTTTTCCAACATTAGGGGGAAAAATTAAACAGCTGGAGAAAGATATAAGTATGTATGAATTATCATTGATCCTCGGACCAAAAGAATTTATATGAGAAGTCCAAAAAGATAATTCATAAGAAGAACTTAGCGTATTATAATTTCCATACGCATTTACTAACCCAAAATAGAGTGATGAAGTCACCTACCCCAGCTGTATATGCTCCAATTAAAATTGATGTCCCAGAAGGACTATATCAAACTGCTAGTGAGTCTAAAGATCGCATGAAGCGTGATAGACCTATTTGGTTCCAAATATAATTATCCTCGAAAAAGAAAAGGAGCAAGAATTGAGAATGACCAAATCGAGGAAAGATTTTTTTTGAAAAATCTCCAGAAGAGATTGGATGATCTCTAGAAGAGACATAAACATGACAAATGAAAAATTCAAGTATTTGAAAATGAAGAGTTATAGCTAGCTATGTCATGTATGGAATAAGATGGAACCATAAAGCAAATCGACGTTGTAATATTTTTGCATGCAATGAGCAGTTGATATTATTGATAAAAAGAGAGGATCATGAAAGAAAGTCTATTGAAAAGTGTACAAGTATTGCTATCTCGTTTCCAACTTTATCATCAATCAGGAATTGTAACCGTATTTTTTTCTTATACTGTAAACTGTTTTTCTTTTAACAATGGTGTAATGGATGGGGACTTTGGCCATCATAAAAAATGTGAAGAGGATCAAAACTAAAACTTGTTGGCATTTTCAGAAGGGAATATGGATTAAATCAAGAGTATTATGCAAATCTTAAAGGATTTCGGGCTGCATTATGGTGTTTTCCTGAACATTCAAAAAACAAGCTTCTATTCAACTGGCTTTTCGAAGAAAAGTGGAACCAATCAAAGAAAATGATACGGTTAATGGGTTTAGCAGTTTTAAGAGTTTTAAGTTATTCCTTTTAAGTTATGATTAAAGTTTTGGTGTTTTTCCTTTTCATTAGATTTAAGATATGTATCCTTTTTGAGTTTTATGTTTAGGATGCTTTGTACTTAAGCCTCTATATAAGAGTCTCTTATGCTTAATAAGAAACCAACTTCCAACAATTAACCAAATTCTCAAAGAGAGACTTGGGTTAAGAGGAAAATTGCTTTAATCTATTTTCTTTCACGTTCTAGCTAAATCTCTTCCCTCTTTCTCACGTTAACAACGACTCCGGTTACTAGATCCAAGTATAAAGCTGTACCTCGTGTTAAAGAAGTTATTAGATTCAAGACGAGAGCTAAGGCTCATATCAATTTGGTATCGGACTCTCGCGATTCGATAGGGGACAACAATGCTGTTTTGACACAACTTGCTGCTTCAATGGAGAAGATTACCACCATAGGAGATGGGGTCACAAAACTTACGGAGACGGTCGCAGAACATGGAGCTGCTCTTGAAAAACTCACTTCAACACATGGGAAGGAACGCACAAACACAAAAGATAAATCTGCAAAGATTCTTCCCGAAGAACATGGACCATCTATCAAACTATCGATTGATGAGCTTTCTGAAGGATTGTTGTTGAGTGGAATCAAGGAAAACAAGGGTTTGACATCGCAAACAGCCGGTGCAGGTACGAGTCTTACTCCATCCAAATTCGGCACAAACATATATGCGGGTGATGGCAGCATGATGAGAGAAAAGCAAAAACTTGCTTTCTATGGTGAACCATGGCCGACACGAACCGTTAGCAGAGAGCGTGGTCATCGTAGAGCAGATGGAGGAGGGTATTGACAAGTGAGGCCAATTGGTGCATCACCTAATGAGACACAACCTAATTATGCTCATGGTTATTTTAGACCTTATGACTAGATGGTTTCAAAAGACGATTATGAAATCCATGCTGGAGAAGGCCATGAATCAAATCGATATGTGGTGAAGATGGAATTTCCACCATACGATGGTACGACAAATGCAGTTGAATGGCTACAAAAGTGTGATGATTACTTTATGGATCAAAGAGTGTTTAATGATGATGCTAAAGTACGACAAGCAACATTCGTTTTAACTGGTCCAGCATATCATTGGAATCACTACATTCGGCGTTTAGTTACTCACAAACTAGGATGAGAGGAATTTTTAAAAAAATCTGCAAATGCCGCTTTGGGAAAGCAGATGCTGTGAACCTTGTGGGAGAGTTGTCTAATTTAAGGCATACGGGTACAGTAGATGAATATTGCAATCAATTTGAGGAGTGTTTGGGCCGATAAACAAGGCTCACTAAAGATCAACAACTATGGCAATTTTGCGCCGGACTAACTGATAGTTTGCGAAAAGAAGTTGAGTATCTCCGACCGCAAACGATATTTGAAGCAATGGAATATGCCCGAGATAATGAATACAAGATCGATGGCGATAGGCGAGCACAAAACCTTTGGAGGGCATCTTGCCCTTTTCGTTAGGCTAAAAATGGCAGGGAACAACGTGGTACAAGGCATGAATGACGAGGAAAGTCAGCTGCATCAACAAGCCGAAGCAAAAGAAGCATGACACAAACAGTTCTGGAAGAAGTTAACTAGAGCAGAAATGGTGGAACGCCGAGCTAAAGGTCTCTGTTTTAACTGTGATGAGCTCTTCACGCCAACGCATGTATGCAAACCAGTCCTTTTCTACATCATGCCAGTCATGGACGAAGTTGATCGACAGTGAAGCGACCCGATCCGTTTTTTTTTTTTAACATACAAACCTTGGTCTCGGACTAGCATTCCCATAAATGCTATCCTCAACAACCAAGCAAAACAACACAGATTACACTACAGTGGATAACAATAAACCAAATAACTCATTCCATTAAAAATCGGTTCAACAACCAAATCACAATATCCATTCCACTATCCAGCAACCTAACAGCGGTTATAAAACAACAATGGAAAAGCAACACAAAACACGAAACTCGAAACTCGAGACCCTAGATCATCTCCCTCTTCGTAGCCATGATTCCACGATCACAATTTGCCTTTACCTGCATCACATGGGAAAAAGAGATGCGTGAGTATTATCATAAATACTCAGTGAGACGGTCATCCCATCTACGACTGCGCACTCAGGCACGATGGACCGCTCAGGCAAACATACAACAAACAATACACAAACACAAAGACAAAGGCTCAACCACAGCCAACCAGACAGGCTGTCGATCGACACTACCATTAGGTGTCGATCGACACCTTCTATACATGCCTGTCGATCGACACATCGTCTAGGTGTCGATCGACACCAACAGAACAAGCCTGTCGATCGACACAACCTCTAGGTGTCGATCGACAGCTTCCGTACATCCCTGTCGATTGACACAACCTCTAGGTGTCGATTGACAGCCTCCGTGCTGGTCTGCCGATCGATAGGCCTGCGCAGAATCCTTGGAATTCGATCATAATCCTCTCAGATCGATTTCTCCTCTGCGTCAACACGAAACCTGCACGAAAACAACAATCCACACACAACAAACAACAATACACAGCCACAAATAACACATCAAGATCAATCAATTCGTTCCAAACCTATCACCAAACAACCCTAACGAATTCACCGGCCCAGAAGCCACGGTCACGCACTTACCTTAGTCTATTAGTTGCCTCAGACCTCAACCTTTGGCAACTCTCCTCCTTTGCCTGATGAACAAGGCAAACCAAACCAGTCGGTTAAACCAACCAACCAAACGTATCCGGTTAACTAAACCAAATCAAACCAATCCGGTTAACTAAACTAAACCAAAACAAACCAAACCAGTTAAATAAACCAACCTAAACCAATCTGGTTAAATAAACCAAACCAATTGGAGTTTCTACTAAACCGGATTAGGGTTTTCTAAAAACAGAAACGACACGCTGACTTCGAAAGCACACTGAAAACGGAGATTACCTCAGAATCATGATCGGAAATCTGATCTGGAATCGTGAGACCGGGACCTTTCCAACGATATGCAGATCGTTTCCTAACTCCTTCTGATTCGACGGGAAAACACCCACGAAGTGGACTAATTGCAGATCCAATTCCGCACAAACCTCTCTCGGGAAAACAACAATAAATCTCAGAATACTCATACAAAAGACAATCCGATTTCGCCTAAAGCTAGATATAAGAGTGGAGAACTTACCCTAAAAGTTTCATTCCAATCCAAATAGATTAGACCGTCCGATCCTCTGTTCTTCTAAAACGCGTCAGAACTGTCTTCATCTCATTCTTTTCTACAAACATCAAAACGAATCCTCTTCTCTTCTCTTCCAATTTTTCAGCCTCTATCACATTTTTCTGCACAAAAGGGAGGCTGATCTCTCTTATAAACGAGCCCTAGGGTTCCCTTAACCCAAACCAGCCAAACCAAACAACTAAAATTAAACCATTCGGTCCAATTTAATTCTCTTTTCTAAATTTTGGTTCATGGGCGTTACAGACAGGACGAACCGCTGGATGTGACGTAAAGAAGATGCAAAAGGTGCTTGAGGACAAGCTCCAAGTTGAAGAGGGGAGTAATGATACGGTTAATGGGTTTAGCAGTTTTAAGAGTTTTAAGTTATTCCTTTTAAGTTATGATTAAAGTTTTGGTGTTTTTCCTTTTCATTAGATTTAAGATACGTATCCTTTTTGAGTTTTAGGTTTATGATGCTTTGTACCTAAGTCTCTATATAAGAGTCTCTTATGTTTAATAAGAAACCAACTTCTAACAATTAACCTAATTCTCAAAGAGAGACTTGGGTTAAGAGAAAGCTTGCTTTAATCTCTTCTCTTTCACGTTCTAGCTAAATCTCTTCTCTCTTTCTCACGTTAACAACGGCTCCGGTTACTAGATCCAAGTCAAAAGCTTTAGCTCGTGTTAAAGAAGTTATAGAAGTTACTAGATTCAAGACGAGAGCTAAGGCTCATATCAGAAAAATTGGGTTTGTCTCGTGGTAATTGGTAAACTACATGTCAAATAATTAGGAGTTCCATTGTGTACCCAAAAACTCACGCTGTTGGATTGTGCTCCACTAATACAAGCAATAAAATCAAAATTTAATTCTCAGGCATCTTAGGCGTTTTCCTTTGCTGGCAGAATTCAGCTCCTAAATATTGTGATCAATGACCTAACAACTTTCTAGTCAAGCTCGTTTAACAACCTGAAGAAGCATTGAAGTCCCAACACATCCATCCAAAAGAAGGAATGGGAGAGAAAGTAGTTATGTGTCAAATAGAAATCGAATGAAGAAGCGGGTTCAATCTGCCAGCTAGTGTGGCAGGTGGCATCTCGAGTCTTGCATCGCGTAAATGGGTGCTTGGTGCAGAGTAGCATTCAGGAAAAAGGAACAAGAGTTGACAATGTGAAAAAGGCAAAAGGAGGGAAGTGGTGCTGGTGACTCCGATAGCAAGCATGAGATTAAAGTAAAGGAGGGAAGTGGTGCTGATGACATGTGCTACACTCTTTGGTCTGTTGGTCCGTAGCAAGCATGAGATTAAAGTAAAGGAGGGAAGTGGTGCTGATGACATGTGCTACAGTCTTTGGTCTGTTGGTCCGTAGCAAACATGAGATTAAAGTAAAGAGAGAAAGTGCTAATATAAAGGAAAGGAAAATAGATCAGTTCTCCATAAAATTATTGGGTAGAGCTCTTTAGGGTTTATGGGTATTATGAGTTGTTTTTGAAGATCAAGAGATCATTTTTGTTCGAGTGTGTTACCACAAAATCTGGGTAAACTAGAAAGTGTCTCTGGTTATGAATCACTTAGTGTAAGCTCATACGATTATAAGTAGTTATGAAGAGTCTGTTGACTGTAATCAAAGTGTTAAAAAGTATGAATCAATAAAATTGTATTCGTATGATTGCACAAGTTTCTTATCTCAACTTGTTTCTGTTTTACATTGTACCTCTGTGGCTGTATCATTTTCACAACCAAAGGCTTATACTAATGAAATCAAATATTTGTGTGGAAAATTCATGTGGAAAGAAAATTTTGATGAGAAATTTTCAACAAGAGTTTCATGAGAAATGGTTACAAAGAGTAAGCCATAGGGAAGTCCTGAAATCAAGGATTCCTCAGTTTGGGATTCAGCTTCTATTTTAAAAATCATTTGGCTCCTTTGCTTTAGTGAAACGTCCATTTGGTCTACAAGGTTTATTAAGGACATAAAAGGATGTGTAGACCATTTTTGGGTGATTAACACAAAGCAAAAACATTGATTAACAAATTACTCTTACAGAGAGAATTACGGAGAGAACTGATAAACACATGGATAAGAATGGAAATCAAGAATGGAGAAAGGTGCTACTACTAGACATTAAATTGGTCACCTTTTGGGAAATAACTGCTTACCTTAGTGGTGAATAGTGAATCCGGATCGCGTAAGCTATTTGGATCTAATTCAAACTTTACGAGGTTGGGTTTCCTAAATAAAAACAACTCATAATTGAGTACGATGACAAGAATAAACTGAGAGAAATCTTTTTACTGATAAAGGATTGCAGATCTCTTGAAAACAAAAGTTGGTTAATTTATATTTACAATGAATCCGGTCGAATAAATCCTAAAAAAATATCAAATTTTTTTAAGATTTACAAAATATTTTATTTTCGAGTTAATCGTTTCTTTTTTTCTTAGAACTTGATAGGTCCATTGGACGTTGTGCTCTTGGGCCGAGCTTGTCCTTTGGGCCAAACTCGTTGATGGGCCAATCGATCTTGAGATCCTTCAAATGAAGTTTCGGGATGATGTTGGATCTTGTTCCGATAATGATGAAGACTACGAAACCCGATACTTCAGTAATAAATGAAGCTTCGGGTTGATGTTGGATCTTGGTCGATATATATAAATGCATAATGGGAATTTTGTTCGACGTCAATTTTAATGAAAAACAATAAAATTGCAAAGCTGGTTTTGAAGCGAGCACTCTAAAACAAAACATTGATTTTCAGTGTTAATGATTTGTTGGATTTCAAAGTTTCAGAAAACTGTGCAATGCTGTGCCAAAATTTTATGAAACCTGAGGCGAATAATAAAAGGGGACCTTTTTAATAAAAAAAGTTGTAATTATTTCGTCGGATCGATGATAAAAACATATTTAAAATTGGTTCATAGACTCATGGTAAAAAGTTAGTTCATTTTTAAATACGAAGTAAGATACAAAAGAAAGAGAATGAAATACCTATAAGAGACTCATATCATAATTGTTTCTATTTAGTTGATTCATTTTTGTTAACACTAATTTTAATAACATAACAAAATTATCTTAAAATGACAATATTAAATTAACAAAAAATTCTCAAAAGTTATCTCAATGAAAATACTATGAATGGAGAGGCTTTTAGGTTTATTAATAAATTAAAAAAAAAAAAAATAGAACAAATAATCAAACTAGAAAAATACTTCCTAAGGAAGGTGACCATGTAAATGCTTCATGACCAATACACTAAAACTGATTATTGGTAAAAATGGAGCTTAAAAATTTATATATTATCCGGGGTCCTGAAGCAAATGTCTCATTCCTAAACTTATAGGCACGAGCTTGAAACTGTGGTTTTGCTATGATGTTAAGACCGGCCCTGAGCCAAAATAGACTAAGCATATAATTCGGGTCGTCTAAAAATTAGGGCCGTTTCTGTATTCAAAATGGTGTACTTCTATAAAATATGCAAAAGATCTTTTTTTTCTTTTCTTGAACTATATGATTAATTATTTTAATTAAACAGGTCACATGCATGTGACTAGAGACAGGACCGGCTCAAAGTTTTTGTGGGCCCCAAGGAAAATTTTTTTTGGCCCCTTAAATTTAGTTTTTTAAGATTTTTTGCTATCTAAATTTTTTTTTAATATATATTTTCGTAAAAAACGAAAAATATATTTTAGAAAAAAAATTATAAGCCTTTTATTTATTTTTTATTTAAAATTTTTGCTAATTTATATATTTTTTTTTTTTAAATCAAAAAATATGGGCCCCTAAATATGAGGGGAGGAAGTGGAGCCCAGGGGCAGTGCATCACTTGACCTCCCCTCTAAGCCGGCACTGACTAGAGAGGAAAATATTTGTTGCTGAAGAGTCGAGCAAGAACTTTGTCTTCAAGAACTGCTAAACTCTCAGGAGAATTATGCAAATAGGTGTCTTGTATTGAGCTTTAGAAGCACTTTGGAAGATGAAATATTATGAGAGACACTACAAGAAAACAGATAATTTGTGACTCCCAAAATCGACTCCCTTGAATTTGTGACTACTATATGACGTTATGCAATCATACTTTGGACAGGAAGTTGTGACTACTTATATAGTCGTATAATTGCAACGTAATGTCACTTATTTGGGACCTATTTGCAACTGTAATGAAAACTACAGAGATCCAACTGTTTTTCATCACCAATAGACAAGAGCACTTCAAACAAGTATTTAAACACTAGCAAAAGTACCCAAAGACAATTTGTACAATGCAAAGAACCAAATACAATTTGGCCAAAATAAGAGTACCAAACACATTCAATTGTTCAAGGTTAAAGGGAAATACAATGTTATTGGGTCTAGTGTTGGGTGGGTGGTGAGCCTTGCGAGGTGCCTTGTGTGAGGGCTAATGTAACGGCTGGGGCAGCTCACAGCCGAGCATTCTCCAATTCTTGTTCCGATATTGTATGCTTGGCTTCTTAAAGTTGCTCTTGGATCTGTGTAAGCAGACAAAATGTGTAATTATATTCACCAATAGAAATCAAAATCGTAACTAAACAGACAAAATCAAAATGCAAACTAAAACTATCACTAGTAAATGAAACTTACCATCTATTAAAACATATGATCAAAATTAAAACGTTCTTTCTATTGGCCATAGAATCACACATAATCCAGCATTCATATACATTTTCAAAGTCAAGTTCCTAACCACTTGTAAGTTCTTAATAGAAAAACAAAAATCTGTAATAAGATTTTGTATACCTTCTTTGAGTTGCTAGTATTTGAGATACCAAATCTCTCTCTCATTCCTTTTTTTCCTATGAACAAAGAAACAAAGCAAAAACTAGTTTCAAAACCATTATCTAAATCAGAGACTGAGACAAACATTGAGACTTATTCCAAATAGTTTGAGTTCATCTAAAGACTTGAGGAACCTCTCCAATACAGACGCAACACATCAAACGATTCTCTAGCTTGGTCCACAAAACTAGTCCGCTTCAATTGTTCTTCCTGTTTCGTCAGAATAAACAATTACTCTGAGTTTACTCTGATCAAGAAAAGAACACTACACAATGAAAAGAAGGAAGCAAGCTTACTCTGAGTTCTAAAGGTGTCTTCCTCTTAGCTTTGGACACTCCATTCATCTGAAGATAACTACCAAAAGCACCAGGAGCAACAACTTTCCCCATTTCCAAATCGCTTTTGAATCCTTCAAATTACCTACTTAAAAAATTAAATCAGCAAATCTGAGGCAAAATCTGATATTTCTTCGACCCAGTAAAGGGTTAAACTTAATCCTCAAAACCCTAAATAAAGAACACGAACTTATTACTGTACAAGCGAAGATTTCGAATCAGAGATAAGATTTAGAAACAAACTCACTAGGGCTCGATTGGTTTTATATAGCTTAAAGATGTAGAGCCATCGTCACTCACTTGTCAACATCCAATGAAACTGAAATGTTTCAAAAGAATCTAAAACCCTTGCTTCTTCATGTCACTCTGTCATAGATAACCTACAACACAAAGCAAACTTTTATCCCTTCATATAGGAACAACACCAACTGAGCAAGCCAATATTTTCCTAACCCCTAAGGACGCTAATTAGAAGAAATCTTTAAATGATGTCAATCCCAATCTGCTTTACACATACAATGAATAAAATAAATCTAAAATAAGGAACGAATAAGCTAGAAAATGGTCTTTGGAGCAGTACGTAACTTTAATTGACACAAAGCTTAAACCATGCTCCATTACCTGTTTGGTATGTTCTGCTCTGCCAAGTATCCTCCTTCCTCTTTTGCTATTTGAAAATTTACATCATATATTATATCCTTGATAGCTTGTGAATCAGCTCCATAACCATCCTGAAAAACTATGACATATGCTAAAATGAAACATATGTGCAAGCCATTGTCTCTTAATAAAACATCAATTATACGAATAGAATAGAAAACAGCCGTATTTCCTGGTTCAACTTAATCATTTGGCTTATACACTATGACAAAGAGAATAAGCAATTACCAAACACTATCTAAGTCTATGTCAAGAAGTTGAACCCGTTTAGAAAAAATTAAATTACGTGAGTAATACTTCCTTGTTCATTGTTCCTTCAAAGCCATTCACAAAGAATCCATAATATCATAAAGAGAAAGCCATATTTCTCTAGTTACAGAGACTACGAAGACTGAATCGCATACAAGCAACGCATAAACCCTAAATTTCACAAAGGAAAAAACAAACTAAAAAGTATGAAGATCCTTTTACCTTCACGAGATCTTTCAGAGGTGAAGTCGCAGATCAGAGAGAGAAGCTTATTGATTCCCACCATGGATTCTTCTTCGTCTGTATCTAGAGCTCCACTGTAAACGACATTTTCCCCTTGTGAAAACCTTCGCGTCTCTGCGAAATAATCAACAATTTTACCTTGAGAACATATCAAATTAGACATCTGGTCTCATTTCGGAGCAAAATCTGAAACCCTACGGAGCAAAAATCACACCTCCGCCTCGTCTAGCTTTCCAGCCATTAATCGATTTGGTGGTAGGTTTCAAGAACTGAAGAGTAGAAGAAACTAGAGAAGTGAAGAGTATAAGAATCAAAACTGAGAGAGAGAGATTCAAAAGTTTTTTTGTGGAGAAGAACCTGAATTTGATTCGGTGATGGAATTTGAGAGAGAGCGAGAGAGAAAGAGTTGAAGAGATTACAAAACTGAATGAAATCGACAAGATGATGAGGTTAATATTCAGAAGAGACATGGAGGTTCGGTGGAATCGATGAGGGTTGAGACTTGATAGTGGCTTAGGGTTTGACAATGAGATTTGGGAATTAGATCTCGTGTACTTGTTATCACTTATCAAAATATAGTCCCAAATTAGATTTAGGAGGAATAAATCCGTGCCCAAACCCCAAAATATTTTAAATAACCACATTTTTCAATTTTTTTAAACCCAAAAATTTGGTGAAATGAAAATATATGTTTGGTCACAAAATCGTAGCAAATTTGTAACTATTTTGTGACACTATGTTAAGGAGTCACAAATCATTACCCTATACCCTAAATATTTGAAACACAAAATTGATAAAAATGTTTAATCAATCATTCTTTTTACATTTCTTAATTGCTTTCATTAGTATATTGTGCTAAAGAATACTAATTAAGATAACTACAAACAAAATTTAAACTTAACAAAACATTAAATTGAGAATACATGTAATATATCTTAAAACATGCTATAGACATAACAAAGAGGAGTTCATTAAATCTAAAGTTATTTTTTCTAATATTATATATGATGTTAAGTATAACTAACATTTAAAACTTATATAAATATTTATGACCACTCTTTTAACAATGATCTTAAGTTGTTTTCTTCAAATCATATGAATGTGTAGCTAAAAAGAGGTAAATCAGTCACACTTTTGTGACTACTTTGCCACTCATTTACCACACCAGAAAACAGTAACAAAAGCGTCACAAATGTGTGACTACTTTGCCACGCTCTTTAGTGACTATAAACGTTGTCACAACAGAGTCACAAATTAGCGACAGAAAAAAGGTTAGTCACAAAAACGTCACTAATTTACGACTATTTTGCGACACTATGCTGTAGTCGTAAATAAGTGACGTTTTTGGGACGAACCTTTCTTATGTCGCTAATTTGTAGCAAATACGTCACAAAAGAGTCGCAAATTTTGTGACTGAAAAATCAGTCACAAAAAGTAGTCACTAATTATCTGTTTTCTTGTAGTGAGAGTGGAACGTTACAGTTGAACTTAGATGATGAAATATCTGAGTCGTTTTCAAAAACTCAAACATGCAGTCTACTATATTTAATCTATAAGATGGTGTAGAGTGTAGGTATAGCCGGCTTCTGAGTTCTAATGAGCAGCAAGGTAAAAACAAAAAAAACAAGCCAATTTATTTTTAAAATAAACATTTTAAACAAAACAAAAATAAAAATCTTGCTATCTAATCAAATAGGAGGAGATTTGTCGCTGAAGAATCGAGCAAGAACTGTGTCTTCAAGAATTGCTAAGACTTCAGGAGAGTTTATGCATAAAGGTGTCTTGTATTGAGATGGAGAAGCCCCTTTGGAGATGAAATAATCCATGACAGACTCGAACGTTCCTTGTTGCACCACTCTTATCTCTAGAGCTCTAATAGATCCATCTTTTCTCCTATTCTTTCGATACATAACATCAAATGATTCCTCCATTACACAACAACATTCCACCATTACTTTCTTATCAAGTGTAACAATGTCATCAATATTTTTTCCTTTGAGTTCCCAATAGAAAACGTAGTGACCTGGAAGACTGGAGATATCAGCATAACTTGTGAATCCCATCAATATTAGATCAACAGATCTAAGTACAAGTGTCGCATGACCCAACGCCTTTAAAATGTCTTCTTCGGTTGTCGCATCCATGCTAATGCTTAGAACCATATTTTTCCTGCGTACGAACCTAAATTGAGGTGCACTGTTGTAGAATCCAGACACTTGTAGAATATCTCCCATTTTATACCTGTGTAACCCTATTAACAACATTAATGGAAAAGAATCAATACTTTATTATTTGAAAGAGGGGGGGTGGGGATATACTGTATGGTTACCATATATATAACTTACCATAATAATTTGTGACCAAAGGCTCATAGTAGCACCCTAACTTGACGTTTACAAGATCAACAATTTCACCTTTGTTTCCTTCATCAGCAGATAGGAACTCAAAGTAGGAAAAGTTGGGCAGAAAAGTGTATGACACATCTTGTGGTTTGCATAAGGGATTCATATTTATCCCAAACAGCGTTTCAGAAGCTGAGTAAATCGGCGAGATTAGTGGCACTTCGTTGGCGTAATATTCTAATATTGGAATATATTGAACGTTTTGTCCTGTAACAACGGTTCGAATGAATTTTGCTTTAGGCCAAAGACGTGTGATTATACCTTCCCAAGATTTTTCGCGACATTCCACTTCGATAAAATCCGCTAATTCGGAATTAGGTCCTCCGAGGATGTTGGTAACAGCATCTCTACAAATTAGATCGGTGATCCAATCACTAACATGGCCAGTTCGAATATTACTACACATTTCTTTCCAGTGATTCTCAAGAAATGTGATTGCTCCGACCAAAATAGAACCAAAGGTAGCAGTGACACTCACAACTTGGTCTCTTTGAACAAGACCGCAAAGAAGATGGCAGTACAAAGCCTGCTTGTTGTCTGGACACAACGTCACTTCATCAGGGCTTGTAAAACAATTGGATGGCCGGTTCTTGAAATAATCACTCAATAAGTAGCTCGTAATTCCGGAAGCAACATACAAACCAGAGGGAGTTGTAGATTGCCCTCTAGCGAAATAAAATGTTAGCGCCTTTCCATTTTTGACACCCTCGATGTGCCTACATACCACAATCAAAGGGATGAATTTTAGTGTTCAAAGTTACAAATACACTACTTAACAAGAAAAATAAATAAAATTGAATTAGTTACATATTTTATGATGAAGAATTACTTTGATATGATGGATGAGCGTAGCGAATAGATAATTTCAGTGTCCTCAAAGAACTTGTTGTTAACAGGGAAGATCTTTTGTTTTCCTCCAGATGTTCCAGAGCTACACACACACAAACACTGTCACTTTCTAGAATTCGATATATTAATCATATTATAAATTTTCTAGAATTTGACATCAATGCATACCTTCGGATAAATCCGGTTATGGGTTTGCCAGAAATGACATTTGAAGGCTCACCATTTGCGACACGTTCGATATAAGGCCTAACATCATCGTAACTCACGACCGGCACATTCTTCTTGAATAGCTCTTTATCAGAGCTTTCATGGAGAAAACGTTGGAGATATTCTGTGTTGGCGTTGAGTGTGAGTATCTCCTTCAATACATAATCCTGTATTTGCTTCGCATTTGATGTTAACTCCTCTAAATCGTTAGGATTGAATCTTTGCTTCATATTTGGTGATCTCTAATATAACTCAACCTTGATAGATGGGGTTACTTGTATAGCAAAATTAATAATAATTAAAAAAATCCGAAGTTGCGAGAACGAGAAATTTTCTTTAATGGACTATACAGCTCACATATGTCATTAATCTGTATCTCTAAAAATCGGACTAGATTAATATTTGTGTGGTAAGAGTCATAAGCCTAGTAAGGGAATCGAATCTTAAGCATCTATAAAACAATTAACTAAAATAGCTGGTGATCTGATCTCTAATATAATAATTTGATTCTCGAATACAATTCAACCTTGACAGTTGGGGGTTACATGCATTGCAACATTAATAAAAATAAAATTTGAAGTACCGAAAACGAGATACAATCTCTTTAATGGATTATACACCTTAGGCCTGGGTATTCGGGTATTCGGATCGGATCCAGGTTCGGGTCCTAACGAGTACATGTTCTATCGGGTATATTAAAAACATACTTATACAGGTTCCTGTAAAACACAGGTTCGGGTCCAGGTTCCAATTTATTAAACCTTTTAAATATCTAAGTTTTACAAGTTCCTTCTAAATATAGGTTCGAGTCTAGGTTTTGTGATGTATTTATACTCAAATCTAAACAAAAACCTGTAACTTGAACCTGTAAAATGCATTTGAAACACAAACAAACCAACAAGACAACAATCATATCGTATGAACTAATTTAATAATACAATTATCAATCAAAGTTTGTCAATGTATAAAACTATATCAATGTAACCAAAGCAATTAGACAAACGAATAAGAGTCCATGACGAATCACGAATCGAAACAGATCATTTAGATAGACGAACAATGGAACAAGAATCAATGACGAATCACGAATCAATCGAAGCAAGATTAGAACGAGAATGATGATAACTGTAGATCAAACTCAAGATGCCTATGATAAAAGAGACGAGTGTGGTCGAGCTCGAGAAGGATTTGCAAAAATCGAGCTTGAAATTTTAGGGATTACATTCCTTTGAGGAATCGATGTTTTGGTGTTGGTATTGGAAAGCCGAACCCGTAACAACAAATAAAAGTAAAACATTTAACTCACTTGTAAAGGTTCTTTTTATCAGTATTATGACAATATTATAGAAAACAATATCAATAAAATCTGTTTTATCATAATCTTCGGTAGATTTGACCTACTAGGCTGAGGCATACATGTTCAAGTTTGGGTACAGGTTCGGGTACATGTTCAAGTTCGGGTACTAAAAACATACCCATACAGGTTCCTCTAAAATTTCGGGTCGGGTCCAGGTTCGGGTCGGGTCCAGGTTCGGGTCTTACAGGTTCGGGTACGCAGGTTCAGGTTATTTTGCCCAGGCCTAATACAGCTCATGCATCTTATAAGCTGACAAATCATTACTACACATTGGAATAAAATAATATTTGTGTGAGAAGAGATTGAGAGCATCCACAACCAAGAGCTTGGTGTGGATCTCATATAATATAACTGATTAAAATATTTGGGCTTTTGCGAAAATGGGCTTGAGACGTATTGGTGAGAGGAGTTGGCTGAGACATTTCTTTCGTGACGGGGCGTTGCCACGTGTCAGACTCTCATTTGACCGTCTCTTTTCGTGTGGCCCAAAGGCCAGATCTGGTGTCATTTGTGGAGATAACAAAAAATCTCTCTTCTTTCTTCGTCTCTAAGGCGATTCTCCTCTCCTTCTCGTCGTTGAATTGTCGGTGAATCATCGGCGAATATGTTCTGTTGATTAGACGAATCGTCAGCGAACCTCTTGTCATCTCCTCCTCTTCTCGTCGGTGAATAAAATTGAACTCACTCGAACCGAATCGTCGATTCGTCTTCGTCTCGTCCTCCTGCTTCGTCTTCGTCTCCTCCTCCTCCTCCTCCGTCTCTGTCACAGACGGCTTCTTTCAGGCGATCGATCGTCTCTGGTCCTTCCGATTAAAACGGTACATTGACTTCTTCCTCTGCCGATTCATTTTTGCATGGTTCTTTTGTATGCTCGATTCTGTTTTCCTTGTGGTCAGGTGGTGTTTCATGTAGCCAATTAGAAGTTCCTTTTGTAATTGTGTGTTATAGAGATATTGGTTCGATCAGTGGATTATTTGGGCACGTGGATCAACTTAGCAGAGAAGCAGTTGGTGAAGTTGTGAAGAGCTTTTCTAAAGTCCATCCAGCTAAGGTTAGTTTTGATCTTTGTGAAATTAGGACTGATTTGGATTAGTCGTGGGATCTAATTGTGGTTTCTATATCTTGTTTTCCCTATTTTGGGTTGATTTCGTATTATCTAGTACTATTGTTTGTATATTTAGGGTTCTTGATCTCTGTGGTTTAGGTCATGAATTCGCATTGCACTAGTGGGTATATGTTGTTTGAAGTCATTGAATGTAGGGTTATTGATCTCAGGATAATATGAACATGAATGTACTAGAGCTTTTAATCTCTGTCAATCGACAAGTTGTTTGTACTAAATTTAGGGATGATTTGCATTGATACAGCACATGTTGTTTGGGAATTTAGGGTTCTTGATCTTCTTTGGTTCACTAAGTAGTTTATTTTCAGAAGCTTCTGCTTTGCTTGGTTTGTGTGTGTTGTTCACTAATGAGATTTACTTAGATCAGTAACTAGCTCTGAAGTGAGCTAGTTACAAAGGTCAACTAAAAACTGAAGTAAAAGTTAATGTTTATTGATAGTGATGTAGACAGAAGTAGATATATGAAGTGGCTTAGAAGTAGTAGAACTATAATGGTAAGTGAGTAATGAGATTTCCACTACTACAGTGGCTTAAGTCGTTTGTTTTGTTGTTATAATTGAGTGAGTGACACAAGTAGATTAAGTGAGTAACTTAATAACCATACCTAACAAAAATTAAATGAACATGATGTAGCTTTATATTAACTGTGTCTGAAAACTCAAACCACACCACTGATTAGCTTAGTTATTTTAAATCTTTGCTTAGTGAAATGAATATTAATTTTAGCAATTCCGCTGCATCCTCTCCAAACTTCACAGATCTCTTGTATAGCCAACAAGGGATCAACATCCCAAACACGTTTTCCCAACCACTATCACCTTCTATCCCAACCCAATTAGGAGAGACATCTAAAGATGCACTTCCCAAGCCAAGATGGAGTATTGATGAAGAGACGGCTCTTATAAGTGCTTGGTTAAATACATCGAAAGATCCAATTATTGGAAAGGAGCAGAAAGCAGTGAGATTATGTGACAGAGTAGCAGATTATGTTGCTGCTTCTCCTGCTGTTGCACACCTTCCAAAGAGAGAGGCCAACATTTGTAAGAATAAATGTCCAAAATCAATGAGTCTGTGAGAAAGTTTGTTGGATGTTTAAAGTGTGTGACTACGATTTCCAAGAGTGGCCTCCAAGATAACGATGAAATGGTGATTTCTTATCAGTTCTACTTCCAAGATTATAAGATGAAGTTAACCCTCGAGTATGTTTGGAGGTTGTTGCAGCATGATCAGAAATGGCGTGCTCTTTATGAAGAAAAAAGCAATCTGTCTACAAGTAACAAAAGATCTAGAGTGGAGGAGGATGGAACAGAGGAGAGGCCTATGGGTGTTAAGGCTGCCAAGGCGATGGCTACTAAGGAGAAAGGAAAAAAGAGATGTAAGGGGAAGAATGAAGAAACAGGTGACAGTTCAAGAGTGAAGATGCTTGAGCAGGTGTGGATGATAAAGGAGAAGTAATTGGCTGCTAAAGAGAGATAATCCAACCGCCAAATTTTTGATAGTCTTATACTAAAAACCGAACCACTAACAGACATAGAACTCACTTTGAAAAATGCTTTAATGCTTCAGATGTGTAATGAGCTACGTAAGTTTTCATTTTCATAGGATGTTAAGTTTGATTGAAGTAGTTTTATTGTTGAGTGTTACTTGTTGTTCATTGTTTAGACTATAACTAAATTAATGTTTGGTTATTCTTTGTTGTTTTTGCAGGAACAAGTGGCTCATAACAAGGAAGAGAAGAAGGGCTCTAGTCTTCTGGTATGGTTCCTTCACATGTGTAGTTATTGTTGTCTTCTGGTCAGTTTTCTGTATGTTTATTGTCTTTACCACTAGTTTGTTGTCTTTTGTTTTTGCAGGAACAAGTTGTGTTGTCTTCAAGTGTCACAAGTATAGCTACAAAAGTTATGTATTCGGCTTTGCGTATATTGTTGTTATGTACTCGGAATTTTTTGGTGTTGTCTTGATGTGTCACAAGACAACTTGTGTTGTTTTTTAGTGTCACGAGAGTGAACAACTCAACTCATGTAATATATTTTGTTATGTACTCGGACATGCTTCACTTATAAAAGCAACTAGTTTCTTCACTTATAAAATCACTCTTCATTTATACATCCTTGCTTCTAATTCTTCTCTTCAAAACATTCATCAATACAACTTTTTTCTTTCAATCTCAGAAACAATAAAAACATGTCTTTCAATCCTCATCCTCACTCTTCTGTTTCTAGTTTTTATGAAAATTTTGACGAAAACTTAGACGCAACTTTAGATCATTTCTTTCAAACGAGTCTTGAAGAATGTATTGAACATTGCACTCAAAGTCAAGCGAAGAAAAAAGGCAAGAAACGCATAGTTATTGAAAGAGGACGCGAGGCAGGACACGATCAACTATGAAATGATTATTTTAGCGAGCAGCTTGTTTATCCTCCATATATATATCGCCGACGTTTTCGAATGTAGAAGCCACTGTTCTTGCGAATTGTTGACAGACTCACCAATGATGTACCATTATTTCAACGGAGACTAGACGCTACCGGAAGATGGAGCATCTCTGTCGTAGTAAAATGTATAGCCGCAATTCGGAAGATGGCATATGGTCAATGGACGCCAGTACGGTATGGCTTACTATCTCACAGATGGTATATATCCTAAATGGACAACTTTCATCCAATCAATTCCTCTACCACAAGGTCCTAAAGCATCATTATTTGTTGAACGTCAAGAAGCTGTCAGAAAAGATGTCGAGCGTGCTTTTGGAGTCCTCCAAGCTCGATTTGCAATTGTAAGAAATCCAGCTCTTAGTTGGGATAAAGCAAAAATTGGTAAGATAATGAAAGCATCTATCATATTACACAATATGATAGTAGAAGACGAACGAGACCAAGACAATGAATCATTCGTAGAAATAGAAAGAAACGGGACTTCGCAAGTGGACTACACGTTCTATTCTACAACACCTACAAATGTGAACAAAATGATGGCCAATCGAGGTCGAATTCGTGAGAAACAAATGCATCAACAACTGAAAGCAGACTTGGTTGAGCATGTTTGGAATAAATTTGGCGTACCCGAATACTAAAGCCGAGTTATTTATGTTTTCTATTTATAACTTTAAGCGATTTTATGTTTTGCTTTATTTATGCGGAATGTAATATGCGTTTAGAAATATTTGAAACTTAATAAATTCAAGTTTTCAAAAAAAATTTGAATTCATTATGTTAATTTAATTTTCTTTCATTTTAATTTTTGTAAAATTGTAAATTATTTTTTTATTGTTTTGATACCTGAGTATCATGATTAAACAACAAAAAATTACATAACTTTTAATGAGTTTCAGTCATTAAACTAATACGTAAATTAATCATTATTCAATTGGATGAGATCGACACCAAGCTCTTAATTGTGGATGCTTTGAGGAGTCTACTCTTAAGCCTATCATGTCCTAGATTCATCTTTAAATGCTCGGCTTCGTCTCTTTAGGATTTAACTAACTAAAGATAATTCCGTTTTTGTCCTATAATTTAGTTTTAATTTTTTTTGTTAATTTAAAAATAATTTATGACAAAAAAAATAAAAATTTCCAGTTGTTTTAACTTTTAAGAATTAACTAGGATTGGATCCGCAGTACAGCCGCAGTAAAATGTTTAATTCAAAAGAAAAATATTTATAGTATATTTATGAATGAGAAAAAAATCGATATATTTTATAGTATATTTGTTTGTGTCTTTTGTTTCGATATTTTGGTATTCGTTGTACCAATTGTTTATATCGTATGTGCATTTTATGTTTCTATCGGACGTTCAATTGATGATAAGAAAAAAATTTTGCAACTTATTTATAAATATTTTTATTCATATAATTAACGTATCCACAGTCCATCAAAAACTTTTATAGCATAGGTACCTCTCTAAAAACATTCTGTAATGGCTCGTGTTTTCTTTGAATGGTGTAAAGTATCCCACATATGTCTTCAAGTGATAAAGTCCATGCTTGTTTTCTATAATCTATATATTTAAATCCCAACTTAATTTGATTTATGTGTATATTTATAATAATAAATAATAAATTCGATAGCAATAAATTGTCAATGCCTTACATATATTTATTTGTTCTATAAAAATAATATTTACCCGTGAAATGGTCTATTATGTAGGTTAAATTTTTGTTATAGAATTATTTTATAAGATAACCATAGAGTATATGTTTATTTGATGATAACCGATAATTGTAGTATTGTATAAGTCGTGTCGCCTACATTTATAATAATTGTAGGAAAACAACATTTTAATACAAATGATTATGTTAAGGAAACAATCTAGAGAAAATTATGGCAATTGCCATTTTTTCCAAAATTTGTTGTGAAATCTGCCATTTGTGTAATGGGTTTTTGAAATGTGCCATCAATTGAAATCAATTTTGATTTGAGACAAAAAGACTAATTTGCCCTTGTTTCCTCCTTTTCTTTTTATCCACACATACATTATCTTCTTATTTGTTTTATCTTTTATTATTTTTCAATCATTTCTCTTTTTTTTTTTTCTCGAAACAATAAATCTCTCTCTTATCTCTCTAAGCTCTCTCTCTCTTTTTCTCTTTATGTGCGATGGATGGTGGTGGTTGTGAACATATATAGAGGCGTGGTGGTGGACAACTTTCGTTGTCACATTTTCAGTGGACAACTTATTATCTATGCTTAACATTAACTTCTCAAGTTGTCCACTCGGTCATGTCTTTTATCTATCCATACATTTGAACATGAATATCTTGTATTAATTATGAAATGACATATTGATTACTTAATTTATGTCTACAATCATCTCTTTTTTATGTCAACCATATAATGTTTTTATCCACCATCGTCTCTATTTATGTATGCAAATCTTATATTTATGTCCACCATCTTCATTTTTTTGTCTACTATCATCTTTTTTTGTCCACTGCCATTTCCGTCGTCATCTTGTCCACCAAGTCGCTATTTTTCTACCAAGTCGTTATCTTGTCCACCACCGTCGTCATCTTGTCCACCAAGTCGCTATTTTGTCTACCAAGTCGCTATCTTGTCCACCACCGTCACCATCTCGTCCACAGTCTACCACCTCCATCCACATTCACCATCTTGTCCACCGTCTATCGCATCCCACCTCATCTCGTCCACCATCTCCGTCTTCATATTATCGTTTTTGTTTCCGTCCACAACCACTGTCTCCGATATTGTCCACCACCAACCACTCCATCTCCGTTTTGTCCACAACCACCGGCTCTTTCTATATCCACTACTTTTTTACAATCCTTATATCACCTCCAACGTTTCACCATCTATCACCTCCACCATCCACCACCTTCATCATCATCAACATAGATATATATATATATATATATATATGAGAGAGAGAGAGATCTAAACATGAAAGTGATGAAGATGAAAGAAAAGAAAGAGAGAGATAGAGATCTAAGCATGAAGAGTGGTGAAGATGAGAGAAGGAGAGTGTAGATGAAGATGAGAGAGAGAGAGAAAGAAAACTATGGCGAGAGATGAGAGAGAGAGAAAAAGAGAGAATGATATTTATTTTGTGGAAGAAAACAGAAAGAGAAAGAAATGTTGAAAAGATAAAATAAGGCAAAAATGTATTTTCCTTACTCACTAGAAGACAAAAAATGGCAGATTTCAAAAGAAATCAAATTAATGACATATTTTGTAAGGAAATTAGAAAAAATGGCAATTGCCATAATTTTCTCAACAATCTATCCTATATTTGCAATAGTAGTTTAGAAAAACAAAATGACAGTCTATAGAGTTTTGATGGCCCATAATGTAAGATAAATACTAAATAATAATTTACACTATAAATAAAGACGGTTATGATGGACCGACAACGACGTGAGATAAAGATGCTACATGTCTAAAAACAAATATTCAATGGGTCGTGTTTTCTTTGACTTTCACCGTTTCTGTCAATATTATACCCGCTATAGTAAATGTTCAAAAATATGTATTGTAAGAATATTTTCAATGAGTGGTGTTTTCTCTGACTTTTATCGTTCATGTCAGTATTATAGCCGTTATAGTATATGTACAAATATGTTCCGTAAGCAAAACAAATTGTGCAACTTATTTATAGATAATTTTCATTCATATAATTAACATAGTCAGCCCGTTAAAAATTCTATAAATTTTGGTTATATATTTTGTTACTACTAAATTCTAAGAATAACATGAGTGAGTTGTTTCATATATATCTCTTTTATCTCTATTGGTGCTTTCACAGGATAAACAAAACTTCAAAAATTAAACCCAAGTTAAGCGTATCTCTTAACTCTACCAATTACGAAAGTATAATAAGATGTCAAACAAATTAAAATCAATAAGCCAGATATGCGGTTTATCTCCAAAATCAAACATTTCATCATAATTTGACATTGAGTCAAAAGAAACATTAATCATAGTAAGCTTCTCAAAACTAATAGTAATGATGTAGAAACTTGGCATCAATCATTATATTACGGGCAATGTCCTGTATTCTAGAAAGAAATATGACGTGTTCGGTGTTTAAAACAGATTGTTCTGACTTAATGGATATTATCCAACATCTAGAGGAGTGGCAGGCGTTTTCGATTCTTTCAGTCAAATTCAGGAGTTTACAAGATCGACTACCCAGCTTCTCAATATCTCTCATATTGCGCACTGTTAATCTGAAGGCGGACTGTCTGACTGTTCAGCAGGATCTCGAGATTTTTATTTTTCTTATGTAAGAATTATTCCACCGAATTGGATTTCCGACTCGAATGGTAGTTTCTGATTACTAGTTAGGTTGAAAAAAAATGGACGTCTCACATAATGGGATGGAAGTGGAGCTATTATATAAAGGAGAATATGTGATTTATAGATTTTGTTGTGAAATTTGTAGAATTAATTTATATTTATATTTTTGGAAGCTTGTCAAGTAAAAACCGAATCATAAAAATATATATATGTTATTACTTTTATATTCCTTAATATATATATATATATATATATATATATGATATTACTCTATCCCAAGATAACTCCACTATCCAGGATCCGAATATAATTATTCCTTAATCTTTTTTATTTAAAAAGGGGTCAAAACAAGATATGCGCTCCAGATCTGTTTGGCAATAGAGATTAAAATGACTTATATGGCTTAAATACTCGCTTTTTCGCACCAAACACGCCAGTTCTCAATTTCAAATGAAATTAGTTTTCAAGTGTTTTGAGCAGCACAATTGTAATTATTTCCAACTCTATGTCCAAAGTGTTAAAAATGATTCCCAATTAAGAGTATAGATTAATCCGATATTATGTTTTGAGTATGAAATTAGGGAAGTAACATGGCCATAAAAGAATTTAGGTGAGTAGCTTAGCGAAAAAACAATTGAATAAATTTGCCCATACTAAATTTAGGAATTACTGATTGTTAAAAAATTCCTCAAAATCAGTTGTGAAAAGGATGGAAAGTACGGTTGGCGGTGGATCTTAAAAAAATGAGAAATACGTATAGTTGACTATGTTTAATTTTCGTATATGATGTTGTACTTAGCTATAATGCTAATATTGTAACTAAATATTTGTTTCAGATGACAAAATGGACTATTGTTGTAACCCGTATAGCTAACTATCCCTTGTTAATATAGACAATATAGTTAGTTATGTCACGAGTACTGTGTAAATATACTTAACTTTATAACATCTGTAACTAATCATATCTTGTTTATAACAGTGTAGTTAACTATGTTATGAATACTGTGTAAATATAGCTAGTTATATAACACGTAACTCCGGTAAGACAGACATGGCGTAGTACGGTGGCGGTGCGAAAGCAGATGGCGGTGTAGATGGGACCAGAGAAAAGGAATATGAAAATTAATGTGCATGATTCAAGGGGGGAAGGTATGGAGAATATTATGACTTCATATAGATTTGGAAGTTTGGGTGGAGATACGCAATCACTAATTGTTAGAGAGGATCCGATCTCTGAAGAAAATAAGGAAAACTTTAATGATGTGAATCAATCATTGAGTGGAAATGTAGGTGCTAAAGAGAATAGTATTGTATTTGGTATGGGTATGAGCCCGAGGAAAGCTATGAAGGGGAACCGAAATGAAAATCAAGGGTTAAGAATTGGACAAAGCAAGGCCCTTGACATGAGTTTCGTGAGGCCCAAACAGGTGAATGTGGCTCGGCCCAAACAAGGAAATTCCTCTCGGCCTACTCGAGGTCTTTTTTTCGGTCCGTCGAGTGGTGAGCTTGAGCTTTCTGTTTGGACAGTAGTCAGTGGTGGAGATTGTAACACAGTTGTTCCACTGGAGGCAATGATCGGCTTTCACCGGATTCGTTAGCTTTTGAAGATTGGATTCATGAGTTGTCTCTAATTGATATGGGGTTTCGAGGTAATAAATACACATGGCGAAGAGGAATGGAATTTTTTTTGTTTATTGCTAAGAGACTTGATCGTGTCTTGTGTTGTGCCCATACACGACTTAAATGGCACGAGCCGACGGTTACGCATCTTCCTTTCTTGGCATCAGATCATGCGCCACTATATACCCAACTTGCGCCACAAAGAGGAGGTAATGTTAGTCGAAGACCTTTAAGGTTTGAAGTGGCTTGGTTACAACATCCTGGTTTCAAAGAAATGTTGACGACTTCATGGAACAGTAATATAACTACTCAATAAGCTTTGAAAAGGTTACAATGTATCTTGAGGAAATGGAATAAGGAAGTTTTTGGAATAAGCATGGAAACTCCATCCAAGAAGTGTTTCCCGTTTACCGTTTCGGAATCGGAAACGCGAGGAAACGCGTTTCCTAAAAATATTGATGTAGAAATGCATTGGAAACGCGAGTTTCCACTTTGGAAACGTGACTCTTCATTTTGGAAAAGCGATTTTTGATTTTTTGAAAATAAATTAAGTAAATATTTTAAAAATATATGGATCTATTTGTTATTTAATAAGTTTAAAAACATATTATGAAACACTCATATTATTTTTCTTCTATAATCGTTCATTATGATAACCTAAAATGAAGATGATAGTTTAAATATTTGAATTTGAATGTTATTTGTTTAATTTGTTGTTAAGCTATTTAATATTTATGTATTGGATTTTTGTTATTTCAAATACTTTTTAATATGGTTTTAATTTTTAATAATTTTGTATCATGATAATATTATATATATATGTGTGTATATATATAGACGTTTCCAAAACGTACCCGTTTCCTTTTCTTTTTTTTGAAAAACTCGTTTCTGCGTTCTCTAACGTTTCGCTTCCGTGTACCCGTTTCCGATTCCATGCAACATAGGTAAAGAGAAGTTGATGAAAGAAATTATAGAGATACAAGTGGTGATTGATCAAAACCAAACATATGAGTTGTTACATAAGGAAGGTAAATTGTTAAAGGAACTTGATGTGGTTTTAGAGCAAGAGGAGATGCTATGGTTCTAGAAATCAAGAGAAAATTGGTGGTTCATGGAGATCGAAACACCAATTTTTTTCGTATTTCGACGATTATTAGGAGGAGGGAGATGTTGAATGATGGTGAAGATAGATAGTTTTATAACACCCAAGATCTTGAGAAGTTAGTTGTGGATTACTTTACATGGTTATATTCTTTTATGGATGTAAATCAGATCGTAGAATCCTTACCATGGAGATGGGGTATACGACTTTCAAGAGAAGACCAAGAGATGTTGAGTAAGTCGTTTTCAGCGATGGAGGTAGAGAAAGTAATAATAAGTATGAGAAAATATAAGGCCCTAGGACCAGATGGTTTAAGTCGGTGTTTTACCAGGAGTGTTGGAATGAAGTAGGAGAATCAGTGGTGCGGTTTGTGATGGAGTTTTTCACGACCGGGAGTTTCCGCTTGAGACAAATGACTCGCTTGTAGGGCTTATACCGAACGTAACAAGTCCTGAAAAAATTAATCATTAAGAGGGCTTCATCAAGGTTGAAACGACCCAACCCGTTATTTTTTTTAAAAAACATTTAACCCTTGGTCTCGGATTAGCATTCCCATAAATGCTATCCTCAACAACCAAGCAACAAATACAAGCAACCAGCGGATAACAATAAACAATTAAACCAGAAATCAATTCTATTAAACTAAACCAATCCAAGATAAATTTCAATTCCACAAAACCAGCAACCTAACCAGGTTCTAAAACAGAAATGGAAACAACAAAATCACACAGCACGAAACCGAGACCCTAGATCATCTCCCTCTTCGTTGCCGTGATTCCACGATCACAATTTGCCTTTACCTGCATCACATGGAAAAAAGAGATGCGTGAGTATTATCATAAATACCCAGTGAGACGGTCCTCCCATCTACGACTGCGCACTCAGACGCGATAGATCCGCTCAGGCAAACATACATCAATCAGCACAAAACACAACAACGGCTCAACCACAGCCCAAACAGGCGGCCTGTCGATCGACACTACCACTAGGTGTCGATCGACACCCCTGTTCACACCTGTCGATCGACACACCCACGGTGCCTGTCAATCGACAGCTCCACAGGACCCTGTCGATCGACACAACCTCTAGGTGTCGATCGACAGCTCCTCGATCACCTGTCGAAAACAGCAATCCACATACAACAAGCACAATACACAGTCTCAAACAAACACATCAATATCAATCAATTCGTTCTAAACCTATCACCAAACAACCCTAACGAATCCACCGGCCCAGAAGCCATGGTCACGCACTCACCTTAGCCTAATAGTTGCCTCAGACCTCAACCTCTGGCAACTCTCCTCCTTTGCCTAATGAACAAGGCAAACCAAACCAGTCGGTTAACCCAAACAGAAATAGTCGGTTAAACAAACCAACCAAACCAATCCGGTTAACTAAACCAATCTGGTTAACTAAACAAAACCAAACCAAACCAATCCGGTTAACTAAACCAAACCAAACCAAAATAAACCAAACCGGTTAACTAAACCAAACCGGTTAACTAAACCAACCAAACCAAATCGAGTTTCTCCTAAACCGGATTAGGGTTTTCTAAAAACAGAAACGACACGCCGACTTCGAAAGCACACTGAGAACGGAGATTACCTCAGCATCATGATCGAAAACCTGATCTAGAATCGTGAGACCGAGACCTTTCCAACGATATGCAGATAGTTTCCTAACTCCTTCTGGTTCGACGGGAAAACACCGACGAAGTAGACTGATCGCAGATCCAATTCTGCACGAACCTCTCTCGGTAAAACAACAATAAATCTCACAATACTCATCCAAAAGACAATCCGATTTCGCCTAAAGCTAGATATAAGAGTGGAGAACTTACCCTAAAAGTTTCACTCCAATCCAGACAGATTAGAAAGTCCGATCCTCTGTTCTTCTAAAACGCGTCAGAACTGACTTCATCCCATTCTTTTCTACAAACACCAAAACGTATTCTCTTCTCTTCTCTTCCAATCTTTCAGCCTATCACGTTTTTCTGCACAAAAGGGAGGCTGCTCCCTCTTATAAACGAGCCCTAGGGTTCCCTTAACCCAAACAAGCTAAACCGGACAATTAAAGTTAAACCATTCGGTCCAATTCAATTCCCTTCTCTAAATTTTTGGTTCACGGGCGTCACAAAGGTGATCCGCTTTCTCCGTACCTCTTTGTTCTGTGTATGGAGCGGCTTTGTCATTTAATTGAGGAAGGGATCGACGAGAAGAAGTGAAAACCAAACAGTTTATCGCGAGGAGGACCAAAGCTTTCCCATATTTGCTTTGCGGATGACTTGATTTTAATTGCAGAGGCATCAATTTCTCAATTCCAAGTGATAAGAAGTGTGTTGGAGAGATTTTGCATTGCTTCAAGACAGAAGCTGAGCCTGGAGATATCTAAAATCGTCTTCTCGTAGAATGTCTCTACGGAGTTGGGGCAGCAAATTAGCACAGCCAGCGGGATCCAAGCGACTCAAGAATTGGGAAAATATTTGGGAATGTCGATTCTCGAGATACAGATAAATAAAGTGACGTTTGGAGAGGTGTTGGAAAAAGTTTCACCACGATTGTCAGGATGGAAGAGTTGTATGTTAAGCTTTGCGGGGAGGATTACGCTTACGAAAGCAGTTTTATCATCGATTCCTATACACTCCATGAGTACGATTTAGTTACCGGCTTCAATATTGAACAAACTGGATAAGATATCGAGAGATTTCATTTGGGGAACGACGATGGTAAAAAGAAAATAAGACCTAGTCGCGTGGAGGCGAAGATGTTTACCAAAAAGTGAGGTAGTGCTAGGAACAAAGAAGTCGAGTGATATAAATATGGAGTTGATTGCAAAGGTGTGATGAAGGGTGTTACATGATCAAACTAGTCTCTGGGCGAATGTGGTCAGAATTAAGTATAGGATTGGTGAAACACATAGCCAGGATTGGACTATACCTAAAAGCAATTAGTCGTCTACTTGGCAGAGTGTGGGGATCGGTCAGAGGGAGGTAATACAGACAGTTGGGTAATTAGGGATGGTCGCTTGATCAATTTTTGGACTGATCGGTGGTTGGCAGGGGTTCCTCTCAAAGACAGGTTGATATCGAATTGCCAGCGGGTTATGAGGGTATGAAGGCTCGTGATTTCTGGGGTAATGGCATTGAATGGGATTTGGTCCGGATAATGCCATATGTTACGAATGAGACACAACATGAATTATCAGGTGGTGTTAGATTATGTGACAAGGATAAGAGATAGATTGTCTTGGAAACAACGTCGAATGGAAAATTCACGGTGAAATATGCATATGCGTTACTTACAAGAGATGAGACTACGAAACCGGACATGTGACAGTTTTATCAGCGTGTGTGGAGAGTAATGACACCAGAAAGAGTGTGAGTAGTCATATGGTTGGTAAGCCAACAAGTCTTTATGACAAATCAGGAGAGATATCGACAGCACTTGGTTGATACGGAGGTTTGTCAGGTATGTAAGGGAGGTGTTGAGTCAAATTTACATGTTCTTCTAGATTGTCCTACAATTTGCAGAAATTTGGACGCGCATTGTTCGTCGTGGGAAGAGGCAATCTTTCTTTGCGGTGACGTTATTCGAATGGTTGTTTACCAATTTAGGTGAGGAGGGAGAGATTTGTGAAGTCCCATGGTCGACGATGTTTGCAGTAGCCGTATGTGGGGATGGAAATGGAGGTGTGAAAATGTTTTTGGAGTGAATAGACTATGTAAAGATCGAGTGCGATTTATAAAAGAATGGTCCAAAGAAGTGGTTCGATTACAAGTGATCATGGAGGGGTAGAGATGGTGGATCGTATGGCTAGCTGGCTGGGTGAAGCCATGATTGAGTTGGTTTAAGTTAAACACAGATGGTGCATCACGTGGGAATCCATGCATGGCAATGGCTGGTGGCGTCTTACGGAATAGGAGGGAGAATGGTGTGGTGGTTTTGTTTTGAATATTGGGAGGTGTTCCGCAACACTGACGGAGCTATGGGGAGTGTATTATGGACTCTACATTGCTTGGGACCAAGGCGTACGAAGAATAGAGCTGGAGGTGGATTCGGAGATGGTGGTGGGTTTTCTTACGACATGAATTTGTGACTCGCATCCGCTGTCATTCCTTGTACGGCTGTGCCACGACTTTTTATCATGGGACTGGATAGTCCGGGTATCTCATGTGTATAGAGAAGCTAATCGTCTAGTTGTTGGGTTAGCTAACTATGCTTTTTCTTTCCCGTTAGGTTTTCATGCTTTGCTTTATGTTCCTTTGGATGTTTCTGTAATCTTGGGAGAGGATGTCTCTGGACTACCTCAAACAAGACGATTTAGAATGTAATAGTTAATTTTTTAATTAGTGAAAGCTGAGAGACTTTTTCTTGGTCATTTACCCCAAAAAAAAAATAACATGTAACTATATTTATACATACTCCCTACGTTTCATATTAGTTGTCATTCTACGCTTTTTATTTTGTATCAAATTAGTTGTCGTTTTACATTTTCAATGCAAATTTATGATTGATTTTCCGATTTTATCCATACTCTTTTACCTTATTAACTACACATATCAAATGAAAAACACACTAATTAGGGGTAAAACAAATTTTTTAAATGTTTTATTAATTGACGTGAAATCACCTAGAACGACAACTAATATGCAACAGATGGAGTAGTTAACTATATTTACATTGTATTTATGACATATCTGTGTTACGTAGTTAAAATTAATAAATTTTAGTTCAATTTTTAAACTCATTTATTATTTGTTAAGATATTCTCTCAACGACCACTACTAATTAAATGAGTAGATAAAAAAATATAATATTTCTCGTATTATTTATGTCTACTAGTTGGCAACTTGGTATGATAAACTTTTCTTTTTTAAATTACCTTGGTATGATAAGTTGATAACATAATAATATATTAAGAAACAAGCTGTCATCTAGAGTCTTATTATATAAAGTTTGATGCTGTCAAATATAATAATTATAAGATCGTGACATGTGTTAAGTCGGTCGATCAGATTTTGACACGTGCAAATTTTGTATTTATCTCAAGATTTTTCAATTTAACTTTTAATTAATAGTTTCCATGTGCAATAAATTTTTTGGATCCAGATAGATATTTGTATTTGTATTTGTATTTGTATATCGACATATTAGATAAACAGTATATGCTGTTAAGACTAGCATAATTTTGCATGATCTCTCTTTCTCTTTCAAATGAGAAATCAAAATCTTATAAACTTCAAATTTTGCTTGATAAAACGTTTTGTTTTCTTAAGCTATTATTCAAGTGCAACTGTATTTATTACGGTCATTATCTATTTGGACTAGGATTAAGAGTTGAGCAAGAACTTCGTGAACTTTATCCAGAACACAAAGTAAATATTAAACAACTAAGATATTAAGAGTTTTAAAAATGGTAACTATATTTGAAAAAAAAAAGGTAACTATTCTACATAATAATTAAAATAATAATTATTTAACTTTTATTTATATTATAAAGTTTGATGCGTTAAACATCGTAATTAACAAGATCATGACACGTGTCATCGTCGATTAGATTTTGACACATGTTAAAAACAAATCTAATTAGACTTTTCCACATATATCCGACGAATCTTAATTCTTTTAAACTTATATATTTATATTTATTAAATAAATTATAAAAATCAACATATCAAAAGTTTCAATTAATATTTATTTAACAATTGATTGTAATAATTAGTTGATAAACATGGTTTATTCCATTAAATTTGGTCATTATTATATGTATTAGTTTTCTTTTTACGCAAAATTATTCTTTTTTTTTGTTTTCTCTTTATTCTTTATGAAATAGGTTTTAAGATTTTCTCATATCAATATTAACTAATATGGGTGTAAAAACGTTTTCAGTATAAATAGACTTAGGCATACCCAAATCTTCATGGATTATAATATTTTTTTCTTTATATAATAACTTTTTGTGCTCTCTCAATCTTCTTACCAAACAATTATAAACTTCCATACTCTTCCACAATTTTTATTTCAATTTCTTAGTTGAAAAATACCATCGATTACTCTTTTCCATTTGATTGGTGAGATAAATTTTGGCGATCTATTTTAGTTTTTGAGGTGAAGAAATAAAACGTCTAACTCAATCTTTTTTGTCTTATCATTTACAACATAGATATCATCACATCAATGACTACTTAATCCAAGAAAAGCATCAATTATTTTATTATACCAATTAAATTAAAAACATGCTTATTGATGTATTACTGTATGTTGTATCAAAAAGTGGGAGGTGAGAAATGTTATGAAAATAATGAAATTTATATAAATAAACTTTCTGTTACTTGCGAACATGTTAGGTATTATTATATTATATCAGTAGGAGTCTTAATGTATTACTAACTACTTGATTTTATTTTAACGCAGAAGAATACTATTCAAAGCTTTGTACATCATTCACTACAATCTTAAGAAACAATTATGTGAATCTTAATAAATTTCATAATTTAGTTTGTAACTAAAAATATGATTTTTTTTCATGGGGACTTTAATTTTATACGGGTTATAAATTATTTTGTCATAAACCCGCATATGCGGATCCTTTACCTAGTGATTAATAAAAGCTAAAATGACATGTGATCTTTTATGAATACATTAATAACGAACCTAACTTTACAGGCATATCCAACTGTTAATAATTTTTAGTTATGCACGAAGAAATATTCGTTTATCATAAAGCATCCAGATTTATATATATACTGTAGTGGGAAAGACAGATTCTTGTAACACACAAATCACAAAAGGACATAAATATGGGTAAGAAGGAGCTTCGACCGTATTCGGGAGAAGATAAGCTAAGTGAAGAAACCAAGACTTTGATCTCTTCACTTCCTTTAGACAAAGATTTTGTAGAGAAAGTCTGCTACTACCAAGGATGTTGGTACTACTACAACACTCTTCAAGGTGTTATAAATTACCAGAAGAATTTTAAGCCTCAAGACACCGATATAATCCTCGCTTCTTTCCCCAAATCCGGTAGCACTTGGCTCAAAGCCCTCACCATCGCCCTCGTCGAAAGATCGAAGAAAAAGGACGGTTCTTGTGATCAGCATCCTCTGGAATCTGATAATCCTCATGGCTTAGTACCATTCTTGGAGATGAATTTGTATCTCCAAAGCTCACCGGATTTTACCAATCTTTCATCTCCGAGGCTATTCTCGACTCACGTGCCTTTGCATACGCTTCAGGTACCTCTCAAGGACTCTTCTTGCAAGACTGTGTACATTTGTAGGAATTTGAAAGACGCGTTGGTGTCGTATTGGCATTTTAAGTGCGCCAATCCAGAGAACCCAGAAGCAGAGGGAAGCGTTTCTCTCGAGTCAATATTCGATGCGTTTTGCAGCGGAGTTCACTACTTTGGACCTTTTTGGGAAAACGTCTTGAGCTACTGGAGAGGGAGCTTGGAAGATCCTGAGCATGTGCTTTTCATGAAGTATGAGGACTTGAAAGCAGAGCCTCATGCACAAATCAAGAGACTTGCAGAGTTTTTGGGTTGTCCTTTTAGTGAAGAAGAACAAGATAGTGGAGATGTGGACAAGATTTTGGAGTTGTGCTCTCTCGGTAATCTGAGCAGTTTGGAGATCAACAAAACTGGAAAAACGTACACCAAAATGCACCACTCTAGCTTCTTTCGGAAAGGGGAAGTCGGTGACTGGAAGAATCATCTCACTCCTGAAATGGAGAAGAAAATCGATGACATTGTTGAGGAGAAATTTAAAGATTCAGGTTTAAAATTTTAAAGTTATGTAATATCTATGTGGTTTGTGTTGTTTTCTTTCTTTCTTTGATGCAACAATAAAAGTTGCTTCCATTGTTATGTTCGTTCAATGTGTGTGTGTCATTCAAATTGTTAATTTGATGAACTTTCTTCAATCAATAAATCACTTAAGACACACTATACCAATGCATACGCCCGAATTTTAATTATTGTACTTGTGTTTTGCTGTTTAATGTTTAGAATTTTGTTATTTGTATTAAATGTGTTTAAACTTAAAAATATTTCCTCTTTAATTTTGTATTCCGTAAATCATATTTCATGAGCTTTTTGTTTTGTTTTTGGTCATAATTTCATGAGCTCTTAAGACTAACTAATCTTTTCAAGATGTGGAAAACAAGATATTCTAGTATCATTTAGAGTTGACCTTGATTTAAAATCGCACCAATCTAAACTATCTTCCAGATGAAGAAAATATTTAACCGGAGGGAGAAACTGAGTATCTTTGGTTTGATGTAAAATGCTATCAAACGCATTTGAATATTTAAAAGCAAATTTGTTATTTTAGCTCGAGTCTAGAAGGCGATCTGTTTGTTGCTAGCACTGTCTACAGCTATACAAATTAGCCCTTGGGAGTTTCCACACAGACGGCTATACAAATTCCAAGATATTATTCCTTCCGTTGCAAAATAGTTATCATTCTAGGTGATTTCACGTATATTAAGAAAACATATTGGAATTTATGTTTTACTCTTAAAAATGAATTTGACTCTCTCTATTCTTCATAGGACTTGAGGTTAAATTTGGTATTTAAAACCAATATACGCATTGAAAATGTAAAACGACAACTAATTTGAAATAAAAAAATAAAGTCTAGAATGACAACTATGTTGCAATGGAGGGAGTACAAGCTTAGAGTTATTAAAAATTCAAGATATTTACAAGCTATTGACAAAAAAAAAAAGATATTCACAAGCTTAGAATTATTGCTACCTCTGTTTTACCATCCTAAACCAAAAAAACAGAGCTATTTAAAAGTAATACATCATTTTTGCTTTAAGGTGCACCTACATTAGCAAATTTAAAAGCTCCCCACAAATCAGTCTTTCTCTTTTAGCACTAATCACAAACATGAATAGATCTTAGGCAAGTCGCTTAAAGAAGAAAAAACCTTGAGAGAGAAGAAATTGGCGTTAGCAGGTGCGAGATTCTTGACCGTTCTTCTTGAGATTCTTGAGATGAGAATTCGAGGTATTTAATTCTTGCTTCCTACATACACTGTAATTTAACCCAATTTTCTTTTGTTTGCGACCTTTACTTATTAAAGACAATTATGTCTATCAAAAACAACATAGTCTATGGAAGCATGACCTTGAAAAGGCAAAAAACAAATGCAGAATAATGGTCGACGCATGCAATAATCCAAAAGGAGATAATAACTTACATCTTTAACCCAAAAAAAAGGAGATAATAACTTACATAACAAAACCATACAAGATCAAAATACAAAATGGGTAAGACCAAACCGTGGTTTTGTTAAATGTAATTATGATTGCAAATTAAAAAAAAATGAATTAGACCAAGCTTCAAAAAAAATGAATTACCATCTGATAGACATGCTATCTCATCTAAACGTATGCTCCATTCTCAGTTTCGCCGATAATCTTGGTTCCAGTAAAAGATCAGAAGACCAAGCTTCTCCAATGGCCGTTACCTCCGTGTTTCACCGTCCCCATGATTTGTCTAAGCTGCGTTGACTCTGATGTGCCTCTATTGACGTCACTCTTGCTTCACAAGCTTAGCCTATCAAGAGTGTTTGGTGCTCTTACTTTGGTTGATCGTGAACACCTATCTATTGCATTTGGCAAGTTACATTATTTAC
Organism: Arabis alpina; assembly: GCA_900128785.1. Lineage (NCBI taxonomy): Eukaryota > Viridiplantae > Streptophyta > Magnoliopsida > Brassicales > Brassicaceae > Arabis > Arabis alpina. The sequence continues at coordinate 8,666,444 of LT669791.1, read as the reverse complement.
CTCTGTCTTTTTCTAATGGGAAATATGTTTGGGGCTATGCTCTGCTGGTCGATCCTAAAGAGCTATTAGTCCTATTCCTCGCCGGTGAAGGGGCAACGGGACAAAATGATCCCATGGATTTCATTTTGATTTTAGACCGGAGTTGTAATTGTTTGGGGTTGACCCCATAACTTACCGGGAGCATGATGATGCACGGTTACGCGGATAGACCTTTCTCCGTCAAGGAGAAATCTATTCCAACCACTTCTATGGAGTGTTTTCCAAAAGCTTTGCCTTTACGGCAGCTAATGACGTTCTCTTGCCGCCAATGGTGGAAGAATTGAAGTTCGATTTGCTTGAAATTGATCTTGAAGCCCTTGTTGAGAATTTTTCGGTTTTGGTCATTGACTCAAACCGTGTAACCTGTCTCTTTAAGTTAATTTGGACACATCTGTCTTTGGATTCGTTGTTGTTGTAATTTACTTTCTATTGCCTTTGCTATTGCTATCAATTGCTGTCTTTTGCAGCCATGTAAGGTTTGTTAAGATTTAATGAAGAAAGTATTGAACAAAAAAAAGAAAGAATTAGACACTACAAGTGCTGCTTGAATATTAAGGAACGAAGAAGGACATTATACATATAAGCGAGTAAGAGCATAAGCAAAGGTTGTACGTCACCATTCGAAGGGGAACTACAAGCTTTACTAATGACTATGCAGGCCCGGCCCAGAGGGTAGGCAGGCTAGGCAATGGCCTAGGGCCACCAATTTTTTTGTTAATTTATGGACCACATTTCTTATATTTAAGTTAATTTACGGGCCACATTTTTGTAAAAACATTATCTAAGACACAAAAAAAAATATTTTAGACCACAAATAAAAGATATTTTAGATCATTAATATAAAATATATATGAGTTTATGAACTATTATACTTTATAAGTTAATATTCTTAAAGAAATTAAATAATAAATTATTTGAATTTTTTTTTGCCTAGGGCCACATATTTGGTTGGACCGACCATGTGACTATGCAACATATGGATTCGAAGTTATTGGAATATAATTTGCAAAAGAGATAACAAAACTGTCTATGATTTAGTCACTACAAAGCTGAAATTCTTCTCAGTACACAATTGGATAAGAGAGGTTACATACTAAAAGCAAACAGTTCATTTCAATGGAGATAAATATAGGTGCTAGGGAGTTAAAACAGAGGATTGTCTAATTAAAACGTAAATTCAATCCAACTCCCAATTTGAATTCCATTTTGTTCCCATTTCTCAGTTGTCACGGGTTCCAACTTAAAACCAATTGGCAATTAGTGGATTGACTCCATCCTTTTATATATTACTATGGATCCCATCATATTACCGATGTGGGATATCTTAACAGTTGTCACTCAATCTTGTAATGACATCTTGGATTACCCCATTGTCCCAATTTCTATTTAGTAAACAATCGTCTACATATTTGTAAGATTTAAGGATGATTATGTAATTTATGCTACGAAGAGACTTTGTAATACACATAACATGAATGATTTGGGGATATAAAACTAAAGTATAATCAATTCATAGGAAAAAAGAACTTGAAAGTTTAGATTATTTTTCTCATGAAGTAAGAAAGAGAAATAGTGAATGGGTTCTATAATCTCTATTTGAAGAACCGATTAATAAGGGTGTCTCCATTTGTCTTTGTGGCAATGGCCCAAATTTTTTTAACAATTTTATAAAATGATAAATAATTAAATCAAAAGTTCTTAAGAGGTTCAAAGATAATGATGCTCTCAAATTCATTTCCAAACGAAATCTGAGGTTATAAACCATGTATTGATAATATCACTTAACACAAATATTCAGTACCAACGATATGTTACGTACACAGTTTCGGAAGAGATAATAATACTGTCTAGGATCTAGTCACTACAAAGCTGAAATTCTTCTATTTACCTAATTGAATAATAAGATTAGATTACATGCTGAAAACAAAAAAATCCACTTCAATGGAGACAAAGATGGGTGCCAAGGAGTCACTCAAAACAGACGAATTACAAAGATGGGTACGAAGAGACTTTGTATAACATGAATGATTTGGGGATATAAAACTACGTATAATCAATTCATAGGAAAAAGAAATTGAAAGTTTAGATTTTTTTCTCATGAAAATGAATTAAACAAATGTCTAAGTTGAAACTTGAAATCGTTAAATGAATATTGCTAACAATGTATAAATATGAAATTATTCAAATTAATATTAAAACCGAAAAATCACTTTTGCTATTTTTAACTAGAAAATCAAACAGATTAAAACATGTTAACCAGAAGCCTTTTTCTATGTATGTATATATATATTTATAATTCACTAGTAAGCAAAAGTTCCGCTGTAGCACATTGGCTAATGCATTCTCTCTCATAGGCCTGGGCAAAATAACCTGAACCTGCGTACCTGGACCCGAACCTGTAAGACCCGAACCTGGACCCGACCCGAAATTTTAGAGGAACCTGGGTATGTTTTTAATACCCGAATTTGAACCTGTACCCGAACCTGTACCCGAACTTGAACATGTATGCCGAAGCCTAGTAGGTCAAATCTACCAAAGATTATGATAAAACAGATTTTATTGATATTGTTTTCTATAATCTTTTTTATAATATTGTCATAATACTGATAAAAAAAACCTTTACAAATGAGTTAAATGTTTTACTTTGATTTGTTGTTACAGGTTCGACTTTCCAATACCAATACCAACACCAAAACATCGATTTCTCAAAGGAATGGAATCCCTAAAATTTCAAGCTCGATTTTTGCAAATCCTTCTCGAGCTCGACCACACTCGTCTCTTTTATCATAGGCATCTTGAGTTTGATCTACAGTTATCATCATTCTCTTTATAATCTTGCTTCGATTGATTCGTGATTCGTCATTGATTCTTGTTCCGTTGTTTGTCTATCTAAATTATCTGTTTCGATTCGTGATTCGTCATTGACTCTTATTCGTTTGTCTAATTGCTTTGGTTACATTGATATAGTTTTATACATTGACAAACTTCGATTGATAATTGTATTCTTAAATTAGTTCATACTTTATGATTGTTGTCTTGTTGGTTTGTTTGTGTTTCAAATGCATTTTACAGGTTCAAGTTACAGGTTTTTGTTTAGATTTTTGGTATAAATACATCACAAAACCTAGACTCGAATCTATATCTAGAAGAAACTTGTAAAATTTGGATATTTAAATGGTTTAACAAGTTGGAACCTGTACCAGAACCTGGACCCGAACCTGTGTCTTACAGGAACCTGTATGGGTATGTTTTTAGTATACCCGAAGGAACCTGTACCCATTAGGACCCGAACCTGGACCCGACCCGAATACCCGAATGCCCAGGCCTACTCTCTCATGTCTTAAATTGACATATGGAAACTTCCGGGTTCGAAGCCCGGCAGCGGAAAAAATATTTTTTCTTTTATTTTTCTCTTTACCCTAATAGTTGATCCGAAACTATCCTTACCTGAATCAGATCAGACTCTGTGGTACTTCCCTTGAAAACCCTTTTTCTGATTTTGTTAAAAGATGCTTGCTTTACAACAAAGTAGGATTATGCTCTCAAATGCTATGTTCCAGCTTTTTTCCTACTTACTCCTTTACTCTGCTGCTACACGTTACAAGATTGAAAAAACTAACCATACCCATTTTCTTTGAGTAATTATTCCATGTTTTTGCCCTTAATGGTATTGATTCTATTATCTTACACATGGGGAGAAATCTCTAGGCCTTATTATAAAAGTCTCTAAGCCTTTATTATGGTTCCTTCTCATTAGATCATTGTTTTGAAGCTTTCTTGATTTCTAGTTTTGTTGGCCACAAAATAAATGGATTGAGATTTAATTTGAATAATATGGATTCATCCACAGTTTCAGGGATGGGACCAACAAATACAAAGCCTAGAGAGTTTGAAACTGACATAGCTAAATGAGAATAAGAGAGTAAACATCATCTGCAATATTTTTCAGGCAATGACAAAGTATGCTAATGGGAGAATCTTAGTGTTATATATTCCGGCTTGATTCCTCAATATGTCCATGCCTCTTGTTTATCCTGATTTTTCAGGTTCCTGTTTCTTCATTGTCACCTCTAACTTGCTTCTGCTCAACTTGTTGTTTCTCTCGGGATTTCGCAGCATCAGTCATTATTTTAAGCATCTGCTCTGAAGTACGCTCAATCTTAGTCACACTTGTTAAAATCTGCTTCAAAATTCCATCACTCTCCGTTCCTAAAAGAAGCCAAAGACAACAACAAAACCCACAAGGTTTGAGATTCAACAAGGCATACATAGCTAGTGAGAAACCAAGGACAAATAGACTAGTACCAGCTTGTTGTGATGATACATCTGAATAACTCTCCGATACTAAACAGAAGAAAAAAACAGAGTCAAGATTCTTCAAAATCTTCTAAAGGAACACACAATGAGACAACTCGAGAAAAAAAGGCAACGACTAGTAGGAGGAAATAAACCTTGATCTGGATAGGAACTGAAGAATTCTGGATTCTCTATTTCAAGCTGATCCCAAACTACAAAGATAATAGATTTGATTCTAAGGTTTTTGTTCTCGGAATAATTCAAAGAGTTTGCGTATAAAGGAAATTACTTGTTCTAGTGAGTGCAAGTCCGATTTGAAAACGATCCAGTAGATGTTTCTCAGTATCTTCCTTGCTATAGTAAGCAAATAAGCATTCCTCGATTCTACGTTTAACCTGAAACAATACAAGCAAAAGATATTTAGATTTGAGTTTTTTTGTTTCATGATTCTTCCATGGTTGGTAATCTTACCAAATCTATGACTACTTCCGTGGACTGCTTCATTTCTTTCGCGTCAACATCGAAGCTCGTCTCTTTCGCCTTTTGATCCGTAGAAGCTACACAAGTAATTAATACAAACATAAACTCAAAATCATACAAAAAAAACTCAAAATCATACAAATTTTGTGTTTCTTGAAGTACTTACATTCTGCTTCATAGTTTTCAAGATTTTCTTGAAGTACTTCCTCTTCACCAGTCTTGTTCTCGGTTTCTAATTTCTTGCGGATCTTTTCAAGATTCTCGCGATATGCTTTGTACAAGATTCCATGTTCTTCACAATGATCTCAACCTACAAGATTCGATTTTGCTAAGTTTTTGTCGGTGAAAAAGGAATCTACGTAAAGGAAAAAAACGTTACCAAGTCTTGTTTCTTCAGGGTCGATTTTGTCATTTTTCCATAGATGATTCATAGTTTCTTCCTTGTTCTTGTGAAGATATGTAATACATTCTCTGACTTTATTTACAAGCTAAAAACAGAGCAGTGCAGAGAAAGAACATAGTTGAGTTTACGTGATCAATATGAAACAGTTACACATATTGGATTTGATAGAGAAGCTTACGTATTGTGCGAAGTCATCTTCGGGAAGAAAGTTTCGATCTTGAGCTTTCTTTGAGTTAACAATGGTGTTTCTTGGAGAAGAAATGAGAGATTTTGTTAAACGGTTTAACAGAATCGAGAGAGATAGTATTTTAATTTTAAGGACTGGTAAATATGGGCCAAGTTTTTATGTCAAAGTCCAATAGTTCTCCTAATTAGTAATGGACCTGAAAAAGTACTTACTAAAATACTTACGACTTTCTCCACCTAAATTGGACTCCTATTAATTTTTAGAAGCATCGAAACGCAGCGTATCACCTCATCATGTACTCTTGTTATGCTATATACGATTCCTTGGAAAAATTGTTGGATTGAAAAAAAAGTCACAAGATTTGTTTCTTTGATTCGATTTGGAAATTGCAAAGCAACAAAGCTAAGAAATTGATTCAAAGTCTTCATCTTTACACTAATAGTTGATCCGAAACTATTCTTACCTGAATCGGATCAGACTCTGTGGTACTTGAAAACCCTTTTTCTGATTTTGTGAAAAGATGCTAGCTTTACAACAAGAAGTACATATTAGGTTCGTTAGGAATATGAAACTGTAGCCAAATATGATTAATTATGCTCTCAAATGCACAAAGTTCCAGCCTTTTTCGTACTTTACTCCTTATGGTTGTTATGAAGCTTTCTACTCAAGGTTACAAGATTGAAAAATCTCACCATACCCATTTTGCTTTACATGTTTTTGTCCTAAATGGTATTGATTCTCTTATCTACGTTTTGATTGTTTCAGGCTTTCAGCATTCAATCCATGGAGGAACTTTGTTCTGTCTAAGAAGAAACAAAAGCACAAAACTTTGAAAGTGAATAATATGGATTCAGCCACAGTTTCAAAGCCTGGAGTGTCTAGCAAGAAAAGACATCAATTTGTTCATAATCTGTTTTTAACTGCACAGCTAGATGTATTAATAAAAGAGTAAACATTGCAAATGAAAAACTATGCAAATGTGAGAATTTGATCATTTAGTGTTATCTTTTCCGGCTTGATTCCCCGGTATGTACATTCTATGTGCCTCTTGTTGATTCTGATTTAGCAGGTTCTCTGTTTCTTCATTGCCACCTCTCACTTGCTCATGCTCAAGTGGCTTCTTTTCTCTGGATTTCGCAGCGTCAGTCATTACTTTAAGCATCTCCTTTGAAGTACTTGCAATCGTAGTCACGGTAGTTAAATTCTGCTCCAAAATTCCATCACTCTCCGTCAGTAAAATAAGCCAAAGACCACAACAAAACCCACAAGGTTTGAGATTCAACAAGGCATACATTGCTAGTGAGAAACAAAGGAATAAGAGATTACTGTTTTTGATTGCCGGAAGAAGAAACTGGTTGCATAGCTAGTGTTTTTTGTTTCTTTCGCGCATTGGCTTCACTCGAGATCTGCTTCACACGGTTTGAGGCAATATCAGCATGTTGTGATGATGCATTTGGATCACTCTCCGTTACTAAACAGAAGCAAAAACAAAGTCAAGATTCTTTAAATCTTCTAAAGGAACACACAATGGGACAACTCGAGGAAAAAGGCTACGACTAGCAGGAGGAAATAAACCTTGTTGTTGTTGTTTCTTTTTTGCATTGGGATCCTTGGAATGTATCACTCTGTGTCTCCTACCTAGTTCTTTATAGTAAGAACTGAAGAAATCTGGATTCTCTACAAAGATAATAGATTTGATTAGAAAAGGTTTTTTTTTCCGGAACCATATTCAAGGAGTTTTGAGTAAAAGAAATTACTTGCTCTGGTGAATAGGTTCGATTTGAAAATGATCCAGTAGATGTTTCTCAGTTTCTCAATTCTTGTTTTAATTAACCTGAAACAATAGAGAGATTGAGTAGACAAATTAGTATGATTTTAATTCTTAAGATATTCTTTCATGGTTGGTTAGAGAATCTTACGAAATATATGAAAATTTCCACAACATTTTGAAGTAATCAGAAACGAACAATCAGAGATACTGCAGTAAACACTTTGTATTTAGAATATCAACTGAACAATCTTTTACAATTTGTTCAATTCAGAGTTACTCAACATCACTCCGTGTGACTTGATCCTGAATCTATTCCTAAACTACCCAAGCTAAATCATCAACAAATATCTCTTTGTTCACTCACGAGTTCACCCTTCTCGGTAACTCTGAGTATCAAGCTCATGACCCTTTCTATTTTTCTATGTGAAAGACATAAACTAGAAACAGTTTGAACTTCTTCTTTTTATTCAGTTTAAGCCGACAGTTACACTACCGCTACCTTCCTTTATCCAAAGGATAAGTCACCATGCCTGTGTTTGTTGATGATGACTTGTGCAGCCTTTCCATGCCTACTCTGCAGAAGATCTCATCTGCTGCAACAGTAAAATCCCACTCAACGCTTTGATGGGCTCGAGAAGCCAACTCAGCAAGTTGACTTTTCTTTCTATTGACTGCTACACTCTTCATTTGAGTGACTCACACAAGAACCTGTTGCATATGTTGATCTGAGGGCTATAAGCTTAGGAAAAATGCATTGGTCTCGGACCTCCAAATAATATATAGGTTTTGGAGTCCTAAATTTTAAAATATTAGTCATAGTGTCAAGACTTTTGTTAGGCCACCAAATACAGGATAGGTTTTTCTTTCTATGTTTTTTATTAGGATCTAGATCCTATATTTTTCTCTTCTATATCTGTGTTTTTTTCATATTTTGTTTTCATGTTTTTTCTTTCAAATCATATTTTATATAGTATTTCAAATAAACTCTTTCTAATTATTCTCTGTAAGTGGTGTAATTCTTCTATCGATTTTGATTTTATTTTTATACTCACGACTCTTTAGGATAAACACCAACATTGATGCTTGTTTAGCTTCCCATAATATTCATAGTACTCATGTGTTTAAATTTCTTTTGATTTTGCTATATGATTGAACTTATGTCACAAAAAGTTTAAATGGCTGGGCTATCATCATATCTATAAAAAGAGTTGGTTCGGTAAATCGTTTATGAGAGTTTGGTCAAAGAGTTCATAGAAAAAGAAAAAAGATTGTCAGAGATCACCTTTTTTGGTAATGTTTTAGATATTTGTTGGTTTTAGACTGTATTTACTAGGTCTGGGCACATATACATGTTATCCATCTTTTACATGTTACCCGGCTCGTAGCCGGCTTAAAAAAAGCTACCCGTGATTTCCGAGTCGGATAAAGGATACGATAATCTAATTACCCGCGGGTAAGGGTCGGGTATTGGGTATCATCCTTTTTTAGCTACCCGTCCTACAAAGATACTCGATACCCGACTCTTATATAATATTTACTGGATTTTTTATACATCTTATAAATATTCGTATTTTATACCACTTACATTTGAAATTTATAATTTTATATCTTTTAAACTATATATTGCTAGTGTTTTCAAATTATACTTTTCAACCACCAACTTTCTTCTCAAGTATAGACCAAAACTCTAATAGCATAGGTTTTGGCGTTGCGTAATGCTCTAAACTATGCGGCCAACGGAGTTCTCCACCACTTCCAAGTAACTTGAGATTTAAAACAATGGATCAAAATGTTCAAATAAAGATCCAAACAAAACAAAAAATAGATTCTCTATAGATCTAAATATAAATTTTGATCAAAGGCTAAACAATAGCAAGACTGATATTTCGAAAAAACTGCCCTGAACTTTGCTTTGACTCATTCGGATTATGCATCGGTTAATCCCGAGTTTATACCGTTTAATAAAATTTTGTCATTTTGTAATGACTTATTCATTTTTTGCTATATTAACTTCTATCGATAAATTATATTATAATTATGCGGGTAAGGGTAACAATCAGGTACTTGGAGGGTTAAAGGTTTTTTATAGGGTACCCGTTTTTTAGGGTACCCGATTTTTGCAAGTCGGGTAAGAGTAAGTTTTTTCCGATACCCGTTAAAGCCGTGTCGGGTCAAAAGTAATCTAAAATATCAGGGTATCCGTCCCGTACCCATGTCTAGTATTTACCATTGTTTTTGGTTTTTGTTACTGGCTTACTGCTATGATTTAGAATTATCGTTAAAAATATACTGAAGATCCCTATTTTTTTAACTTTAAAATATTATATACCATATTTGAATTTAAAACTTGATAAAACATGATATGCCGTGCCAGGACTTAAGCTTCTAAAAGGCTTGGCATGGCATGCATTCTAGTATTCTACTATAGTTGAATTTATAAGATGGTGTAGAATGTAGACATTTTTGGCAATTAATTAGACTTACAAGATTAGAAATTTTTAGATAATCAAAAGATTCAAAACTGAGTTTGCATGTGCAAGTTATAATTGAGCCAAATATCTTGTAAATTCACACATAGCATATTTTTTCAACAAGTACATATATTTTCTTTATTCAATAAGCATACATCATAAAAATCAAGATCGTAAACAAATCACTTAAATAAACATACACAAACACAATCGCACTGCATAACTTTGTCTCTTCATTATTCTTCAATTATGTGAATCATCGGGAGTCCACATAAACCCTATCTGATCAGAGAGGAGGAGTTTTGTCGCTGAAGAATCGAGCAAGAACTTTGTCTTCAAGAATTGCTAAGACTTCAGGAGATTTTATGCATAGAGGTGTCTTGTATTGAGATGGAGAAGTACCATTGGAGATGAAATATTCCATGACAGAATGGAACGTTCCTTGTTGCACTACCCTTATCTCTAGAGCTCTAATAGATCCATCATTTCTCCTAAACTTTCGATACGTAACATTAAATGATTGCTCCATCACACAACAACATTCCACCAATAATTTGTTATCAAGTGTAACAATGTCATTAATGTTTTTCCCTTTGAGTTCCCAATAGAAAACGTAGTGACCTGGAAGAGTGGAGATATCAGCATAACTTGTGAATCCCATCAATACTAGATCCGAAGATCTAAGAACGAGTGTCACATGACTCAACGCCTTTAATACGTCTTCTTCGGTTGTCGCTTCCATGCTGATGCTTAGAACCGTATCTTTCCTACCTACGAACCTAAATTGAGGTGCACTGTTGTAGAATCCAGACACTTGTAGAATATCTCCCATTCTATATCTGTGTAATCCTATTAATAACATTAATGGAAAAGAATCAATCTTTGGGGGGGAGGGTAAAAAAATATATGGATAGCATATACCTAACTCACCATAATAATTTGTCACCAAGGGCTCATAGTAGCACCCTAACTTGACGTTTACAAGATCAACAATTTCACCTTTGTTTCCTTCATCATCAGCAGGTAGGAACTCAAAGTAGGACATGTTGGGCAAAAAGGTGTATGACACATCTTGTGGGTTGCACAGAGGATTCATATTTACTCCAAAAATTGTTTCAGAAGTTGCGTAACTCGGTGAGATTAGAGGCACTTTGTTAGCGTAGTACTCTATTATTGGAATGTATTGACTATTTGTTCCTGTAACAATGGTTTGAATGAATTTTGCTTTTGGCCAAAGACGTGTGATTATACCTTTCCAAGATTTTTGGCAGCATTCTTCTTCGATTTGATCAGCTAACTCAGCATTAGGTCCTCCGAGGATGTTGGCAACTACGTCTCTACAACTTTGGTTGGTGATCCACTGGCTAACTTGGCCTGATCGGATATTACTACACATTTCTTTCCAGTAATTTTCAAGAAATGTGATTGCTCCGACCAAAATAGAACCAAAGGAAGAAGCCATGCTCACAACTTGGTCTCTTTGAATAAGACCACAAAGAAGATGGCAGTACATAGTTTGCTTATGATCTGGACACAATATAACTTCGTCAGGGCTTGTATAACAATTTGATGGCCGGTTCTTAAAAGTATCACTCGCTAAGAAGTTCACAAGCGCCGAAGCAGCTGGTAAACCAGAGGGAGTTGTATTTTGTGCTTTAGAGAAAAGAAAGGTGATGGCCTTTCCTTGCTGGATACCCTCGATATGCCTACATATATATCATACTCAGTCAGATGGATTTGGGTGCTCAAAGTTACAGATACAGTAAAAGGAAGGAAAAACAAATAGTCTTCACTAGCGCAAATGGCCTTCTCTGCAAGATTTCTGAGTTAGAAAGTTTGAGAAAAAAAGTTATAAATTAAGAATTACTTTGATATAATAGATGAGCGTAGAGAAAACATAAATAACATGTCCTCGTCGAACTTGTTGTTAACAGGGAAGACCTTATGTTTCCCTCCAGAAGTTCCAGAGCTACAAACACACAAACAATGTCACAAGCATATCATGTCTATGTAAGTATACATAGTTGATCCATTAATCATGTGATAAGTTTTCTAGAATTTGACACCAATGCATACCTTAGGATAAATCCGGTAACCGGTTTGCCTGAAATGATATTTGAAGGCTCACCATTCGCAACACGTTCGATATAAGGCCTAACATCATCGTAACTCACTACCGGCACGTTTTTCTTGAACAGCTCTTTATCAGAGCTTCCATGGAGGAAACGCCGGAGATACTCTGTGTTGGCGTTAAGCGTGAGTATCTCTTCCAATACATCGTCTTGTATTTGCTTCGCATTCGATGTTAAGTCCTCTACATCTTTAGGATCGAATCTTAGCTTCATATTTGGTGATCTCTGATTCAGCGTTAAACGATGAGGTTAGTTATATAGCAATATTAGTTATAAAAAATTCTGAAGTAGAGAAATCGTGATAACTTCTTTAAAGAATATACAGCATCATTCATCTTATAAGCTGAAAAAATAAAATGAATAGCTGGATATAATGGATTAAACAACATTTCTTTTAAAACTGATGTATTGCGTTTTCGACGCAGTCTAACCCATTTTTTCAGCGAATCTTTTCTTTGTTTTTAGAATCCTTAAAATTTAAAACACGTTTAGATGGAGTCTAAGCAAAAGAGCAAGGAATTAAAAGCAAATGTGCAGAAAGATTAAAAGGTTGGCACTCGTTGAAGTACTTTCAACCGATGACTTTCCACCGATGGATGGACTTGAAACTTTGACACAAGTTAGAGCATTGAGTTAGCTTTCATTTGGAGATAATTTTAGGACATTTCAACAGTGCGATCGAAAGTTATGCAAGTTTTAGTGAAGACATGTCATTCTGTCTAAACTAACCGGTTTGCTGGAAAATAAAAAATTGCAGTTTTTCCTATTTGACTTGGTTTTGTCCAAGATTGAATCAAAACGTGGGAGGCCTATTTTATTCTATTTTTCAGCCATTGTGGAGGCAACGCTTTATTTTCTATCAGATTTTTTTGTTTCTAAGCTTTTGGGAGAAGATCTATAAATCTCTTTGACAATTTGGAGGAGATTTCTAAACCCTTTATTTATTAATTGATTTCATTATGTCTTCTATGAATTCTTCTTGTGATTTGATTTCTATCATGTCTGAGTAGTTTTTTAAGATTTCAAAGAGATTTCATGGTTTGATTGAATTGATGTTAATTTAGGGATTGACAACTTAGTTTCTTCATATATGTAGTTCTTATTGCTGGAACTTGATTAGCTACCTAGTCTCTGATCTTAGGTTGTTTAATGCACCAAAATTTTTAAATGTCTGAAATAATTTATATGAGCAAAGCATCCCTAACCAACGAAAGTTAATGTTAAGGTGTTTTGTGAACATATCAAACTTGACTTTAATGCCTGCTTAGCCTTTTGAATTCAAGTGACATTTTAAGATCTTTGGTTGTTAGATATAGTATTTGATGCTACGAAAGTAGATCAAATTGATGTTGTGATTTGAGTTCTAGAACGATTCATAATTCTTTCTCTAGCAATTTATTATAAAATTCTCTGCAATCTCACCTAAAACCATGGAATTTGGTTCTTTGTATTTTTTACAAAGAAATCCCATTAAATCCCTCTAAAATCACTTGAAATCATTAAAAATCAAATCCCTCGTATAGTTCCAATAACCGTGGATTTGAAGGTACTTTTTCAAATCACTAGTTCAATAACATATTATTTTAATAGACTTTTTAAAATCCATGATTCAATAACATATGATTTAACAAATTAGAACAAATCAGATCAAATGTTAGATTAAATACCCCCTCCCCCCGCCTATACAACTAATTAACTTACGGTTAGATCTAGCCACATAGCGGATATCCGGAATAAATCCGGTATCCGCGATCCGTTCAGTCCGATTAATTATTTTGTTTATCCAATTATTTTTAAGATATCCACGATTATCCGATCTTTTATAAATTGAATATCCTATGTGATCCGTTATAAAGTTTAAATATTATTTATTTATTTTGTTATCTTTTTCTAACACTATATTTTTATTATTATTCTATTATAAATTATGAGAATTGGCGATTTTACCATGGACCGGTCTTCCGTCTCTATCCATGCAAGACGATTTTACCTTACTCCACACTGAAGATCCTGGTAAGCTTGTCTCCATTAGTCTGCATATATATAATTTATTATGTTATTTAGTCATAATAAAAATTAATTATTTAGTAAAAATGAATGAGTCCTGCTCACTTGTACATCTATAATAACCAATTTTTTTAATTAATCATATATATATAGATATATTAGATATTAGATATGTAACTTTATATTATAACAAATCAGATCGGATATTCGTTTTTTTCTAAAATAATATTTGCGATCTGCTTTCGTTTTGACGGATATGATAAGTGTGTAATATACCTATTCTTAGCATGCATTTTAGTAATATTTTGATACATTTAGCTTAGGTTTTTTCATGTTTTATTGCATATTTTGTTCCCTTTAAATTAGATTGAGTCTAGAGTCCAAGTTCTTGTTTTCTTGCATTTGTATGCATATTTTGTCTATTCTATGTGCAAATGGAGTCTTGGATCAATTTTGGAACAAATGGAGTCTTGGATCAATTGTGGAACAAATGGAGTCTTGGATCAATTGTGGAACAAATGGAGTCTTGGATCAAGTTGGAAAAGTGAAGAACAAGAAACTTGAGTTAGAGCATTCGTATAGATCGACCAGCTGGCCGATCCATACGAGGCTCTGATCATCATTTTTCCCTTGCCAAGATTTGCTGTTTTAGACCGACCAGCTCCCCAGTCTCTTGACCGATCCATTAGGTGTCTCCATTGTCAGTTTCACAGTTGGACCGGGTTTGAATAGGGTTAACCTGAATACACTTAGCTTTTCCTATAAATACTTGTAACCACATTAAAACCCTAAGCGCTTAGCCTTGTATGTTCTTATGCTATGTTTATGAGATTTAGTCTTGAGTATTGAATGTTCTTGTTTGAGATTTGAATCTTTTATGATTTATTGAAGTTTACTTAATCATTTCTTTTACTTAATCATGTTTATCTCTTTTGCTTTAATGTCTTGTTATCAATATGTGTGAGTAGTTATCTTATGGATTGTGGGTTGAATAGATTACAGTGATTTAGATATTGGGTTGTGTTGCTTATGCTTAGATCGTGAAAGATCCTTCATTTGAATTGGAATTAAGGCTAGAATTGACTTGATCACTCAATTTTTAGAACATGGTCTTTTCAAGGCCGAAAGTTGTTTGTGAAAATGTCTAGAAGAAATTCAAATGAGTTTTTCTCATTTTAGCCAATGGAAGTTGATGTGTTAAGGAAAATTGTGAGGATATGGACTTATAAGTATAGTTTTTAGATTCATTAATTGCAAAATGGAAGTTTGTGTAATTAAGAAATTTAGAAAGAGATTAGTACCATGGAAGTGGATTAGTCTTAAATTAGTGATCTTTGCTTTAGGATTAATCTTGATTAGAGCTTTGCAATACCTCCCAATAGTTAATGAACTTTAGTCAATTGCTTAAACCCATGATCCATACCTTTTTATCTTGATTTCAAATTTGCTTAGTATAATTTAATCTTGTTTAAGTTAATCTTGTTCCTTGTTTAGTTTTGCATTCTATTATTTTATCTTGCCATTTACTTATTGTCATTGCATCAGGATACTTCAATTTTGTATTTGTTTTGCTTCAAAATTTTACGGATATTCAGAGCTATCAAAATAAAAACCATAACCTGTCGAATTCCAAAATAAATGGGGTTATATATCTTTTTTGGAGGTTACTTGTATAATAATAAAAAAATTATTAAAGGGTGATTGTTTTAGACTTTTATTTGTGGCTGTTAATTTAAAAAACAATTAAATTTTAATGTTGTGACTTTTTTGGGCTGTGACTTAAAATAAAATTAAAATCTATCAACCCAAAGCTTAAAAAAATCTATTACTCCCTCCGTTGCATATTAGTTGTCGTTCTAGATGATTTTACGTCAATTAAGAAAACATTAAAAAAATCTGTTTTACCCCCTAATTAATGTGTTTTTCATTTGATATGTGTAGTTAATAAGCTAAAAGAGTATGGATAAAATCGGAAAATCAATCATAAATTTGTATTGAAAATGTAAAACGACAACTAATTTGATACAAAATAAAAAGCGTAGAATGACAATTAATATGAAACGGAGGGAGTAACGTAGAAAGAAAAAGCAAAATCTTGGTTGTAAGAGATTTTAGGAACTATGTGAAATTCTAGGAGAACTAAAGTATGGTTAGTCAAATTAGATTTTAAATTTTTTAAAATAAACTCACAGTTTTTTAAAGTCCAAAACAGTCACCCCCTTAGGGATTAGCTGTATAAATTTTAGGAGAGCTAAATTGATTTATACAGCTAATATAGATCAACCTTGATAGATGGGGTTACTTGTATAGCAAAATTATCAATAATAAAAAAATCGGAAGTTGCGAGAACGAGAAAATTTCATTAATGGCTATACAGTTCAGATATGTCATTAATACATCTGTATCTCTAAAAAGCGGACTAGATTAATATTTGTGTGATAAGACTAATAAGGGAATTGAATCTCAAACATCATAAAACATTTAAATGAAATAGCTGGATTTATAATGGAGATGAACTGCTCTCTGCGCGGTTAGAATCTCTAATATAGCGTCAATTACATTAGACTAATGTTTTTAAATTTGGGATTTAAAATTTAATTTTGAATGTTAAAAGTTAAATTTTTAATTTTGTTAAATTTTTTGAACTTTGAATAAAAATGGTATTTTTGAAACATTTGAAAAGAATGTGGTAATTTTGGAAATAAAACTTCAAAATATGATTTTATTGATAATTGCCCAACATTTGTGGGTGGTATTCAATTTGAGAATTCAATTGATTTGAAAAGAATTAAAGATTCCATTAAATTCCACCGTTATTCAATTATCTATTTTGTGAATTTTTTTCAATTCTGGTGTTATTTAATTTAAGGAATTCCTGATTCTATTAAATTCCTGTGTTATTCAATTTTACTGCAACTTTTATAGTATTGTTATTTCAAAGGAATTTAATGGAATTCTAATGAAAATTTGTGAAGAGCCAATTCTCACCATTTTTGTAGAAATTTTGATGGAATTCTGTAAATCATTCACAATTCTTTGAAATCAATTATTTTCTAATTCTATCACAATCTCACATTGAATAAATGAGATAGATGGATTTATAATGGGATGTGCTGCTCGCTTACAATCTCTAACTATGTTACCGATTTTTAAAAAAAAAATTATAATAGTAATTCAAATTTTATTTTAAAATAAAAAACAAAATAAAACTATTTGTATTCACAACATAATATTTATTTGTTAAATTAAATCAATATCTAAATTCTAATCATAATTATAAATTTTATATTATTTATAAATCCTAGTCTTAATAAACTAAAGCACAAATCACCTAACCAATCAAATTATGCGATATGGTACTTCAATTTTAAAGGAATAACTAATGAAACTAAATATTGAAATGTCCATCAAATATCGAGTAACGTTTTCAGATTTTAAATTTAATAATTCTTTATAGAATTTTTATTCCACCTTACTCAACTGTTTTCCACCACAAATCCACGATCTCACAATCTTAGGAAATAAAAACTACCTTTAGTACACATTTTTTTATTTTTTCTAAATGGTGAATATTTCATTAGAAATGAATAGGTTTAAGTTTGCATAGTTAAATGCAAGCCTAAAAGATGAAATCATGGCAAAAAAATTAAAACATCGAGACATCAATCCTAAAATGGTTTTCAGTCCGTCGCTCAACGTAAAACGCAATGATTACTGAGCAGACGAAGTGATGACGAAGTAGTTGTTCCTCCCATATATGTTGGGTGTGAAGTTGAGACAATCGCATACTGTGGCAGCCGAGATACTAACACAGTTGTCACTAGAAGCCTTTCACCGGAAGCCCAAAAAATGAGATGTCAACGGAGAGAGTCTCACAGTCCTCGATCACGTACTCCTCTCGCGTCCCGTGAGAGTAACTTGATTTTCACCTCCATGAGCTATTCCAAGTAAGAAACCTTGCGAACTAGAAACACGTCCACAACAAGCTCACCTTACCAAGACCGTTGGCTAGTGCACAGCTGAATAAAGCGATGAAGAACTCGCGGAAACCACTAGTCATACTAGCTCCTCTTAGACAAAAACTAAGACCATAAAACCTAAACGGAGAACAAGCCAACAACATCTACAAAGCAACAAACATTAGCAAGCCACAACATCAACACAACCTTTCATCAAACCAATGCATATAGGTACCCATCAAAGCATCACAGAGAGACGGTCACGCAGCCACCACCGATGGCCAGCCAAAAAAATTGAAGCTAGACCGTAGTCAAGAGAAGCAGGACCTAAAGACCCTTCAGGTGAGAAACAACCCGAGAACACACCATGAACGCATACTAAGAAACTTTGCTGTTGTCCACTACGAAAGTGACTAACGAAGAGGCAATCAAGTTCGTCGAGCCATAAAAATCTATCAGAAGACCAACGTCAAGCGAAAGATAATGCACTAAAGCTAATCTCAAAGGGAGGGACATAGAAATCGAGGCTCAAGTAGCCTACATAGAGAGGCCAAAAGCCACGAAGGGAAGACCAGTGTCTCTGACGCAGCCACCGGAGATCCCTAGAAGTCACTAGCCCAGAGAGATTAACTCCGCTGTAACGGTGGAGACAAAGATCTCTTCGCGAAGAAAACATCCCTAAATGTTTCTTCGTCGGAGAAGAGACCAAAGCACTAGAAACAGAGGAGCCGCGGTGGATCATCCAAACAAATTTGGTTGATGTCAAAACCGGGAAAAGAAGGAGTGGCACTAACCCGAGACAGAGGACGTCGCTCCACAGTCGAGAAGTGCTTCTCCGTCGCCAGAAACGCTAGGTCGAAAATGAATTTAGAAGAAATCTAGATCACAGAAGGACGGATTGGGAGAGGCAAGTGGGGGCTTTTAGCGGTATTATGTCGACATCAAACGCCTCCGACAAGAGAGAAGACTACGCAGAAGAAAACCCAACCACCGTGACGCGGCCGTCTCTCACATTGGAGTCTCCGACCACTCACCGCTAGAAGTAGAGCATCCCTAGAGATCAGAGAGAATTAGCCCTAGAAAGTAACATAAAGGGAGAGGGAGGTTGCCCTCTTGCGGCACCGCTGAAGACCGGAGACTGGAGAGGCTAGCAGAAGAGATTTGTGGCGAACTCTGCGACAACGTTTGTGGAGAAAAAGTCGCACGCGCGTGCAGCACACGCGCCCGACCTCGGGTTTTTGGGTTAGAACCTTTAAACACTTAAAAAAAAAAAACTCATTTTGTTACATAAATTACCATTCCCTTGACTGAGGGCTTTAAAGCTTCTATACCAAAAGGTCTGGGGTTCAAACCACAGAAGATGCGATTTATTATATTTACAGATTAATGGAGACAAGCTTGCAGGAGATCTTTAGCTTGGAGCAGGGTAAACCCGTCTGGTGTGGCGTGGATCAAGACGGAAGGCATGCTCTTTGTAGAATCATCGATGTAACAGTTTTCTAATTTTTAATAAAAATTATAAATCCAGACGTTAAAAAAAAACTACCATTCCCTTATTAAAACTCAATTCTGAGATTCAATTATCTTTCGACCAAAAAAAAAGAGATTCAATTATCTTATTAATACACTTTTTTTTTATTTGTTACATTCTTTCATTAATCTAAACCTTGAGAATACATTTGTTGCTAAAACCAAACTTGAAAGCATTAGAAAGTAAAGTATAAACATTTCAAGCAGTAGAAGATAAGCATACATAGATTCATCATTAAACGACCGCAAATCCGAAGCAAAGCATAGATGCGTCGGTATAATATCCACGACAAAGCCGGATTGGAGTAACTTAGCACCTTGCTTTCGCTTTGTGACGTTGAAAAACATCATTTACCTTCGAATCTCGCCGAAACAAAATCCGTTGCATCTTTTGATTTCGTAGAAACCGCTACATAAGAGTACAAATCGGTTAAGGAGTTAGAGTATTTCCACGGCTTTGAAACCATGATGAGTTCTCCTCTCATGGAGAAGGAAAATAATAAAATGGTTCTCTTCCCATTCGGGAAGAGAAGGTAATTTCATAGCAGGTTTTCGGACGTGGAAGTGACCTCTATTTAAGGGAAAAAATTGTTAAAACCTCTCGACATAAAGCCAAAAGGTATAATAAACCATTCACGGTCAAATTCAAGAAGATTGAAGCGATAAGTAGGCATGTTGGGCTTAAGATTGTAACATAGATTATCATATGACCCACTAAGAGAAGCTCTTTTGCCCAGCCCACAATGGAAAACAGATTGAGAGGGACGAGTTTTTAGATGGTGGCCGAACAGTTTTGCTCGGATGAAGAGACGCTGGAGAGAGCACCTCTCCTTGAATAAGAGAGACTCTTACTTGGGACCTCGCAGTGCTGGAGGAAGTGAATATGCTGGTGTCCAAAGAGGAGAGATCGAGGATGGACTCTTCACCATCATGTAAACGGAGTCCATGACGTTAAGAGAGAGAGAGGTCTCACATGAAGAGTCCAGTCGACAGAGAGAGAGAGCCGTTGGATTCGAGATTGCACGACATCTTCACCCACTAATTAGACCGTTCTTCGAGTAACCCTAGTCGAGGTCCCGAGAGTAGGAAGCATAAGTTCTCAGAAGTCAAGCCCGACAGAGGAGATTTGTGAGCCCATGATAGATCGATGGTTTTAAAAGGAAATAGTTACAAAAATGTCATAATCCAAAACTTAAACATCATACATGTCCAAACTCAAACTTCATACTATGTCATCTCTCTCTCTCCCTCCCTCCCTCCCTCCCTCCCTCTCTCATCAAACAATTTTTCTCTGAAACGCAAGTTTAATTTCTCTCTAACACCAAAAATTTGTGAAAAAATTTGTATCTTCCTATCAAACCGGAAAGCCTTTAAAATTTTTTTAAAGAGATTTATGTCTCGTTACGGGGTTTTCTTGCGGTGAATATTCTTGCGGTGAATATCCGATACAATCTGAAATTTATAAAGTCACTACGACAAGGAAGATGATGAAGAACAATGGACTGTCTTCTTTGGGAAAGGGTCTAATCCAAAAATTTGGATGTACAAAATACTGAAGAGATACATACACCACCATAAATGAATATGCATGATGTACAGTTTAGCGAAGCAGATGATGTACAACTTGGAGAAGGCGCCGATCATGTCGACTAGGTATATTTATTATTGCTCTTTTTAGTTGATGCCACAATATATACCAGACAGAAATGATCAACTTTTACAACTACATATATACGGTGATGAAGATGTACAGTGGAGATAAGATGTACGTCCACAAAAAGAACAAAATACTTGTGATGAGCATGTACATCAACATGAGACTATACATGACCCGGAGGCTGTACACCATGAGTGATATACATCATATTTTACTACCTTTTACTATCTATTTTACCTATATTTATTGGTAATAATACAAGTTTTAAAGAGAAAAGTGTTCTTTTGGTGTTTTTCGTGGATATTGAATTTTCACACGAAAAAGTGGCAAAACAGGCCTAAAATATAGAAAAAAAGTTTCTTTCGAAGAAATACAATTATAACCATCAGATTTCTCGGTGCATAAGTCAATTCTCTCTCTTCATTCCGTAAAGCCCATTACCAAAGTAATTGAGGACATATTTTGTATATTCGAGGACCGTTTTAATATGTAACCTTTACATAAAAAATTGAACGCCCATGTTTGTTGGATTCAAAATCGGACCTAGTTCCAAAACAAGTGTTACTTACCCGTAAGTAGGTGGGGTAACACAACTTTATAAATACAGTTTTTCTAAATAATTCATAAGTATACCATAGCACAACACAACTTATTCGATATGTCAACGAAATCGCATGGTTAGGGGAGATGCTATTGAATTTACAAAAGGACAATAATAAGCCTTAACTAAAAAAAAAAGCCTTAACTATTGTTTTTTTCTTCCAAAATCTTCACCGGCTTATTTAACTCAAAATAGGGGTTGGTTCGTTATGTTCTCGTGTTTTTAAGTCTGAACATATTTTTAGTTAATTAAGTATTAACTTGAATTATATCTGTATGTAAAAGCTCTTTTGATCCAGTGGTTGACCAAGAGCTTTAAAATTTCTACACCAAGTAGTCTGGGTTCGAATCTCAGAAGATACGATTTATCATATTTACAGATTAATGGCAACAAATTTGAAGGAGATCTTCAGCTTGGAGCAGGATAAACCCGACTGACATGGCGTGGACCAAAACAGAAGGCATGCTCGTTGTAAAATCGTTGATGTAACAGTTTCCTAATTTGGAATAAAAATAATAAATTCAGACATTTTAAAAAAGGAATTACATTTCTAGATTTATGCGTATAATTTTATAATTAATAGGATGGACATGTGTCCAATCCATCTTGTTTCAATTAGAAGAGGAATATCAATCCTTTCTTCACTCAAAAATTCTCTACAGAAATAGAAAACACCGGCCATTTGTGTGGTGTGGATGCCATATTGAGCAGCTCGATGTGGTAGTGGTAGTGGTAGTGGTAGTGGTAGTGGTAGTGGTAGTGGTAGTGGTAGTGGTAGTGGTAGTGGTAGTGGTAGTGGTAGTGGTAGTGGTAGTGGTAGTGGTAGTGGTAGTGGTAGTGGTAGTGGTAGTGGTAGTGGTAGTGGTAGTGGTAGTGGTCGTGGTAGTGGTAGTGGTAGTGGTAGTGGTAGTGGTAGTGGTAGTGGTAGTAGTAGTAGTAGTAGTAGTAGTGGTAGTAAGGATGATCGATGATCAGGACGAGTGAGCCTAGGATCGTGCCACGATGGACGTATCGATGAGAAATCGGTACAGACACTCGACGATCAAACAGTGTCAATAGTGGTTATTAGGTTGTATCAGCGGTCGGACCATGGGGACGCATCGATAGGCCCTCGGGGAGGCCTACGATCGATCTACCACTGGCCATCGAGGATAACTGAGCACTCCGCAAGGGCAGCCGCGATGTTATCGCTGGCTGGCATCGATGAGCCTCGCGTAGGTCTCGGTATATCAGTACGATACCTTGTTCGTCCGCGATGAACAAACCGGTAATCATCGGTGAAGGCATCGGTGATCGGAGAGAAAGCTAGACGGGCAGTGCTAACCACTGTGCCGCGGACCGGTACGGCCTCGATAGTGATCGATACGGCCTCGGTCCGGAATCACGCCCGGTAAGCAAAAGCATGCTTGGCTTACTGACAGTGGCAGAGCATCCGGTCAGATCATGGCGATCTGACTACGGACTCGTAGGTGAGACAGTAGAGGAGCATGGCAAGGCTATCGCAGCTTGCCAAGTGAATCGGCTATCACAATGGAACTTGGTGAGGGTACACGGACCTAGGCGTACCGGCCGTGGGACTCAACCTTGTATCTCGAGGAAACTTGGCTCGGCATAAGCCGCCCCAAAAGTGACTCGTTATTTGGCGGACTGGAAACTAGTCATGGCAGGATCATGCCTAGTTCCGACTCGCACCGCATGTAGTTTAGGAAAGTAGATAATGCATAGGCCGGCTATAC
Organism: Arabis alpina; assembly: GCA_900128785.1. Classification (NCBI taxonomy): domain Eukaryota; kingdom Viridiplantae; phylum Streptophyta; class Magnoliopsida; order Brassicales; family Brassicaceae; genus Arabis; species Arabis alpina. The sequence continues at coordinate 8,643,175 of LT669791.1, read as the reverse complement.
TCTGAAAAGAGAGCCAGTGGGCCAAATGTGAGGATTAGCGTGGCAGACTGAAAGGTCTGATACTAACCGATCATTGAACCGCAAAATAGAGATATGGTAGCATTACAGCCGCAAGGCCGTAAGGATACTCGATGGTTCGCTTGTTTGTTAGACTCAACAGGCTACTAGAGAATGTTGTAGGCCGGACAGGTAGTAGCCGGCCAACTCGATAGTTGTACGACTACGCCTTAGTCAACCTGGTAGAAAGTCTAGACGGTGTAGGCCAACAAGAGAAGCGCTAAGGAGGCTTAGCAAACTCGTACGGCCGCATATGACTCCAGGGTTAGAGGCAAGGCCGTGGGAACGCTTAAGCCGGGTACGGCCAAGGCTGGACCGCGAGTCTTCCACAATTAATATATAGTTTTCTGTTTGTATTTCTGTAGGAACGGTCACCATATGGCCATAGATGTGTCATGGGTAATGTATTGGGATAGCCATACTTACCTGGGGCCGACCATACGGGGCAAAAGGTATTGCTTGAAATGCTTCGGCTATTGCTTGAGAACGTAGAGGTATAACGGTTTAGGATTAACCGGAGTAGAAAGTTTGGTTGTGAACCATAGGATAGTCTAGTAGTTAAGAGCATGATTAAACCGGTAGGATAGTAGGTTCACAACGCCACCCGTCTAAATATTGCATGGACCGCATCGTGAGTATGCATTCCCCCAGTTGTTTGTGTTTGGCCTGAAAGATGGCACGAAGACCTAGTGTTCTGAGGATCGCTAGAAGGGTCGGAGCACCTTAACTCGTAGAGTCCGCCGACGGGCCGACTCTAGTATTGGCTGCCAGGGTGCCAGGCGTACCAGTTTACTGGTCCGATTACCAGCTTGCTGGTGTAGAGTATAGTATTGGCTGCCAGGGTGCCAGGCGTACCAGTTTACTGGTCCGGTTACCAGCTTGCTAGTGCAGAGTATAAAGGGCTGCCAGGGTGCCCGGCATGAGGTTGAGAAGTTATGTTTGTATCACCGCCAAAGGGTTGGCCATGAGACGCAGTACCTGGCAAGTAGTGCTAAGGGTGTTGTGTGGGATTGTAGGTTTAAAATAGCTAGGTAGTGTTAGGTGGTGAGACGGAGTAGACCGTCTTACCGAGTATTCAATACTCACCCCCTTACCAGTGCGCAGGATAGGACATCCGGTCAGGTGGACCATAGGACGGCAAGGCATGAGGGAGCAACAGGCAATGGAGGAAGACTTTCCCAAGGCGTAGTGAATCTAGTACCCATACGTTGTAATTTACCCCACAATGTAATCAAAAAATTTTAGAGCAATGAAAATATCACTTTTGTCTAACACTTGGGTCTGGATTCATAGTCCGAGATGCGGGTGTTACATATTTCACTATAGTTAATAATAAGATCCATCCCATGTTTGTAGAGATGGTAGGCACTCAAACGAAACATGGTTCATATAATCCTCCGTACCACGTCGAGCACACCGAGTGGTGGTACAAGGTTTAACACCCATTACTATACCCAATTCATATCCGACCTGACATATAGCTTATGGAAACATTTCGGAGAAGTGGGCCAGCAAAGATCCATCAAGACGACTCGGTCAGTTAAGGAGTATCCGTCGACCTAGGCACAAACAAGCAAATTGGAAGACTTATCTCGGATAAAAGGAAATACTTAAAATTAGTATAACTTCCTTTCATCTTTTAGGAAATTTTCCATTTATCTTTTAAGGTTATTTCGACCGACTTTGTACTTGTATAAATACTTGATGTATTCCTCCATTTCTAGGACATCGTCTTCAATAGAGAATTCTATACACATATTTTTACTCCTTTTCTTCCTTGTGATTTTACGTTTTGACCTAGTTCCTCTATTCTTTGGACCGATCTCGGATTGTTGCTCAATCTGGTATCACACAAATTAGCGCCGACTAAGGGGACCTATTAGGTTTACTACGTAACTTTCACAGGAGGAAATCTTTGAAGATCTTGGGAGACGAAACTCTAATTCCAAAGACTGCTAACGCAGTCCAGACGGAGAAAATTCCAGCTGACATAAGCGATTCTCAAGAGGTGCAGAAAACCTTAGACAAGTAGAATTAAACCCCGGAGGCTCCTGGCTTTGAAAAAGATTACAAACTAGAGGGCCGAACCGAAGCATCGGACCACTAGGTAATCTTGGTAAAAAAAACGAAACTTGATGTTCTTGCCGCGCTGAGATCGTTATAGGAGAAGTACGATAACCAGCCAGAGCGATCAGGAAAAGCTCCGCGAAGAGATGGCTCTCTTCACAGGACGATCCGAGCAAAACTCCCAGAACAGGATCAACCCACGACTATGAAGTAAACCATCCGTCTTATAAACTCAAAGATGCACCGCATCGTAAGTTTGGCTCCCGAGCTCGACAAAGTTCTTGAGGGAACAAAGTAGACTCCCTTCATAACCCGGATTGTAAACACTCCGGTTAAACCAAACACTCAGCACCTCACGATGTTTAATATCATCATGGGCCGAGCTCACTTTCCTACCGAGGAGAAGGAGGCCGGTTACTGTCAGATGTTGGTAGAACACCTCGCTGGCGAAGCCCTGGCCTGGTTTTATCACCTTGACCGGAATTCTGTTGATAACTTTCATCAGTAGTCAACAGCTTTCCTGAAGCATTACTCGATGTCCATCGAGAAGAAGACTTCTACCGCCGATCTTTGGTCTCTCCAACAGAAACCGAATGAGTAGTTGAGGGAATTCATGGGGAGGTTCAAAGAAACCGTATCCAAATTGGTCTTCAGAAAGCGTTACTCTTGAAGAGTCCGTTCCGAAACAAACTGACTATCAACTGACCTGCGACCTTGGAGGACGCCTTGCATAAAGCATCGAGCTTTATAGAGTTGGAAGAAGATCAACAAGAAGTAAAGGAAGGTGACAAACCAAGCCGCGGAAGGAAGGGACAGAGTTTCCAAATAAGCAAAGACGCTGAGGAACCCGCACAGAAGCAGTGGCCTAGAAATAACCGACCTATGGAGGAAAGCAACACCCAGAGTTGGTGTGATTTTCACCAAACGTCGCGACATTCGACGGGTCAGTATCATCACCTCTTGGATGTGTTGATGCAACGCTACCGAGCTGGGAGTGTTCTTGATATGGAATTTCAGAAGAACTTTCTTGGGAAAACAAACTCGTCCGAAAAGGAGGACAACCAGAATCAGCCGAAGCAGCTGCTCCCTGGGTTCAATCCTCTTAAATGAGATCGAGACAAGCTGCATGGGGAAAAGAATCCGTCTACACCTCGGAAAAAGCTCTACATGATTATGGGCGGGCTTGAAGAATGTAATGATTATGTCAGATCGATACAACAGTACGAAAGGAAGGCTGAAACAACCAGGAAATGGGTGGTCCCAGTTGAGAAAGACCTTTTTGTTACATTCATCGAGCAAGATATTAAAGGTCTGGATCGACCTCATAACGATCCTTTGGTGATTCAGCTCGTTAATAACAACTGCGAAGTAGGTCACGTAATGATCGACATCGGAAGCTCGGTAGACCTGATCTATCAAAACACTCTCGAGAGAATGGGAGTTATACACGGCGATATTAATTTTGGGAACATGCCACTATCTGGCTTTGCAAACAATATTACCTCGACGGTCGGTACGATCAAGCTTCCAGTATACGTGGCCGGATTACTCACTTGGTCAAGTTCATCATTGTCGATACACCTTTAGTGTACAATGCGATCTTGGGGTCGCCTTGGCTCTACGCCAAAAAACCTGTGACTTCAACCTACCACCAATGTGTCAAGTTCCCTACTGCTAGCGGAACATACACGATCAAGGGCAACCAAAAGAAAGCTCGCAATTGATTTGCTATTGAGAAGAAGAATCGACTCAAAGCTGAATCAGAAGCTCGCTTAAGAAACGGTGAGGTCGACGCTCCAAAGGAAAATGAGGTTATCAAAACCCGAGCCATGACGCCGAAGAGTCAAGCATGAAAGCCAACCTAATAACTTCAGATCGCAAAAAAAAAAAAAAAAAAAAACTAACTCGTTATATACGAGCCCATACAAATGTATGAGTGACTTGATTTCTCTTTGAGAATACGTAGACAGCTCCTTGCAAAAGCGTAACCACACCCTTAAATAAAAACTTTTAGTTTTTTAAAAAATAAACTTTTTCTGATTAATCCGACCTAAACAAGATTGGACAGAGGCAATAATGCATGCCCTTACTCACGTTGGTACCCTGGACAGGTATCCGACATTCAATGCGCTTCTCATGAGTGTCGTGGTGAAATAACCCACAAACTTTAATAAGCCGGAGTCAGGTGTGCACCTCGCACTTAGGAAAACCAAGTAAATTACACGCTGACTCTCGATCGCATACTGAAATTTTGTCCTCAGGCAAAAGTTGAGGCAAGCCAAAGCACTAGTCTTTTGCACTCTCAGACCCCAAGCCGAGCATGCCTCATACCTCGGTACAAATTCTAAAAAGAGACACCGAGATGGGAAGCAACGGAGTCTTGGAGTAATCTTGCCTCTAATTAGCCGAATTACATAGTTTGCAATAACTTAAGAGTCTTCTAAAAGTAATCTTAGTGTTCAAGCCAAGCTTCCTACCTCGTAACCACATAAGAGTTCTTACGAAAGCAACCCTAAAGTGTCAAGAATAATCCAAACTCCATAAAGCTTGCCATCACTTAAGTTTCTTAAGAAGCGATATGTGTTAAAACAGTCTAGCTACACGATTTGCATCAAAGTATTATGAAGTACTTAAAGCCGATCTTCCATAAGATCGCAAAGAAAACTCAATTTATTACGAAGTACTTAAAGCCGATCTTCTATAAGATCGCAAAGAAAAGTCAAAGTATTATGAAATTCTGAAGCCGATCTTCCACAGGATCGCAAAGAAAATTTAAAGTATTATGAAATACTAAAGTCGATCTTTGATAAGATCTTAAAGAAAACTCTAGGTATTATGAAATAATAAAACTAATCTTTTACAAGATCAAAAATAAAAATACTTCAAGTACTAGGGGATTTGAGAAACCCCACGAGTAAATTAAAACCCTTGAGAAGGGTAACGTTTATAAAAGTAAATTAAACCCAGAAAAGATGGCACCATGTTCAAAGGCAACATAAAATAGAATTACAAGCCACATGAGGCTCAAATTTGGCCACCATTTTGTTTATCTTGAGAGAGGAGGAACGAGCCGTGCTCGCTGATTGTTTCCGAAACTTGAGATGCGACGTCTCGAGGAGGACCGGTAGGAGGAGGCGGCGAAGTTGGAAATAAAGTATCATCGTCGAGTGAGTCAACACTAAAGGATTCGACCAGGACGAGGTACTCTTCCTCTTCTTTCATATAGTTCTCGAGAAGGCTAGGATGAAGTTCATACTCGGTTTTCACCATTAGCTCCAACCTCATCTGGGCACCACGCCTATAACAGAGTTGTGCTTTCACCTCTTCCTGTAGCAGGTCGGCTTGAAGTTTATTCACCTCGGCAGAAGCATCCTCTAGATTTAAATCTCTCTTCTTTACATCTTCCTCCAGCTTTTGCTTCTCATCCTTTAGGGCATTGGCCTCATCGAACAAGTCGTTCAGATTCTGTTGATTTTCAAAAGAAGTCACCTCCCAACTATCAGCTCTGTGCATCTAATGGCCTACCTCTTGCCATGCCGTGAAACGACCCGACCCGTTTTTTTTTTTTTTTTTAAAACAATTAACCCTTGTTCTCGGACTAGCATTCCCATAAATGCTATCCTCAATAACCAAGCAACAAATACAAGCAACCAGCGGATATAAATAATAAACCAACAAACCAATTCCATTAAAAATACTAAACCAAACCAATTCAACATAATTCCACAAAACCAACAACCTAACCAGGTTCTAAACAGAAATGGAAAACAACAAAATCACACAGCACGAAACCGAGACCCTAGATCATCTCCCTCTTCGTTGCCATGATTCCACGATCACAATTTGCCTTTACCTGCATCACATGGAAAAAAGAGATGCGTGAGTATTATCACAAATACCCAGTGAGACGGTCCTCCCATCTACGACTGCGCACTCAGACGCGATGGATCCACTCAGGCAAACACG